>CM023456.1:37808277-38109060 GCA_013339765.2 Haemaphysalis longicornis | reverse complement strand
CCTCCAATCTATGACGGTCGTTTGCGACGTGGATACACGTATTTCAGCTGTAACATTTTGCATCTTGCAGTCTGTTTAGGCAGACTATACGGAAATAAGATTTTCAAGAGGTTGAAATTTTGAGTGCAATTTGCCTTTAACAGAACCTTTGCTCTTTTGGGTTGCAAAACTGGAAATGACTACTCGGTGCTTACTTCATTACGAATGGAATGAATGCTATCCACTCATCATGTGCACCACCTCCCCCAACCAGTGTAAATGACTGCTCCCAACATTGAACAGGGTACTGTGTTCCGCAACACCCGCAACTCCCTGAAAATGTGGTTTACGAGGTGGCATGCGAGACCGGAGTGGGCAAGGTGCGAGAGAAGGAGGTGCAGACCTCAGTGAGAGGCCCCGTGGCAGTGAGGAGGTAGTAGACGGCGTAGGCCGGGATCATCATCATGGAGATGAGCGCCATGAACCAGCCCATCATCTCGCCCCACCACGGGTAGAAGTAGGTGCGCGCATACACGGGCGGCTTGTACCTGATGATGGACGAGATGAAAATGGTCTGCAACAAGGGAAGGGGTTAGGGGGGAGAGAGACAGCGACCCAATGTGTCAGGCATCAATCTAACAGAACGTGACAGTTCTTGAAGATGTGTGACTAAGAGAGAGAACATTCCTTCTGCTTGAGCGTAGCATGGTCCATGGCATTCATCAAAACTTCATTTAAAATGTTAAAATGTTTAAAAACAGCACGGAAGATGGGACTACGGAAGGAACAGACGACACAGGCGCTGCTTCCTTAGTCCCGTCTTCCCTCCTTTCTGCTCCTTCCTTAGTCCCATCTTCCACCCTGTTTTTAAATGCTAAAATGTACCAAAAAGCCCTCCAGTACACACTTTGGCAACATAATAATAATTTGGGGTTGAATGAACAGGTAAAGAAACTCCCAAATAAAATCGACAAGTTTTAACGAGAAGATTTCACCATCTCACCGATATACAGAGGTCAAAACTGTTAACAACAATGCGCGAACGCATGGCCTTCGATATGTGCAGCGCAGCCTGCTGATAGCCACCGGTGTGACCAGCGAGATTAGGGGACGGCGCTGCGGCATCTAGGCATGCGAAAGCTATCGCCGATGCTTCCTTGTTTGGGGGGAGAGGTTCGATGCCGAAAGCCCCTCACCACGCTTTTTGTGCCTGCGCATGCGTGCTAAACCTTCACCGCACCAATAATAAACGTCTTGGGGCAATTTCTGAGTCAATGCTAATGCTTCCTCCTTTCCTGCACAAGCGACGTTAGAAGGGCTGTAGAGCACCCACGTTCCCCCCTTTTTTTATATCAGAACCATACCAAAGGCGAAAACAAGACTGCACTGCTTATCACGGTAAGATAACGTTTCATATCGGCTTTAACGGCGGTTGTGGTGGGGGACTTTCGGCGTTGAACCGTGTCCCCAAAACACGAAAGCATCGGCATTCGCTTTCACATGCCAAGCCGCAGCAGCGCCGCCACCTAATCTCGCTGTGGCTATCAGCAGGCTGCGCTGCACGTATCGAAGGCCACGCGTTCGCGCATTGTTGTTAACAGTTTTGACCTCTGTACTCTGTAGCCCATCCAAAACGCACTGTAGGAAAGCAAAGTTTCTCTGACGGTGATGATGATTGTGGGTGAAGTGAAAAATTAAACCGCTTTCCGTGTTCTGAAACGAACGTGGGTCCCTCACGTAATGATGAAGCCGACGTATCCAATTGCACTGTTCCAGCAAGGTCGAAGAAGTTTGGATTTGGAAAAGGGTGCATGGACGTGCAAAATCAGACAGAAAATGCACATCTCTGTCTAACAATGACGATGGTTGAACCCTAAGGGAAAGGCGTGGAATGCCTGTATCAGTAGCGAGTGGACCCACACCCCACCACCTTACCATACACATAAGGTAGGAACAGCATTACCACCACACTAATTATCATAAATAAATACAGTTCGCTCCCTACTGGGTTGGTCCGTTTGGTGTAGGACTTGATTTTGGAACGCTTCACATTCCCCCATCGCTGTCATTTCAACAGAAGGGTACCGTATTTACTTGCGTAATGATCGCACTTTTTTTCCCAAAAATATGATGCAAATTTAGGGGTGCGTTCATTACAGGAGGTAAATTTTCGTTGAAAAATGTTTCAGCACAAAAAACGCAAGTTACAGGACAGAATTTTCACGATAGGTCTCACGAACATAATAAACATAATAAAACATAATAAAAACTCCACGGACCACCGCCAGTTACATTGCAAGGTGACGCAAAATGCAATGTTTTCATGAATTACAGAACGCGCCGGAACGAGTTTACTGCGAGGTGAGAACAGGTCGACCAATAAGTGGCTGCTGCTGTCACAGTGTGGGACAACAAGACACAGCTGCCGACGCAGCAAGCCGAGCGCGTTTTATTTGTCTTGTGAGTACATAATGTGCATTTAGTGAGAGTTTCTTCCGCACCAATAATGAACTCATGCTTGCCGATATCGCTAATATCAGCAAGTCCGCGGCGATCCCGTAGCCATGTCCGCTTCGAAAGAGGAGGAAACTAAGGTAAGCACGACCATCGTCATCTAGACTTGGCACACATGGCTGTGGCAAGTTCAGGGTGCGATCATTGCGTGGGAAACAAAAAAAGTCGTATTTTGACAACGAACTTCAGGGGTGCGATCATTTGCGATCATTACGCGAGTGCGATCATTATGGGAGTAAATACAGTAGTTGATTTTATTAAGCCTTTTAAAAAAAAGAGCCCGCAATAAGCCCGCACGTTAATGTTGTTCAGGTCTTAGAAACGCCAGAATCCAACACCTCCGAGGCACAGGCTCCATCCTGGGAGACCCCCCGATCTTAAGCGTCGGATATGGGGACCCCAGTACCGGTCTCTTCTTGGCTTTCTGTGTGCAACTGGTGCAAGTTGTACCTATAAACCTCCCTGTTATGCCGTAGGGCAATCTATCGCATTAAAAAAAAAAAATCTCAGAGTAATGTGCAGCAACACATATCTATGCTTCCTTCTTGCACGAGTCCTTTTTTTGCACTGCCAGACATGTACTGTAAAGGCACTCTATTATAGTTAGCTAGAGACCTTGCTGGGGACCAAATTGCAAGGGCTATGGGTGTTTTGTTAAGCGCATGGGGTTGTTGAAGACCCTCACTTGTGAAACTTTTATATTCCCTTGTCACACTGCAGAGTTGAACAACCCAGCTGAAATTCTCGGGCAAAGCAGTGAAAATTTCCTGAAGCTGCTTTGCCCCGATGCCGCCCAGTTCGTTCAATCAATTTTCATATACAGCAGAACCTCGTCACAAGAGACACTGTTACAAGAGACACTTGGTTGTAACAGACATTTGAAAATGGTCTGGTTGGTTTTACTATTTTCACCATGTTAGCAACATTGCGTACAGGAGACATGGTTACAAGAGACACTGTGTTACTAAGAACAACTTTTGGGGGTCCCTAGAGTAAAGTCTTTACTATTTAGAAGAGACACGATGAAAGGGACGCATTATATCAAGGACCTTGAGGAAAAATGCCCTGAAGATGAAGTTGGGCCTGCACCTAAGAGACCACAGAGGTTCCAGAAACTCTTGAAAAGTTTGTACCTTGTGTGTTCGAGGAGACTACAGATCATGTGATCCTCATGCAAGTAAATGGTGCCCTAGAGGATGAACCAGAGGAGTAGGATGATGAGGGCATCGTAGAGCAAATAATGTCGGCAGTTAACGCTGACAATTGTCAAAGAGCACTTCAACGGTATTGCGAGAACAGGAACGCCTGCAAAGTGGGTGCTTTACCTACAAAAGTTGTGAAGGAAGCTAATACAATCTGCAGTCCCTAAAACTACTATGAATGACTTACTTAAGCCATAGTGATAATTTTCTTGTCAACCTGTCGAGTACACTTTGATACTGATTTGTAACAAAGTGGTTATGTTCAACTCCACACAGTATTTAGAATTTTTGGTTACACGAGACCTTGGTTACAAAAGACATGCTTCATGGGTTTCTTGAGTGTCTCTTGTAATGAAGTTTTACTGTAAAAGGAACTACTTTACCTGAAATTATTCAAACTGCACCGTGCAACGCCAAAACACTGCTTACGAGGCCCTTGTGGCATGTTCGTTGGCCAACTTACAATGCAGAAGAAGGGCACAAACACCGCCCAGCCTGCACGGAAGAACCAGTTTGGCTTGTAGCCAATCATCTCCTTCACGTTGCTGGCAAACTTGCTGGACCCTGGAAGTGAAGAAGAGGGACTTTAGGCTGGCGAGGGGAAGCTCAAAAGATGGAACTTAAAGGCCAACTGCACTCAAATTCACCTCGACCAAATTTACTTTTAATGTGTAGTAAGAACCACCAAATCAGCTGGGAGACGAGTGGTAGCCCTGTGAAACGCCTCGTTAATCAGTCAGAAGCGTTTAAAAAGCTCCGCCGCAGACCACACTGCACCTGCCGGCAGATCGCGTAAACAGCCATGACGCGCCTGTGACGCTCCAGTCGACGGGGGCTTCTTCCTCTGGCCAGCCATGTAGCTGGAGAACCGGTCGAGCTCTGCTGCGAACGCTTCACCCATTTGCTGCCCCGTGCGCGCATGCAGCTTGTGTGCAGGCTTGCTCTCGAGCTGCTGACCGTCCGGCCGCTCGCTGGACGGCTGCAACGCCATTTCAATGGCTGCACTCTCCTCGATTTCAGTTTCAAAATCGCCGATTTTTGCTGACCGCTTGCAGCATCCACGCGCATATTTCAGCTGTTGTATTTTGCATGTTGCTTTCATTTTCAGCAGACTATATGAAAATAGTGTTTTCAAGAGGACGAAATTTTGAGAGCAGTTGGCCTTTAAACTTGTAACGAACCAGAACAGCGTGCCAGCTGGATACAGTACTGATTCAGGAACCCCTTTCCATAAATAGTAAGCAAATTCCTGAGCTTCTAAAGCATGCTAGCTTGTATTGCGGGCAATCCCACTGCTGAAACAGTCGTCGTGGACCCACACAAGAGCTCCTGTACCCACCGAAACCATCTCTGTGTGGAGTCACCAGACCACTTTTGTAAGTTCACAAGGTCTACCCAGCAAGCAATCATACAACTTCAAACTTCAGCAGCATTGTGTGCGTGTTTTCTTCTAACACCCCGTGTTTTTTCTTTCAAGCTGAAGTCAATATGAACCAACTCGATCATCCCCAAGCAGTTATACAACAATTACATGACAATTATGCAACAATTAGCAAACAATTAGTGCTGCATCTTTTCGCGCTCTTTTTCTCGTGTTTCGTTGTTTTTGTGCTGTTTATTCCTCTTGAGTGCGCCAACTCACCCAACCTTCCGTTTTAGATACTGGCACCTCTACTTGAAATGATCAAACACTGGACGCAACCAAATCTGCAAAGAGGTGGTAGTGCGCATGATGCGACTCACCATAAAACCAAGAGATGGCCACGGTTTGGAAGAACACTATAAACAAGAGCGTCATTCCCGACACTGCGTAGCTGTCAACGAGTTGGAACAGATAGATGCCACCCTGCAAGAGAGAGAAAGAGAGAGAGAGAGCAAGCGAAAAAAAATCTTCCACTGGACTTATGGGAGCCCACAAGTCGCAAGCTCAGCTTAAAATGAAGCGAAAACAGTAGGTCGTGTAAATGTATAGACTGCTTATAACACATGTTGTGGGAGCCATGAAAATCTGCACTATAAGCGGTACTCAGGAAGCAGACACAGCTGCTCTCTGAACTCGAGTTAACGAGCCCAACAAAAATTACCCACCTTCCCACGAGGGGAACCTGTGGAGATGCGACGCATCTTGGGGGTTCACTTGGTGTTTCCGTTGGGTTGATTCTCTAATTGCGTGAAACGTGTGAGGAACGCGTATGATGTACCCACCTTCCCGTGGGAAGGTGGGATGAAGCAGCGGCTTCGGTCTGACGAACGGTACTTCGATCAGCAGCTCGGACGTTGGCGTTTAGCAGCAGCTTCACGCTGACGAAGTTCAGCATCGGCCGCTCGCTTCTCGCATATGGCAGCGGCTTCACGCTGACGAAGTTCAGCATCGGCCGCTCGCTTCTCGCGTACGGCAGCGGCTTCACGTTGATGAAGTTCAGCATCGGCTGCTCGCTTCAACCGTTTGCGTTCAGTATCACGTTTACGAAGTTTGGAATCGGCTGCTTGCTTCAATCGTTTGCGTTCAGCATCACGTTCACACCGCTTCGCAGCCTTGTCTTCAGTGGTGCTAGCATTCCTGTTATCACAGTGATCGGTGCTTGTTACGGTTGCGCGGGCGATAGCACAATTGTTAGGCTCCATTCAACGCATCGATGGAAATCGGAACGCCGGTGCTGGAACGACCGCGGCTATGACGCAACGTGGCGCGGCTATGACGCAACATAATCCAACACAATCCACTTTAATCCAATCCAATCCAAGCCAAGTCAACCCAACCTAATCGAATCCAATCCAATACCCCTCGCGAGAGAGTGTTCGCTATCGGAGAGGAGAGGGGGTGAGCGGCGAAAAGCGCAGCTCGCACGGCGAGGAGAATGGGGGAGGGGTGTGGACGGGCAACAACAACGCCGTATGGAGGGACAAGGCGAGTGAATGAGATGCAGTCGCATCTAAAACATCAAAAGAATGGACCCTTTCCCAATAGCAATCTGCGCATGTGGCGGGCTGCCAGTCCATCATTTTCAACAGTCGCTTCAGGTAATATAAACAAGAGAGCGCACCCTCAGCTTGCTGCTTGAAGGACGGCTATGCTTTCCAGCACTGCTTGTTTTTATTTCCTCCTTTTCAACAGCTCATGGTGAGTTTGTAGGTGCACACAACAAAAGCTTAAAAAGGAAAGGGGCAGACACATTAGAGGCTCATTTCGCTGCAAGCACATGACTCTCAGTGAAAGAGTAGCAAAGATGAAAAAAAGTAAAGAAAAAAGCACTTTGCCTGCCGCACATTAGTCTTAAGAGTAAGCAACCGGCTTCCATGGCATTCATGTAAAAGGTACGTTTGACGGGTGGTTGTGGGAGGGACTGAGAGATGAGAATGTTTTGTGCACGAGTTTTCTGACAGCGAGGCCTTTCGCGGTGTGCCTGACTGCCATTTTTTAGTTTGCCGTGATGGCCGCTCGGATGACCGGCACTGGGAAAAAGGTCCATTTGCCACGCTGGTACAAGAAAGACAATTTCAAGCTTCACACATGCCACTTCTTTATAACAGAGACAAGGAACAGAAGCAAGTTGGGTGACTTGGTGTACAGGGTTCATGCCGGTTTACAATATGACAAAAATTCCAAGGTTTTCAAGAACTTTCAGGGATCTCTGTGCGAATTTTGAAGGACCAAATTGTTTGTTAAAAACGTAAAATAAAAAGAAACTAGTGTTCAGGTGAAGACTGAGGATTGAATGATGGCAAAATGTCAAAAATTGGAACATTGCTACCGCCAACGTTTTAACAAGACGACTTATTTTCAGACAAATTGCTTTGCTGAAACAATGGCTCCAGCAACATTTCCTTTTTCGGTGATTTTTCATCAAGTACTACCAGTTCGTGACAAAATTCAAACTTTTATTTACTAAGGAAGAGCAAGCACATAGCAAACATTCACTAAGGCCTTACCGGTTTTATGCTGATTAGAAAGGGAAATTGAAGAAATTCGGGGATTTTCAAGAGTCTGTGAAAATTCCGGGACTTTCAGAGCCTTGACAACAAGCTTTTTTTTAAAAAAAAAATCAGGGGTTTTCAAGGTTTTTCAAGGATCCACATGACTTCTGGATGTAGAATTCTTCACAATATACAGTGTAAGGAGCACTCTGGCAAATTAACTCACACACACGTGGACAACACACAGCACCCCAAGAGTTAGCTAGCAAGGGTTAGTTGACAACCCCCCCCCTCCACCTCTAAACATGAGTGCTGCTCCTCACCTGGGTGACCATGCTGAGGCCCAAGAGGAACTGGAGCGCGCAGAAGAAGAGGGTCACGTACGGCCGGTTCCTGTTCAACACGGGCCACACGTCGATCAGGCCCGCTATCAGGGACTCGGCCGTGCAGAACTGCAAGAAAACAGCACCAGCAGCAGCAGCAGCAGGTGACTAACAAGCTATTCAGGGGTTCGAATTCAAATTCACTTTAATTCACAAAACACAAGTTTGGTTCGTTCGAAAGATTCCCTAATTAGAATCATACTGACACCACTTTTAACGTACACTTCGCTCAAATAAGCGACGTAATTAGGAATAAAGGGAAGGGCCACGCAACCCACTAGCTCATTTCCCGCAACAGAACCTATGACGTCATATGCCCAGCTGTGCAATTGGCTGAGGCCGCCAAAAGCAGATGCAAATGACACAGGGCTTATACGCTTGCCGAACGAGCTATTTGCAATTTAAATGTAATGCACATATTCATTTTATAGAAGTAAGAATGGTGGGGTAAGTATGGAAGTTACGAAAGCACATGTAAACATTGAAGTACCAGAGCGTGCTGTTGTTGGTACTGCGCACACTTGTCTTGTTATAGCTGCACAGCAGTATGGCGCTTTCGGGTTGTCTGACATGACACAGGCCGATTGGCGTAAGCGACATTGTCTTAAGTGACCCTGTTTGTCAAGTATACCCCATGTTTCACAACACGAGTGCTTTCTGCTGTAATAAAAACAAGCCAGGCCCAAATACGGTAAAAAACAAAGCAAAGGCAGGCAAAGGTCAGCCACGGTATGGTGGCGCCATCTGGGAGGACTGACGGTAAACAAGGTTCTGTAGTTCGCTGAATGCCTAGTGCCGCGTTCGCGTTCACTTCGAGGCCTGCTTTTGTGACGTCATCGCAGATGACCTCACGAAACATAAGATTTGGGGGGAGAATCAACTTACATTGATTAATTTCTTATTGAATAAAGCATCATATGCTGCCGGACAAGCACTGGGGGCACTATAAAGCACTAAATCTTTCGAATAAAACAAACTTGTACATTGTCTCCATGGCCCCTTTAAATCTCCATCAAAAGCTCGCCTAGTAAGGCCTCAAGGAGCACTGGACCACAAGAAAACGACATCAAGACATCAAATAGTGAAGCACAGCATACAGACCTGTTACCCCTCTTGAGTAACATGGCAACCAATGCTGGAATTAACACATTGGGGGTTTCGGTAGGGAAGGAATGATGCTTTTGGGTGGGAGGAATGGTGGCCAATCATTGTGGCAAGCAGAGTCGGGAACTCAATGAGTCCACTCACCAGACTCATTTGGACTCAAACTAGGGGTTCGCCTGCTACTTTTAACGGTTGATATACTAGGGGTCACAAAGGAAGAGGTGAGAGGGGGGGGAAATGGGGGCGGGGGCTGCCCTTCTGGTGTTTCAAATGAATTAGCTGATTAACTGAGCAGCCCCCTTTAAGACAGAATAATGACCACATTAGATTGGGTGAAAAGTGAAATGATGAGGCTAAGGCGTGTAAGGTATCAAATGAAAGGTCCGGATTAATGGAATCAAGCGGGGTAAAAAAAAAAAATGCTTCCTGATTGTAGTCATCAGGCAGTCATAATAGTCATAGATTGGTTTAAAATTCAAAATGACGCTGCGAGGGCAGTGGGGGGAAACAAATTCAAGGTCTCAATGTGGGAATCATTCGGGACAAAATGAGTTATGGTTTTATCATGACGTAGCCCTGGTAAGTCAAGATTCGGTTAAAATTCAAGTTCATGATGCTAGGGCGTGTGGCGTATCAAATTAAAGATCTCGATGAGGGTAATCACATGCTTCCTGATTATTATCATGACATAGTCAAAATGGGTCCTAAATTAGGTTAAAATTCACAATGACGCCACTGGGCGTCTGGGGCATCAAATTGAAGGTTCCGATAAGGGGAAAACACGTGGGACAAAAATGTGGTAGGGCTATATCATGAGATAGTCATTGGTTTGTCATTGATTGGTTTAATTTAAATTGATTCCGCTAGGACGTGATGGGTATCAAATTAATGGTCTTGATGAGCAGAATCACGTGGGAGAAATACAAAAATGCTTCCTGGTTATAACCATTAGATTGTCATGGCGAGTCTTATATTGGGCTAAAATTCGAAGTGACCCCGCTAGGGCGTGTAGGGTATCAAATTTACGATCTTGACGAGGGGAATCACGTGGTACAAATAAAAAAAAAGGGTTCGTAGTTCGAATCATGAGATAGTCATTATGAGTCATAGATTGGGTTAAATTCAAGGTGAGGCCGCTGAAGCATGTGGGGCGTCAAATTGAAGGTTCCAGTGAGGGGAATCACGTCGGGCACCTAAATAATGCGTCCTGGTTACAGTCATGAGAGTCGTGGTTATTTTGACTGGTAAGAATTCCATATGACCCAGCTAGGGTGTGTGGGGTATCAAATTAAAGGTCTCATCGAGGGGGATCACGTGGGACAAATATAAAAATGCTTTCTGGTTATAATTATGAGGATATAGCAAAAGGTATATAGCAGAAGGTACACACTCACACTCACACGCTCACTCACACTCTCACTATCACTCAAACTCTCACTCACACTCACACACTCACTCACACTCTCACTCTCTCTCACTTTCCTCACACTCTCACTTTCACTCACACTCACTCTCACTCTCACACTCACTCTCACACTCTCACTCTCTAACTGTCTCAATCTCTGTGAGGCCATTTGAGTTCTGAATTCATTTTGAGTTTTGAGTACATTTTGAGTTTTGAGTCCATTTTGAGTTTGAGTACATTTTGAGTTTTGATTACATTTAGATTTTGAGTACATTTTGAGTTCTGAGTACATTTTGAGTTTTCAGTCCGAGTGAGTTCTGAGTTTTGCGCTCAATGTGAGTTTGAGTTTGAGTGAGCGCAGATGTGCTGCTCAGCATTGAGTCTGAGTTTGAGTGAGTGGTGATTCGAAAAAAAAATTGTGAGTGAGTTTGAGTGAGCCGCCCCAACTTTGCCAAGGTATGGTGGCAAGCCAATGGCAGGGCCCAGAATGCAATTTGACACGCTTGTGTTGCAAGATTATGTGGTAGAAGCATGGCGTTTTTTTTTTCTTTCTCTCCTTGCTTTCTTTGTTTCTTCCTGGTAACTGGAATCAAAGCAATAGCAATAGGTGCAGCCTGGCAATGGCTCCTGCTCTGAACACAGGCAGGTTTTATTTGCACATTTGTATATAGACACATGTGCACACAATTGGTACACCATACATAAAGACCTACGTAGGTCTCTAACAAATACGAAACATGGCACACACACTTGCATGGGGAAAGATATAAATCGCAAAACCTAAGGTAAGAGATGAAGAATGTGGGTGCATGCATGTGCGAGAGAGAGAGAGAGCTGTTGTGTCACTTCTTTTTCCCCTCCACACTATGCATAACATTAGAATGTCCGTAGCAGCATCACACACCCATTATCACGATTCAAAATGCAACCACACCCTCGTCATCATTATCTCTGTTGTGCAACGTCCGCACACAAGCACATGCAGAGCGAATAACATCTACATCTGTCTTGTCCCCTTTTGATCCGACCAGCACTCCCTTTCATGATGACGATGATGATGGTAACATTGATGATGATGACGGGAAGGCATCCCCCACCTGGCTGTCGATGCCCACGACCAGCAGCATGAGGAAGAAGAGGACCGACCAGACGGGGGCGGCAGGCATCTTGGCCACAACCTCAGGGTAGGCCAGGAAGGCCAGCCCGGGCCCTGGGACAAGTCACCAAAAACCAGCATGCAGCACACCAATGCCGCAAACAGGGTATTTTTTCCATTTTTCCACAGCGATGCTGTCTGTGGATAGTTTTCTGAAAATGTTTCCGTCCACGGACAATCTTGCGACAAAGCCAACTTTCAGGTGAATGCTCTGTAGCTCTCAATGTAATGTGGATACCTCGCAAAAAATTGTGCCGAAATTGCCCGCCAGGATGACAACATCATTATACTACGTTTCATTTACTTGTCATAATTAGCTGTTTCACACTGAAGTTGCAAATATTGTGGAATCCCTATCTGCTGGTAATACGTGGCCATCTCTGCAGGGAGCATGGTTACAGTGGCTGTAACTCGTTCTATCGACGCCATCGCGAAACAAATTATATGACAATAAGCCACAAGACGACTCCAACGTTATACGTCATACTGAGTTTCACTCACTTTTCATAATTACATGGTTCAGAGTAAAGTTGTAAATATTGTCAAATTCTCATCTGCTGTCAATGCATGGCCCTCCGCGCATAGAGTTTCATACTAATATACACTAGAGGGAAATCTTTCGCCGCTGTCTACGAGAGCCACGCTTCGGCGAGCGTTCCGTCATGTACCGGGCAGGCACGTGCCCCTTGTCCTTGGCATGGCTCATGAACAGGCTAGAAAGTTGGCTCTGGCTGCAAAAAGCAACAATATTACTTTACAAGGCTCGTCAAATTTGTTTTGTTATCATAAAATTGAACCTCCAGAAAGATTAATTTGTCAGTGATTATGTAGCAGCTTCACGCACGATGAACAAAAAAAATGTTACCCTTTTTTGTTGATTTTGGCTTCGAGACAAAAAAAAGAAGCTATATGGCTAGCTAAGCCAAGTAGGCGAGGAACGTCGCTAGCGGCAATGGCGCTGCCAACGGCGGCCCGCGACTGCAGCGACAGAGTTCCCTCTAGTATATATTAGTATGAAACTCTATGCTTCCACAGCCCAATTTTTGTCCGCTAGAATAAAACTCCAGTGGAAGTACGTTCAATGGCAATATACTAGCAACCGTGTTTTGTTTCATGCACTCCTTGGACTGCTCTCAGCTTCGCTGGTCATCCTTCTTCAGAGTGGAAGGGCCCTAAATTTTTACAGAAGGCTATTGTTTTACAGAACTACTTCACAGAAGAGTAGAATTGGACAACCTAAGCTAATCTGGAGATACCCTAAATGTCCTCTAATAAAATGTCCGGTGTGACCTGTTCAAAATTGTTTCAGCTCGAAGGCATTCATGCTGTTGTGAAAGTCACCCAAGAGTGGAGCAGCATCCCCACTAACATCACTTGCCTCTGATTTATACTGGTTCCCTCAACGCTATTTCTGCAGCAGCCATTTGTGAACTGCCATACAGTCCCAAAATAACGTTACTTTCTGTGTGAGACACCGTGAGTAAGCCACAAACTATTTCGATATTCAGTTCATCTGGTCGTAATTGGCCAATTGGGTAAGTTACAGCATCACAAGTTGACTGAAGGAAAGTAGCTGCTAAACTGCCACCTTTTCATATGCTTTCCTCACTTTGTAACTTACTTTAGAGAAGTTCACACTAAAATTTCCGTGAGTGTTGTTTCACCAATGCATTTCATCAGGGTGTATAGCAAATTGCCTCATTCAATTTCCCTGACTTTTCTATGTTTTCCATGACCATTTTAAGAAATTCCCTGACCTATTATACAGCAAGCGCCTTTCTGTGGAAATGGTCCGTGAAGCATATAAAAAGCGTAGAGAAAACACATTCTATCATAGGGAAAAACACAACAGTTGCAAGTGCCCCAATTCTCAAAATGCACTTTGATGAACTTCAGTTTGTTTGTTCAGTTTGAGGTTTGCTTGCCTTCAGTTACGGCTTCAGAGAGTTTATTTCATCTTGCGGGATAGAAGCTCCAAGTTGCGCTTCAGCGAGCACCTTTTGCTTTTTTCCTTGATTGCCCTGGCTGGAAATGCAACGTGAACCGCATGGTGCGTTTTTGCATGCGATTTGGGCGCGTTGGCATTGCGCGTGCGATTTTTTGACGCCCGCGTCGACGATTCGCGCGGGCGGCAGCTTCTGACCCACCCAGATGGCGCGCGTCGCACGCGGCAGTGGGAGGAGCCTGACGACTTGCACCAATGAGGAGCCGTGCCCCTCATGGCGGCAGTTTCGAAGCTCTCGAGACAGCCGGCTGGCTCCACCAGAGATGTTTAGGCTTACCACCCCGGCAGGTATTGCATGAGCGCTTTCACTAGCGGCGCGGATGATGTTTTATAGTACCGTTTTCGCCCACATTATAAGCTCTTTTACCTCACAAGCAACTTCGTGCGTGCCTTGTGCGGCATTTTAGAGAACGCTTAAAAGTGGTCGCTCGAGCTCCCGTCACCACTTCGCAGTCGAAGCCGCCGCCATGTTGCCGCCACCGGCAGCACCGTGCGCAGCGTGCGGGTGGTTCAGGCGTCAGCGCACCTGTGACGTGCGCGGCGCGTTTTTGCGAGCGGAAAACGGCTCGCGCGGTTCACGCTAAACCATGTCATGTTCTTTTTTGATTATGGAATTCTGGCTCCTGATGCCATAAAAAAGAAGTTCTTTCAAGATTAGCTCCCAAAAAGCGCTGCCTTTTAAAATTCGCTGGGAAAAAAAGCGCGCTGTGTGTGTGATTTGGGCACCACCTACGTCGTCCCTCTGCAAAAATGCATTTAGCAACCTAAGCCAGCAGTGAGCTGCATGAACCGCATGGCGAGTTTCTGCACGCGATTCGTGCGCGGTATTTTTACGGCCGCGTCGATGATTTCGTGCCTGCGGTGGCTCCTTTCCTGCACAAGCAAGTGCGTTTGTGCCTTGAGTAGCGTTTCAAAGAGCAGTGAGAACCGGTCGTTGGAGCTACCACACTACTCTGCAACCGGTGCTGCCGCCATGCTGCGTGCGCCTGCCGCTCGGCACGCCCCATACGGGTGGTTTCCGCGGCGGCGCCAGCGCACCTCAGGCGTGCGCGGTGCGTTTTTTCTTGCAGAAAAACCAGAAAACATTTCATGCGGTTCACGCTTTCGTCGCGCGCGAACGTGTTGCATTCGGTAACTTCTTGGGGGCCTCCAACACTGGTTTCCCTATTCTAAAACTGTGGGCAGGCCCCGAAGTGGTTTTCCCTGACTGGTACTACTTGACTGAAAAATTCTGACAATTTCCTGAATTTCCCGGTGGCTCAAAATTCCCTGACTTTTCCCTGTTTTCCCGGTCGCTAGACACCCTGTTCATCAACCCAAATCAAGTTGTATGCTGTCCTCACAGACCTCTCAAGGTGGAACTCAAGAGAATACGGTAACAGCTAACTGCCATTAGGGCCTCTGTCAATACACCTTTGAATAAGCCCCCACAACGACTTTAATTTTACAGTCCCCGAAACTGCGCATAGAACTGCTCAAGACCTGCAAAGCTACATTACAAAAGTAATGTAAGGACAGATTGTCACTCACTCCAGCCTCTTCCCTTATACTAACTACCTGCCGCAAGACATAATAGAGCATTCACACTTCTTATGTCTACTTCCTTTTAGTAACAATGTATTTACTGCTGTGGAAACACAATTCAAAGTTAACCGGGAATAATGCCAGAAGTGCTTCTTAAAAGTTAGCACATTATTTTAAAACAAGCTACCATATTTCAATACTCCTTACACCAATGACCATGTTATTTTCCTCCTGAAATTAATCACTGGTCCACTAAGCTATCACCCCGTAGAAGTGATCACAGAGCTCATTGCTGCCAAAGTGTTATTCACTACAATTAGTCCAGGCAAAGCAATGATTGCCACATAGGGCCTACTTTTCCTACCACTTCAAAGTATTTTGTGTGGGCCACCAAGGGCCGTATCCTGAATCCCTCCTCCACTCCATTTGCTCCCTTCACTCAGCTGAGGGGAGGATTCCGCAATGCTTATGCATGGGGAAATCTTTTTCAAGGAACTCCACTGGACGCTCGAGTGGAGGAAGGAGTCAGAATAAGGGTAAGATTCCACCAGCACTGAGGGAACAAGGTCTGCCCCCTCACGCAACATGACCACTCCCTTTGAAAGGGGAGCAGGGCAGCCCGCAAGCTAAAATGGCCCTTACCTGAGCGAAACACATCGCCAACCTGCTGGTTAGTCAGGTGGGCTAGGTGGCCCAGCACCGAGAAGATGACAACACCAGCCACGATGCTGGTGAGCGGATTGATCACGCACAGCACCATGGAGTCCCTGCAAGTGAGGGAAGAGAGCCACAATATAAGCTGTGCCAGGTCTCCAAATGCCTTCTTCGATGGTTTCCTTCACTGCATATGGAGAACAAGAATGTTCAAAAACTTCGAAGGCACGGGCAATTAAATCTGCATGCACTAAAACATGTGCCCTTCAACGAGGCAAAGCCTTTCTTACTCACAAAAGAGCACGTTTTTTTTTTCTTTTGCATGTGTGGAATGCTGCCATGACAATTACGCTCTTAATAAACTTGCAAGTTTTACCCGACAGTAACCGCCATGAAACAAAACTTAATCAACAAACCGGAACATGATGCATGACCAACTACAGCAGGACTGCTAGGACAAAAAAAAAAACAACTTAACAACTAACAACTTTCTCCCAATGCTGCCCATGAAAGACACCTTTGCATGTGCACTTAAAGGGACCCTGCAACACTCTCTGAGCAGTGCAAGTAAACCTGCGCAACGTTTAGTTTACACTGCCAGGAATACCTGAGCCAAATATTACACGTGCACGTGAAGAGGAGAGCACGCAAATTGCTGTGAAAGGCACGGAAAAACCAACTGCGCTCTCCAATTTTTTTCATTATGCACCCCTGGCAAGGCCTAAACGACGTCATTGCGGCCATGGCTGCCTTATAAGCTGTCACGGGTCAACTTCGCAGCTTATTTCTCGCATTTCTTGTGACGATCCGTCATCGTCGGCGCTGTGTACCTACCTCCTCTATGCCTGAACCTGTGCGCACAGTTTTGGTGTTTCTTTTGTGTTTTGAGTGTGCGCAGAGTTTGAGTGACGAACTCAATACTCCCCTTTCAACCAGACCACTCGACAACAAACGTTTATTGCTTCGAATACGCCCTACCAGTCTGAGAACGCGCTTGCGGGCAGGCAGCCATGCCTGCTTTTTTGTGCCACCAGACCGGAAATAGACCCTTCCACGTTGCGGAGAAAAGGAGAAAACTCCCCGGCCTGTGATATATTGAAGGCTGCAGAAGACCACCGCCTCCTCTCCGGGAGAGAGCGCGCAGCTTTCGTCACGTTGTCCGCGGTTGAGTTGAGAGGGAACAATTAAGCGTGATTTCTCATCACGTGTATTTTTGGTGATATTGAACGGATTTTCGTAATTCTTGCAGGAGGAGATTACTGGGACAACAGACTTTGCCCCAAAAAACATTTCAAGTAGTCGATGCTAAGTGCTGCAGGGTCCCTTTAAGAGACTTGCCAGCAACAAGCAGGCACTCAGCTGTTAGGAGGAGGCAAGATAGGGCGACTGACCTGAAGAAGTTGTGGTTGAACTTGTTGTAGCTGCCCAGTGCAATCACCGATCCAAAGCCAATGCCAAACGTGTAGAACACCTGGGTTCCAGCTGCTATCCAGACCTGAAGATTAAAGAGCTCTTGCAAAAAGGTCTCACCCAGTTTTACAATGGGCACCAACTGAACTGCAAAATAGTTTTTGCAAAACAACCTGAAACCCTTTTCAAATTGCACAGAGTGCAGGTGCACTTGGTTTCCTTAAAAGACGTGTTCAACTTTCGATGTAGTAATCATGTATCAGTCAGAACAAATTGATTGCTACAAATGATAAGGCAAATACTACCTATAAAAATAATATCAGCACACTTCAAACTCACAGGCTAGCAGCCATCAAATCCTCGATAAAAAGTCATCGCACTAATCGATTTTCTCAAGACTTGGTGCAATGAAGAGCATAAGCCACACCGCCCAAGGTGAAAAGCTCACATCAACTCCAGTGTCAAAAAATTCCAGTGCAAGGAGCCAGGATGCAGAAAAAGGCTCACCAACACAACCACTGTATTTCCCAAGCCCACATTTCTTGGGCGATAATTTACTCCTTGTAATCCAGAATAAACTGAGCTAAACTATGCAGAAATGCCCCACTGGCCAAAAGGAACACCACGCTGGCTAACTATAACATCATTATTGACTACGTGGAACACCCCGTCAATATTTTCTCTCAAGCGACTCCAAAAGCCAGCTACCCACCCTCCTTTCCAAGCAGGTTTTTATTCAGGTATGCATGGCCAGGGCTGGATTAAGAAATGCAGATGGCCTTCATTTTCTTTCCTTCAAGCTGTTCTATTAGTGATGAAAACCTACGGCTGCAGCCTTAGTGTAGCACTGAGCGTGGTGTGCCGCAAGGCTGTTCCTTTGGCCCACCCATATCGATGTCTTATTCCACAGAAGAAACGAAGATCAGACTCAACACTTTCACCACAGCAGGTAGCAGGCAGCAAAGCCAGAGAGAGGGCCCACCTGCGGCTCCAGCAGCTTTTCCCACTGGGGCGTCACGTAGAATTGGAGGCCCAGTGTGGCACCTGGCAGGGTGACGCCCCGCACCAGCAACACCACCAGGATCACATACGGGAACAGGGCCGTGCACCAGATGATCTGCGACATCATCGATAGATTGCACACTCCCCTCAAAGTATAGTCCTCACCCTGCACTGCCCTAACAGAAAGACCTGGCTTTGCTGAAGCAAACAGCAGGCTTAATTGTTCTGCACAGATACCCAGGTACACACGCAAACAAAATTAGGCTCCACAAATGGCCACTCATTCAGAGCATGATGGCTCTGTTTGCTAGCTTTCACACCTGATGCTCCCAACCCAACCCAAGCAAATTGTGCTGTAATTTTTGGCACCTAGGTTGACACTGCGAATGTTTTCATGCAAACGATTTAAAGTAAAAAGAAGAAAGAAAAGAAAACACCGGGATGAAGGCAGTAGCAAAGCTAACACAGAAATTTTGCACAGCATTATAGCTAAATGACTGGAGTCAGCAAGATAAAAAAAAAAAAAAGTGTCAAACAACGGGCAAGTGAAACGACAGTTAACATCCAAGATTAAGAATTAGGGGGGCTGCGGCGTCATCACCACAAATGCAGAACATCAACTCCAGGTAGTTCAAAAGTCAAGAGCCTCAGGTCGGTAACAGCAACACCATAGGTTCCCAAGGAAACCTGCAATTGTGCAAGCTGCAAGAGAGCCTATGCGCACAAATGACTGTGCACACTGATCACTGATCAAATGATGGTCCTGCAGAGCTGACCATTATAGCATGGTCATCATCATTGGCAAATCGCCTACAGTGGGCATGTGCAAACTGAGAAAGAACGATTTAGTTGTGATGATGATGATTATGATGGCCTGTTACGTTTGGCCAAGCTGGGCTCCAGGCCGACGCAGAAGGTCGACGCCGGACGCTGAAGAAGCCACGTTTATTGTGGCTCACTTGCCGACAAAAGAGAGAGAAAGAACCCAGCGGCGGAGCTCGGGTTTGCTTTTAAGCCCCGACGTCGCGAGGGAGAGTGGGAAACAGCACAATCATAGTTGGCCCATGTGCGCTGCGGCACGCGAGAACAGCGTCTCCCGTTTCTTACACGTGCGCTCGACTGCAGACGCTTTGGAACAACTGGTCTTGCTTGGACACTGACGGACGGACGGACGGACACACATGCGCTCCAGCGTCAAAGCTATCGGCCAGTTGGGCTGGTTCTAACATAAGCGTTCCAGTGCAGGCGCTTGGACAGACTGGTTGTTTGGCACTGAGTAAAGTTACGTTTGCACTGCAGCGCAACAGGCCTCAACGAGTCTGGAATGCCACTGCTTTCGAAGAGTCATTAACTTTTTCGACTTCTGGTGACAACAGTCATTGTCATTGGCCAATCCCCCAAATGGGTATGTGCAGATTACTTGAGTAAGGATCAGGCAAATTGACATCACGCCTTGTTATCAAGGAAATAAAACAGTGCTCAGAACAGTAAACAGTACGACGCAAAAAAAGCTGCACACACGTGTACATTGCCTTCCCCCTTTTGCCACAGATGCGCACGCCAAGGCCAACAAAGCAGTTACTACTAACCTTGCCGCTCTGGTGGATGCCTCTCCAGGTGACGAAGAACACCACTACCCATCCCAGGAGCAGACAGAGGGCCAGCTCAGGGCGCACGCTCCCCACATCCGCGAGCCCCGTCGAAACGTCGAGCACACGCCGCCTGCAAAGCACCACGCACTTTCACGCCCCTCCGACGCTGCGATCCTCGACAGTATTTTAAGGGGGACTCACCAGTTAACACTCCTAGGGGACTTACTAATTCATGACCCTCAGACTTAAAAAATTGCGTACCGATGTGAAAAGTTTTACAAATCCATAGAAATGTTCCCAACTGAATAGTTTGCTTCTTTTAGAAATATGCATATCACTTCCTTACTGAAACAAAAATTAAACGATACACTCATCTTTGTTTATCTGGTTCGCACTAGCTGGCACTATCTGTGTAGCACGTGACAGCTTTATTTCTTTATTTAGTACAAACGTGACATATTTCTAAAATAAACAAACTAAGCTGTTGTGAATGTTTCTATTCATTTGTGAAACTTTTTGTATTGGTGCACAATGGTTTTTAAGCCCGTGGGTCATGAAATAGTAAGCCCCAAAGGAATGTTAACAGGTGAGTCCCCCTTTTTAAAGGGGCCATGCAGACAAAGCACACGTTTGGTTCATTCGATAGATTGCCTCGCTAGAATCATACTGACACCACTTTTAACGCACACTTCGCTCAAATAAGCTATATAACTAGGAAAAAGGGGGAATGGCCATGCGACCCTCTAGCTCACTTCCCGCCACAGAACCTATGATGTCAATGAGCCCAGCTGTGAGATTGGCTAAGGACAGTAAAAGCAAACACCAATTAGGCAGGGCTTATAAGCTTCCCGAACGAGCTATTTGTGCTTTAATGTAGTGCACATTCTTTTTATAGCAGTAAGAATGGTGGGGTAAACAATGAAAGTTACGAAAATACATGTAAACATAGAAGTTCTGATGCACACTGCTGTTGGTACTGGGCGCACTACGCTTTTTTAACTGCACATCAGCCCGTCGTTTTGGAGTTGTCTTACAGGACACTGGCCGATTGGCGTACATGGCGTTGTCTTACGTGACCCTGTTTGACAAGCACACCCCATGTTTTACAAAACGATTACTTTCTACCATAACAAAAACAAGCCAGGAGCAAATACGGTCAAAAACAAAGCAACGACGGACAGCGGTCCGTGACTGACTTTGGTAGCGCCATCTGGGATGGGAGGACTGGCGGTAAGCAAGGCTGCAGAGCCTAATGACGCACTGGAAGTTCGTTTGAATACCCGCCCTCGTAACTTCATGGCAGACGTTATGAAAACACACGGTTTGGTGGAAGAATGAATATTTTAATCTAAACTGATTAATTTCCCAGTGAATACGGCATCGTTTGCTGAGGGACAAGTGGTGTGGGGCACTGTAAAACACGAAATCTTTCGAATAAAACAAACTTGTATTTTGTCAGCATGGCCCCTTTATGGGGGACACTGATGCTGTAAGCACTGCGTAATCAGCCACCATGCTGTTAATGTACTGTCAGAGATGTATGCACAAGGCAGCCACTATTAGAGGTTAGAAGCACACCACAGTCCTCTCTTGCTTCTGACTTCTGTACCCGTGATCAGAAGGCATGGACTAAGACAGCTTTGGCCCGCACTCATAGCCTCCAATGCGCCGCCACACACAAAGAAACACTTCCATCCCTGTGAGTAAGGTCCCATCCCCAACACAATCTTCCCAATCACAACATTGGACCTTTTTCCAGTAGTGCTCTGCGCATGCCCTACTCTTGCTCCCAGCAAACGATCCGCCATTATTGGGGGGCAAA
The DNA here is from genome assembly GCA_013339765.2 of Haemaphysalis longicornis. NCBI lineage: Eukaryota > Metazoa > Arthropoda > Arachnida > Ixodida > Ixodidae > Haemaphysalis > Haemaphysalis longicornis. The sequence goes on along the minus strand of CM023456.1, from coordinate 38,087,393 downwards.
ATGTAAACAGCACGATGCCATATTGGATTGGCCAGTCGTGAACGCCGAGACAGCTTAGTGCTCGGTTTAGCTTTCTGAGCCCTGAAAGCGGTAGACAGGTAGGTGGTACATGGCTGCCATTGAAAAATTTGTCTGCCACCAAAACCACACGTTCCTCAACTGCGCAGGGCAGGTGGAAAAAAAGGGGGCGTGTTCTCCTATAATACCCCATTTTGAATACTTAACGAGGAGATCTGAGCACTGAACTTCGCGAGTAAGCTAGAAAAGACGAGTTACACACGATTTTCTGGCCGATGCTCTGAAGACAGTTGTTCTCTCTCCTTGTGTGTTGCAAACATGCGGGGGTTACAGCTTGAAATTATTTTAAATGCAGAGCATTTCAGTAACTCACGATGTCACCCGCGTTGACGTCCGTAGTCCGCACCGCACCCCTCCCTACTACCGTATTTACTCGCGTAATCCTCGCACTCGCGTAATCCTCGCACCCCTAATGTGAGCCACCAAAACTTGGATTTTTTGGTTCCTCGCATAATCCTCGCACCCCCAACTTTGCAGCGGCGAAAGTTGCCCGCTCGCGAAACCCTCATGGTGCACGCGCTCTCCAACGCGCGCCCTCCCCCGCCGCCTATCCGTTCGGCGGAGAGCGCTGTGTATCCAAGGCCATCCAGGCGCCCTAACAGCCTGCATGGCTACTCCCTAACAGCGCTACCGCTACTCACACTGTCCTTGAGCCGGTTTCGCGCATGTTCGTGCGCGCAACTAGACGGTGTTCGCGCAGCCCGCTGTCGTGTCGTCGTGTCGCCGTCGTGGTCCCGTCGTTGAGCGGCAGCAGTCAGTGAGTCACTCGCGTCAGTGGTGGATAGCTCGCTGCCATTTTGAGAACTTTTTGATTTGTTTTGTGCTTGGGAAGAACGCCAGCTACATTGCCGCTTTCAAATTGAAAGCGATAGAGTACGCGATCGAACACGGCAGCCGCGCCGCAGGCAGGCACTTCGGCGTCACCGCCTTCAACGTGCGTTACTGGAGTAGGGCACGCACGTGACGCTGACGAGATAGTGCGCGCGCGCCAGAAAGCAAAGGCGGCAATTTCATGAACGCTGATCGACGGGAGACTGTTTACGTTGTAAATAATAAAATAAAAAGAAATAGCTGCTGTTAGCAACACTGAGCTTACATATACAAAAAACGACCGCTACATTTAGCGGGACTGGCAGAAGGCAAATTGGCAACACTGTGCACCGGATTTTTTTTCCCCGCATATTTCTCGCACCCCTATCTTCGCATTGACTTTTCCGAAAAAAAAGTGCGAGGATTATGCGAGTAAATACGGTATATAAAAAAAAAATACTATCCGGGGCCCGGTTTCGATCCCTCGACCCTGCGGGCGGAACGCAATGTACATGGTGCTCTACCCACTGTGCCACAAAGCCGACACAGAATGGAACGCTACTAACGCGCCTTATATCGTTGACTCATTCAAATTACTGCTGACGAGCGCTCTCTCGTTAGCAGTTGCCACAAGTGCAACAACATTAACGTAACGCAAACTACTTAACGTCGTGCGCCCCCGGAAATGCTCTGCATTTGATTGTGCCCCTCGCGAGGGGGATGTTTCACTGCGTCTTCTCTCGGTCGCGGGACCCGTGGCGCCATCTGGCGGAGGCGCGGCACAACTCGTAGCACTTTCTTTGAAAAAGCGCCTCGAAAGCGCGGCAAATATGAAATAGGAATGTTTAGTTTGTAACCACTAAGTAGGGATAGAAGGTGACACAAATCGGACACACATGCTGCGGTAAGAGAGAGAGATGCACGCGTAAGGACTGGCAGTTGGGAAAGGTGTCGGCACAAGGTATGGATGCTGGCTGGCGCCGGGTGCCGGTCTCCCTTTTTCAGATGAGTCGGAAGTTGGCAAAAATAACTGAGTTACTAGAAACACGCTTTTTAATGCTCTAAAGCATCAATGCGGGCGATTTCTAGCACAGGCACTGCTGCCCCTCACAAGCGAAGTGTAGCAGACGACAGCAGCGCAAGTCCCTAAGCCGACGTCAGAGCCAGGGGGCGCCACTCAAACATCTCACCGCCAATAGGCATCCATTCTGCTACTCAAGTAATCCCATAGAGTTTCATACAATAACAACTAGAGAGGAATCTGGCGCTGCGATCGTACGCCTCAATGGGCGTGATGGGTAGTTCTGGATTCGGATTGGCGCTCGATGGCTTGTGGAAGTTGCTATGGATTGCAGACAGTTTCATTTTCGTTTTGGATTTACATGAACGCATTTGCCTACGCAGGGTGTTGGCAGAAGCGATCAAAAATACGTTTCTCCTTGAACTGCATGCCTCGCGTGCACTGACGCCGCCCTGAGTGGAATGTTTTGTAACCAGAGTTGCGAATTGGGTGGGTTATCAATTCATTGCCGCTCAGTGAAAACAAAAGCACAAGTACGAAAACACAAATGACGGCGCTCTGTGCGGCGAAGTTGCCTGCGAATTAGGAGTTGCGGCGCTGCTCATTCGGCAGGGCAATGTACTGTCAAAGCTGACGACGGTTGCGAATCGCTTGGAACAGCCACACCTTTAGTGCGAACGCCGACTCCTACGGCGTAGAACAGCAGCACCGGCGGCTGATAGGAATGCAGCTTGATGAATGTCACTAATTCAGCCAAGAATAACTTCTCCAAAGGTAACTGGTTTCTTTTTTTTTAGCACAAAACTTTTTTTAGTGTTACAGACTACAAGCGCCGAAACTTTTACAAATAGTTTTTAAAGAAGTCCGTGTCCTGCTGTAGTTGGCGGCAACTGGGAAGCCTATTCCACAAACCTCCTAGACTCTGCGTCTGGTTTTTATTTAAACGCGTCGTTTTATTTCGTACAAAACCAATTTTTGGTCACTAACTTTCTTGTTTGTCATGTAGGTAATTTATAAACGGAGAACTGGGAAATAAGAGTTTTTTTGTCAAAAAATACAATTTGCGCAGCCATAGGCCCGTTTTGATCTTACGCAATCCATTTCCAGAACTACCCATCATTTCCACTGAAGCGTAAGTGCCGCTGCCATGTTCGCGTTGACACTAGCGCCAGTTTCTTCTCTAGTTATTTGTACGGAACTCTATGAGTAATCCACATCAGGCGTCTAGCCAGGCTCTCTTCTCTTCTTCGTACTAGTGGTACACGGCAGCCCATTACAAAAAAGGACCCATTTAGCAGTGGCTTTTCTTGCATAGTTCCTACACAAGTCGTCCACGCGTTTCCCCAAACATCCCGTTTCCTCCTCATGGTCCACTCACTCCCAGTACTCGCTGACCGGCGTGCGGAAGCTGCCATTGAGGGTGCCGTTGCTGCCGGGCTCCCTGCACTGGTCGGTGTTCCAGTCGTTGTCGCAGTACTGCCACGGCAGGTCGCTCGTGAAGGACGCAAAGAGGTAGAAGAAGATCCACGCCACCACTATGATGTAGTACACGTTCGAGAAGAACACCATCACCATGGACGCTATGCCCACACCTGCGTTCGAGGGGGGAAGCCAAAGAAAAAGGGCGTGAAGACAGGAAGGGCAGGACGTGCTGGCTTCACTTCTTTCTGTCGCAGCCCTGAAAAGCTACCTAATATATGTCACAGAGACGTGAGGGGGAGCGGGGCTCTGGCATCGACAGTGACTGTTGTCAGTATAGCGGTGGGCAGCAAAAGTGAAGGCATTCCATTCCCACAATACCTTTCATAAAAAAACTGCCATCGAGGTATAGGTGGCTGAAACTGTGTAGGCACTCACTGCTGGAATGCCTACAGTTTCGCACCATCCAAACAAACGCGAAACGGGTCTACAGCCTACCCCGCAACTTGACGTCACAAAAGAATATGGTGGCAGAAAACGTGCCGGTAGCTACTTCAGCTAAAAATCACTAGAAATGGGCATAAAAAATTAAACACAAGGTCTGTAACAAAAATGAAATGCATTATAAGAAGAAGGGTGATATTCAAAACGATTACAGTGCACCGCTCATGATACCAGGCAACTTCAAGTGTAGCCATTTGGGAAGCAAATGCCCACTGTTTTCCTACTTCGTCCCGTAAGCATAACATCACAAAGATGCAGTGGCAGTAAGCACAAAAATGAGCATAATAAAACACTTGTACACAGTAATGGGTTAAAACACAGCATACTAATAAAAACGATACTGCATGCAATATGGCCACAGGAAACAAGTCCAATTCCAGCAGTCCCCAATCTGTAGGCACTCTGGCAGCAAATACCAACAGCTTCCCCGCATTGCTTGCCAACATCGGGTAAAATCACTCCCAGAAAACCTGTTGTGAATGCAGCCACCATAATTGTTGTAAAAAGTAAAAGCCATGCCTGGATGTACGGATGCAGCCTTTATAAAGGCTGAAAGGAGGCAGAAAGATTGTAGATGCCCCGGCAACTTTCAACACTTGCCGGTAGGCAGACGGGCTCAGTGGGAAAACCAGGACGATTGGGAGAGTGACCAACCTTTGAAGATGGGGATCATCTTCCAGACCCCAATGCCACCCTTGCACGCATACTGGCCCAGAGCGACCTCCAGGAAGAAGGACGGGACAGCCGTAAGCACGAGGCACACAAAGTAGGGCACCAGGAAGGCACCTGCGGGGTACGGAAGGCCATAGATCCACATCTCTTTTCAAACTTTGGGTGTCGTAACACACTGAAGCTGCACCTGTACTATGATGCACGTTGTAGTGAAAAGCTCCGGATTAGTTTCGACTACCTGGCAATGTTCCATGTGTGCCGAAATCTCGACACACAGGCATCCTTGCTTTCTGCCTCCATCTGAAAAGTGGCCAGCACGGCCGGGAATCGAGCCCCCATCTTTGGGCTCAGCAGCACACCGTCATATTTTAGGCACTATAACAACGCCTTAGCCACTGCGCCATCGTGGCAGGTCGATCGATCCAACACGGCACACTTCCGTTTTAACGAGCTTTAACCACCAGGCCACTCATCATGCCTGAATGGAGCTAAGTAACACTGCCAAGCATAAACTCAAGGCTGGCATTCACAGCCATGTCGTTGCACTTAACTGCCAATGCAGTTGTGAAGTGCGCCACACAACCCAGCACCAATGTTGTGTGACAATTTCCAGCAACCTCTCAACCAACCATCACTGAACTTTCTTCAGTGGCAAATTTTGCCCACTGAGAAGTTTAGTGGTGAAAATTGTGTCACCGTTCAAGGATAATCCTACGATGGGTCAGTCTCTAAACACGCTTCTGGCTGCCAGCGCAAGTCTTGCGTCTCCATCGAACTCCATTTTGGGAGATACATACCAGCTGTGCTAACATTTTAGGGTGTGCTCTACAAAAGGTGGTCAATACTGCAGCTGCAAGCCTTCGTCCACCGCCAAAGAAAGCTAACACTCACTAACACCAAAAATGGCAAAAAAGAAAGTTTCACTTTTTCAATGTGGATTCGGAATTAAAGTCAAAGAAATTGCCAGACTTCCAGTCCTTACTTCACAGCTTATGCAAAAGAGACCCACTTCTTCAGTGCTAAATAGGCCTTCAAACAGGCCTTAGCTACATTTGTGCTAGTGGAGACCAATGGATTATTTAGACCATGTGGAGATCTTCAGTGTGCCGAAATCTTAACACGACGAGGTGTTTCAGCACAGATGCTCTTAATGCTACGAAATAGAAATGCTTGCTACACCCACAGAGGTACAGTTGCTGTAACAACAATATTTGCCCGCTCCACATAGTTATCTGTGGAGTAGGCAATTTTGAAATTCATTTTAGTTATTTATTTGTAAATACTGCCGTCTCTCTCTCGAGACTTTCGCAGGGTGGGTGGAGATAAGTAAAAACAAATACATACATAAAAAAAGGCAAGCAAACAATAGAACATAAAATGTGCAACAATAAAAATACACATCTTATTACAAACGCTTTTTAAATAAAGTTAATGACTGCTGTGTAACCGCTTCGTTAGTGAGATCGTTCCATTCAACAATAGTTTGAGGAAAAATGGAATATTTGTAACAGTTATTTCGAGGGTTCAAGGGGATTATAGAAAACGCGTGGGGGCGTCTTGTATTATAACCAGATGATTATTTTAAAATACGAGAAGCGTCAATAAAGTAATGCCCTCTAATTAATCAAAAAAAGAACTTAAGCGGCAAATCTGGTTTCTTTCTGAGACGGGCAACATCCCGCTTTGTTCAAGGAGCTGATACTGAGGTGCGCTTATATGAATTGTAAATAAATCGTACAGCCTGTTTTTCGCAACCTTTCTAATTTATTTACATCGGAATTCGTGAATGAGTCCCAGATTACTACTGCATACTCTATCATTGGTCGGATAATTGTATTATATGCTAGAAGACATACATTCAGTGTGGACAGTTTTAAATAACGGGAAGGAAATCATTCATAAGAAGAAATCCCGGTTGCTGTAACAACAGAGCAAGGCGATCAGTCTGAAATCATTTGGAAGTGGCACTGCCACAGCTGCCAAAAGACAGTTTCTCACACCGCGCTGTTTGGCAGTGTTGCATGCCAAAAAGGGTGGAAAATGCAACTACAAAAACACCAGACGTACAAAACGTTCCCTCTAGGAAATCCTACATGGTAGCATAGAGGCGCCTAATGTTTTTTGTTGTTCTTCCCGCCTCCATTTGAAATGCAGCCCCCGTAGCCAGGGGGAATTAGATCTCTGACCCCATGATCAGATTCACGTCACCCTACCCACTGGGCCACAGTGGCAGGTATTTCATCAATGTATTAAGGGGCCATGCAGATAAAATAAAAAGTTTGTTTTATTCGAAAGATTTGGTGTTTTATAGTGCCCCCAGCACTTGTCCAGGAGCAAATGATGCTTTATTCACTGAGAAATTAGTTCATTTAAGTTAAAATTTTGATTCCCCCACCAAATCGTGTGTTTTGTAACGTATGCAATGACGAACAAGGACAGCTCTTCAAGCAAACTTCAAGTACGCTGCTAAGTCTGCAGCGGACTGCGGAGCCTTGTTTACCTTTAGTCCTCCTAGATGGCGCCACCATACTGCTTCGCATCGCTGTCCACCTTTGCTTTGTTTTTGACCGCATTTGCAGCTGGCTTGTTTTTGTTATGGTAGCTAGTAATCGTTTCGTGAAACATGGGGTAGGTTCGACAAATAGGGTCACGTAAAACAATGTCGCTTACGCCAATCGGCCAGTGTCAGCTGAGACAACCCCAAAGCGCCTCACTGCTGTTTGGCTATGACAAGCACAGCACGCGCAGTACAAATAGCAGTACGCACTGGGTAGTAACTTCTATTGTTTATCCCACCATTCTTGCTGCTATAAAATGAATATGCATTACACTCAAGTGAAAATGGCTCGTTCTGCACGCTTATAAGCCCTGCCTAACTTGCAGTTTGCTTTTGCCGGCCTCAGCCAATCGCATGGCTGTGCATATGACGTCATATGTTCTAGCGCGGGGAATGAGCTAGTGAGTCACATGGCCATTCCCCCTTTTTTGAATTATATAGCTTATTTGAGCGAAGTTAGAAGTGGTGTCAGTATGATTCCATAGAGCCAATCTGTTGATTAAACCAGACGTGTTTTGTCTGCATGGCCCCTTTAAAGTGGTCATGAAAGAATTAGCCCTTGGTAACTCACTCAACTCCATTCCTGTCATAAAGACGTTAGTTTAACTGAAAAAAATGTGAGAAATATTAACATACTTTCAAATCCCGTGTTACAGTAATGGACTGTGAACAGGAATGATGTAATGTAGACCTGCACTAAAAACGTAGTTATCAGTGTAACTGCATGTTAGCATTCAAGTGGTAGAATTAAAAAGAACTAGAGGCCCCACTACGATCTTTTCATCTTAGTGGTAGCCACCAATCGCACACACAAGATTCTGTGACATCACAGAGAAATTGTTAGAAAGTGGCTGGGGGTTGCCACTGCTTCATATGTTTTCGTTAAAGGCCAACTGCACTCAAAATTGCATCGTCTTGAAAATGTTACCTCTGTACAGTCTGCCTAAAAAGATTGCAAGATACAAAATATGACAGCGGAAATACGCGTATCCATGGCACAAACGACCTTTTGAAACCGAAATTGAGAAGAGCGTGCCCATTACGGCCAAGCTGAAGTGACGTTCCAGCTGGCCCGGTCGGTGAGCGAGTGGCCGCACATGGCCGGCCGGCCAGAACAATCCCGTGTGCAACGCTTCGCCCTCACCGCAACCCTAAGGAAAGCAGACCCAGCGGAGCTCGACTGGTTCTCCTGGCTGGCCGTGGAAAAAAGCACCTGGCCGGCCGCAATGTCACTTCCGCTTCATGTCCGTTTGCACGATCTGCCGGCAGGCACAGCGTCGCCTGCGACGGAGCTATTTTCAACGTTTCTAACTGACTAACAATGCATTGCCCGCGACTACCACTCATGCCCCAGCTGGCTTGGTGGCACGTACTGTATGCTCAAAGTAAATTTGGGCGGGGTGAAATTTGAGTGCAGTTGGCCTTTAATACCTCGGATATTTGTTTTAGGTTTGCGATAAAGCTACTCTCATTGTTATCGGGACAAATCAGCCTTCTTAATGAACCAAACGAGCATTTTGTGTCCCTCCCACAGGTTAACGATCTCTCACTTGAATTTGTAACCACACCTAAAGCAGCCAGGGAACAGGCAGACTGCATGTACTTGCCTCCACCGTTCTCGTAGCAGAGGTAGGGAAAGCGCCAAACGTTGCCGAGGCCAACCGCATAGTTGATGCAGCTAAAGATGAAGTCCAGCTGGGTAGCCCAAGTTCCGCGGGGCCCGAATTTAGATGTGGATGATGCATCGTGCACTTGGAATGTCGCCACGACAGGCTGCTGCTGCTGCTGCTGCTGCTGCGGTAGCTCCTGCTCATCACTACCCTTGGAGCTGCTCTCTGATTTCGCAGGTTCCTCATGGCTTGGCACTTGTGGTGGCTCATCCAGCTTGCTGGTTTCCATGCTGCCTCGTCACGGCACCATGCCCGCCTGAAAAGGTTTCAATGAGGAATGCGTTACCCTATGCCTGGATCCACTAAAAGTATTCCCGCGAGCGGGCCACAAGAAAGCACCAGGACCACTGCAAAAATTTCAGGTAAATTCCATTCAGGTGCATCGTGAAATGTACAGCTACAGCGAAGTACGTATTCTCGAGCTCCATCAAACAGCGTTTGCCAGTCCCACCCACTATTGCCGAATCCCTGCATAACTGGCTGGCGCTTCCCCCAGCGACACCCGTTAACTGATAGTGCTGAGTGCTGCTTCCACGCAGCAGGTACTAAGTAGTTTCCTGCAGAATTGATTCCTTCCCACTTGCAACATGCACCATCCCCCAAACCCAACTTGATGTGTTTTAGCCACACCCCCATGGCATCCGCTGCTGCATGCTGCATACGAGCTCAATGTAGAGTGCTCAGAGTAGAAGTCACAAGACCATGCGCTCAGCTTTTACTAAAAGCAGTGTCACATGGCACACGCACTTATGATTAGCTGAAGACAAATGCACGTACACATGCATGCACCCCCAAGCATTGCTCGAAATAGGATGGGACACCACTGCAGCCACTGTGTACTGGTGGTTTGGGTAGCTACAGCACAGAGTCGCTTCCACTGTACTACTGGCAAACTTTTAAATTGCCCGCTACACACTACCAGCAGTGACGTTGTCAAAGCCCTTTTTTTATTTCTTTTTTGGGTATTTATATTCAATTCAATTAAAATTTCCTACTTTCACACCCTCTAGGTTTTACTAATCTGCGTGACAAGAGCTTTGGATATATATGATTCACACATAACTATAAAAAAAAGAACTGGGAGAGTGTTGTATTTGGAAAAAAATAGACCCCCCCCCGCTTGCTTAAAAATTCATGCATGTTGACAATGTACTGAATGGCTCTCTTCCATAATAAGTGTATTCTATGTCTGCAACCCACGTTTCTTTTATGCCACACATTCTCAGTTAGTGCCCTTTAACCAGCTGCAAGTTCCCCTTTTAATTTATAATACCACAATATAACATAAACAAAACAATTTTCTAGGCTCACTTTATATAGTTAATACTTAAAAAAAGGAGGGAAGGGCACCTATAATAGAGTAAATACATACAGTAAAGCTACTATTCCGTAAAAATATCTGGAAGAATAAGGAATTTAAGAAGAAATGCAGCTAAAAAATTGCCTGAACTTCTCTCTTTTTGTGCAATAGCAAAAGAAAAATGCAGGAGGACTGCTACTGCCTCTGTCAAACACTCCTCAAAATGGGGCAAACTCATAATGGAACTGCTCTTACAGACCACACAGCCCCGAAGAACTTTACCACGCTCTTCAGCTGCAATGCCAACTCTACTACCCCACCACATGCACATCTCGTATAGTGGTGTCCTCGACCTTCACGTTGTATAGATATGCACACTTATCAACAGCAATGCCTGCCTTATCAATGTTGCAATAAAGGGACAATAGTGCGCCTTTAGCAAGCCCTTGTTCGTGTCACTGTTCTGGCGACTGCAATTTTCTCGTTATGCGCCCAAAAAGAAAAAAAGTAAACCGTGGGAAGGGCAACACATAAAAAGGTTTTAGTGGAAAAACTTGAGCCCATAAAATGAAAGATCAGACAAAGACACGTGGGTGTTACAACTCACTACCAATGAGCTGCAATCTTGGTAACGACAGGAAAAACACTACAATGATTCGCATATTTCCGACTGTCAGTGGAGCTTCTGAAATCCTTATTAAACAACAATTACAATTCTACATTAAAAGAGGGAAAAATTATAAAATCACAAAATTACAGGGGCTTACAAAGGAGTAAGTTCGTGCGAAAGACGAGGACAAAGATATAGAGGACAAGACAAGCGCAACTTCCAACTTTATTTTGCATGAAATAACCGCACACATATTATTTCATGCAAAATAAAGTTGGAAGTTGCGCTCGTCTTGTCCTCTATATCTTCGTCCCTGTCTTTCGCGCAAACTTATTCCTTCGTACATCATGAACCAACTAGCCAGCAATCAAGTCTTATTAAAACAGAGGCTGTTTAGCCGAATTAATTTAATTATTTTGTGCGTGCAAACAATGTAGACACAATTCTCTTTTAATCGATATAATCCATGGTTGGATAGAAACTTGTCCGGTCAAGAATGGTTAGTGGTAATTGGTAACTATTGGTAATTTAGAGTTCTGAGGGACAGTAAAAAATGGTTTCACTGCACCATAAAACTTCCCGCACTACAACCTGTGGCATAACGAACCATGAATGCTGACGCCATTTTTAAACATTTTCAGAGAACAGTAAGATAAGCCCCTGCAAACCAGGGTGTCAAACTCAGTCATACTGGTCTGGTTCAGTTCTAGTTTCACAGAACCAGAAAATATAAAGCTTCACAATCCATTTCAAATGCTCCACTCAGTCTGAAATTTCAAGTTTCTGCCTCACACTTAGCTCAGATTTGAATAAATGTTACGAGACAAGATAGAACCAGAGCTGAACCCCACTACAATGAACTCCTCTTGAACGAAATCTCCGCTAAATCGAAAGATTTCCAATTCCCTGTCAGTCACCCATAAGAGGCAATGTACAAAAGATATCTGTATAGGACAACTTTCTCTGGATTATTTTGTTTCAACAATATTTTTGTGAAAGAAAAAATGGTTTTTGCATATTGAGTAACAAAAACTCTCAATACTGTATGTTTGTGACATCGTGAATGTACACAGAGTCATGGAGTCATTACCGTCACTTTCTTACCCATAAAACACCACAGCACCTGGTGTCGTTGCCACTGCTACGAAGGAATCCATTGCTTAGAGGTAATGTAGCTACAATCAACTTGTAAAACAAATTACTTCCTGTTGAGCCACAGCCAAGCCATATCGAGATTAAACTGCACCTCATCCCCTCATTAGAGTTTCTAGTTCTCAGAACCCCAGTGCAGCGTGCTTTGTAGCAATTAGCAACAGCTTGATGTGGAACAGTTGGTACGACATGGTTTCGTTTGTCTTGTTCGTTTTCTTCCCAGTGTCCGCGTTTTTTCTTGCACCTTAAACCTTTGATCTTTGTAGCGATGTTTTTTTTATGAGTTCGTGCAAATAATCTGGCTTGTAAGCACAGCGCTGTCAAGATAAAAGTGGAAGCTAACTTTATGAAATTTCAACAATCCTTCATATGGCCTGCGGTAAAGACACGGTAGTTTTGCAACTGATAACCGACAACCATTTAGCGAATGCCACGGAACAGGTGTCGATTACTTAATGGCACTTTTTCTAACGGAAGACCAGCAGCCTGCAAAAAGCGGTTACCGTAACTACTCGATTATGACACGCGTTTTTTCAAATGTGCACAGCGTCAAAGAATGCTCAGCCCAGAGCAACACAAACACCGAAATAAAAAATGCTCCTGAGGTTTATCTTTGCCAACGAACGAAGTCGCTCACTGCCCAGTATTCCACACCAACACCGGAAAATAAGTAAAACCCGTGCGGCTGTGTTATCTGCAAGACACAAAGGTCACATGCAGCGTGACCGAGGGGCTCTGTAGGGCTAGTTCACCCCAGCAGGGCTGTCCAAATGCTTTCTGCGCCTGCATAAATAAATAAAACTTGCTGAAAGCAAGCTTTGCCAAAGCCTTTATTTAGCGACACTATTTTGCCCCGATGAAGAACATTGAATTCTTGCACTCTAGTAGGTGTTTTTAACGTAGCTTTTCTGCCCACCACCCCATTTCCTGCCTTTTTCCCAACAACGAAGTTTTCCCTACAAAAAAATTTTCTGAATTGGAATTTCGTTGCAAATGGATTTGACTGCACTTGCATTCAACTGAGATTCAAGTACCGTTTTCTACCTCACAAAACAGGAGAGTAAATGTTTGCCAAGAAAACAGGACGTATACAACCAGAAAAGAACTACACAAAATTTGTCATTCCACGCTTTTTCCTGCAATGACTTTAGTGTTGCTGCATTCACCTGTTTTTTTTTCCAAAACTCTTCGTTTCACGAAATCAAACAAATGAAAAATAAACGTATCCGGTAACACGTTTTTTTCTTCTCCACATGCTTTTAGAGGCACAGGCTGCGGCTTGAACGTTACCAAGCAGACTAGTTTTCATTTTGGACGTGTGCTTTACAAAAGTGTACAAGCACAGTAAAAAAAAAAAAAGAAAGGTCTGCGAACATGATCGTGCAAGCTTCTGTCGCTTGTCAAAAAACAGCGATTGAACTGCAGAAAACTAGGCTACCAAACCAGCAGCTGGTTTACCGTTCCCAGCACGCTAACCTGCCAGTTGCCACCACCGAACAGCTACATTCCTGCACGATTTGTGATATTTTCCCTCACGCACTAAAAAATAAAAGGAACAGAGGGGAAACTGGAGAGACAAATTATTTGATCCGATACAAACAGAGCAAAAGCTGAAAGAACTAAGAAAGGTATGGCCTTTCTATTCATATAAATTTAAAAGTTGTTGAGCCACACAATGCTGCCACTGGCTCTTGTTTCACAGAGCCACATAAAAACAAGACAATAGGCCCCTTTTATTTATCATTGTGGATTTCTCAGAACTACTGTAGGGCAGCTCCTTATTTTAGTTGCCCATAGATTTTTCAATTAAGGGCGCAGTTTTGGGCTGCCCATATGAACTGCTCTGGACAGGCAAATAAAAGGCACCAACTATATAAATGCTTCGCAACTAGATTAAATACAAACTTGTTAACTCTTTTAAAATCGACTGCCACACCGCTCAGTGGTGCCACAGCACACGTCTTCAAGCTGTTCGTCAATTACAGACGGTTGTCGGGAACAAAAAAAAATTCAATTGCATGGGTTCCGGCGATGTGACAGCGTGCCGGACTCTCCCAAAACGGAGCAGAGAAAACACAAGAGATACAAATTCTTACCGGGGGCCACGCGGTGTCGTATATCAAGCTCACCACTTCAGAGGAGATGAGAAGGCGCGAAGGAATAAGACTTCCGGATAAGATGCAGTAACGCCAACGCTGCTACCGCTTTCGTAACGGACAGATGGGCCTCAAAGTGTCCATCGCGTCGGCACGAGAGATAGGGAGGCGGCAAGCAAGTGTCGAGGTCCACCTTCACAACAAAAGAATGCTGCGTCTTTGTGAACAAAAGAACACCTGTGGCCAAGATCAGAGCTGTCCAGAACCGAGTCGTACTGCGACAGCGGTTCGTCCACCTCGGCGCCTCAGTTTATCAGCTGCTGTTTCTCACTATCGCAACTAGAGCTCTGGCTAGACGGCTGAAATTATGCCCCAGGCCACTACTTATAAACAGCACATCAGCGAAATCAATCAAGCTGCCTACAATGGCCAGAAGCTAACTGTTTGGAATCGGTAGTGCAGTCGAAGCGTTGCGGCGGTCAGAGCTATGCAGGTGTATCGTGTTTTCAGGGCAATCAAAACAGGATTGATCGCCCCTTCACGCTCACTCCATTTTCAGCAAAGCTCGATGCACCTAGAACCGCTTTCTGGCGCATGGAGAATGATGATCTCTCAAAACATATATACTTTGCGCCGGCGATCGACTGACCTTATTGCTAGCAGTGCGCCCCAATGGAGCGTAGAGGAAATGATGGTCCGGCTGAAGTTATTATGCAAGCTGGCCGCATTAACATAAATATTCAAGGAGCGAAACGTTGCACATTACCGTGAGGAAACGCAGGCAGGCTGGCTCGGCAACGTAGCTCAGTTTGCTGCTTCGTTTCGTTCGTCGAAAGGGAAAATCCGACACCCAGTTCGTTCTCGGAAATCGGGACACCTACTAGCGGTACAATTTGTAGACTTCGACTTCATCACTTAAACGCAGAAAACGGAGCATGTTGACACGAAGGAATTGGCCAACGCGCTAACAGTACTGAAACGTAACATTTGATCTCAATGCAACCAGAGAAGCCCACACAAAACGACACAAATTTGCCGGCTGTGACACAATCTCGGTCGAATCTACCACGCGTCGCCATAAGAATAGAAAGGCCTTGAATTGTGCTGTTTGCTGCAAAAAACAGCGTAAATGTTGGAAATATTTTGTTTATTGCTCGCAAATAATAATGTAAATAAATAAAATGTATTAAAAACAGCACGTAAAGTTGGCTAATTGCTTCAAATATATTTTAACACATTCACCGCCACGTGGGCCTGTGGCGCAACGGATAACGCGTCTGACTACGGATCAGAAGATTCCAGGTTCGAATCCTGGCAGGCTCGGTTCTTATTTTTGTGTGGGACTTTTTTTTTTATATTCTGGTTGGACTCTCTATTGCGGCACACCCATCTCACAGGCCACAATACTTTTCACAAGAAAAATTACCCAAGATGAACGAAAACTGTTTTATGCTGGAAGTAACAATTATTGCCTACAAACAACTGCATGGGTGTGATGGGCGGATGTCCATCACGCCCGCGTGCTGCTGCTCGACGCAACTAATCTTCGGCCAAAGTGAAATCCAGTTACAGTAACAATCGCCATCTACTAAAACATGTAAATTCTACATAAACATATCTCCCGTGAGGAAACTCGCAATCCGGCCAGTTATTTTTTTCTTTTTTTTAAGATTTTAAGATACATAATTTTAATATTTAGGATTTTCAGGCACGGCAGTAGGATGAACTTGTAGAAAACACGGATGGGACGGCCAGAAATTAAAGCTATGTTGCCCTATTGAAAACATGAGGAAGCGAGGGAAAAGAAAAGGTATAGTACGTAAAGGAAGTCAGCAGCAGGGGTGAGTGAAGACTATATATGGCCCAGCTAAAAAGAAGCTTTTGTCTATTCCCCTCGACTAGTTAACCTCTCAGCGCAAACACATCTAAGACTGGCGCAAGTGTGGCACGTTGTGTCGTATTTTCTCATACTGATATAGTGGCACACGTGTTTCACCACAACAGGGGCAGCTAAAACCTGATGCCGGGATCAAGGTAACAGAGCCGGCTGTCATGTTCACCTGGATAGATACCTGGGGGAAAAGCGGAATGCAAGTAGTGACGTCTATCACAAATGGGGAGCACATCGAAACAGACTCATTCAAGGCCTGTTTTTATCTCCACTTTAGCAAGCGAATTCGTTGCTAGTCAAGCCACAGTAGCTCGTCCAGGCTGTCTGAACTGTAACAAGGTTAACATGACAATCGCCACCATATTGTTGTACATGACAGGGGTATGTTGTAACCAAGCATCGCATGCGACACAACATGGAGCATAACCTGGCACACAGTTCTAAGATACAACTGCTGTAAAGTAACATGGTCCTCTTGCTGCCTCATAATACTTGCAAATCTATCAAGCACAAAGGCATCTTAACAGCACTGGATTGATCCAGAAATTGGCAAACCTAGGAAGCGAAAACTAGAAAGACAAGAAAAGGCTACCATTATTGTGGAGTTGGAAAACGAATCCAGTATTAAAATCGACAATATTCCTGGGTCGGAATACATCTGGGCAATCAGCCCAGATGTATTCCGACCCAGGAATATTGTCGACCCAGTCCGACCTAGGAACTACACCTAGGTCAGAAAAAATTGACACTTCAGAGGCAAGCGTCCAAACCTGCCCCCGTCATACAAGCAAGGACGAGACAGGTTTCCAACAGTGTTGCTTTAATTACAGGTGCAAATCATAAATTAGATCGGTGAATGATGAGGGGAAGGAGAGGAAAGCGGTCAGGTGTCTTCAGGAACCCCATCGTCAAGGCCATCATCCACAACGTGGGACTTCTCACTGTCGATGTCCGACACTGATCCCAGCATCTCGGGGCTTCCTGCTAGCATGGGATCTGCGGGGGGAGGAGGAAAAATGACAAGAAGGGGGGAAGGGCAAGTTCTACAATTCAGTACATCCAGGCGATCAGTCTGCTGATATGCGACAGACAAATCCTCGGAAAACTGACTGCTGTTCTCACCTGACAATATGACACTCTCTGCTCTGTGCTCACCCATCTGACTAGAGACAAGGGATGAGTCGTCAACTTCATCAATCGCAGAGTTGTCGTGAATCTCCTGCAAGAAGCAGTCAAATATCAAAAACGGCATGGGTAAGCTGCTTTGCACATTCTTTCCTGAAATGGCATAGCTACCGAAGCCGCCTTGCATGCGGACTGCATCTGGCACAAATTCCTCAAGTAGTTGTACTCAAAGGGACTATGATGACAAAAAAATTGAAAATACAACTATGTTCAATTTGAGAGAACTAGCCTTTGGTAACTCGGCCAGCTTCATTCCAGCCACAAAAGACATCATTGTACCGAAAAAATGCAAAAAACTATTGACAAACTCAAATTTCATGCTACATTGATGTTGCGTGGGTAGGAGTGACATTACCATGGTCCAGCGCTAAAAAAAACACAGATACATGGGTATTAACTGCTTGTTGGAATTCAAGTGATACGTTCAAATAACACTAGAGGCCCCACTATAATCGTCCAGCCATGTTTCTTGGCGGTGGCTTTGGTCGGCAGCCAGCAATCGCACAAACGAGATTCTGTGATTTCATAGCGAAATCACTCGAAAGCAGCTGGGGAGTCTGTTTTCCCGAATGCTAGGGGTGTGGGAATACTCGAATATTCGAATACAAATCGAATAGTACCTCTGCAAATAAACATATTCGCAAATCGAATATGTACTATTCGATGTTTCAGATAAGTCGAATGGAGTTTCCAAACGTTCCCTGGCTTTGCGAAAGTAAGAGACGTCAGCGCACGCTAAAGCACTGCTGCTACACCGTCTGCTCGGCAAGTTTCATCCAAATCGCGCTTTTGACAAGCGCACCTTGCAGAGGCTATAAATTTCCTCCCTCTGCATGGAGTAATCTGCGATTGCATCTCATCAGATCTTTTTTTCAAGCCGTCATCATCGACTCTGGCCGCCATTATCAATTCTGCGACCGGATGTTTACATGTTAGGGCAGCTTCCGGTAAAGACCGCCACCGTTTTGACAGTAATCCATTAATTTAAAATCAAAAGCGGTTCTGGTTGTTTTTAATGCAGCTGGTGTACTGCTTTTTAGATCACAGTGGCCAGTGCAGGCTTGTACACGGCGACTGTAGTGCGAGCTTTACTTCCACTACGTATTTTAACGCTGCCCATGTGCTTCCGAGGAAGTGCCTCATCGTGGTCCATGATTGTGGTTGTGCCGTGTTTTCCTGTCCTAGTATTCATGCCTGCAGTGCGCTCGCTTCTGAGTTATGAAGCACTGTATAGTCATTGTCTATGATTGCAGTACAGCAACTCCAGTGCCAGTCTTTTTTCCCAAGTGTGTATCATGCCCGCTCCATATTCCTGGAGTACCGCCGGTACGAGTCAAAAAGTGCGTTCTCTGGATTGAAAAAGAACGTCATTTCTCCCGAACGTGCGAAGTAACTTCTGCTTTTTGCACAAACACCTATCAAAAATCGAGGCCAGTAAAAAAAAAAAAATTGATATTCGATATTCGATTCGAAAGTGACCATTCGGCAGTCGCACACCCCCACTTAATACAGTCAAACCTCGGTGATTCCAAGTCACATAATTCAAACCAATGGACAATTCGAACTGGTCCATTGGTCCCGGCAAAGTGATGTGTATTTGAATGGGGGAAAACTCTCACTAATTCGAACCTGAAACACGTGCCACGGTTAATTCGAACAATATTGCTTATCTGCACAGACTACTTTTTCATAAAATTGAAAGCTGAAGGCGAAAGTTCAATGCGACACTAGCCTCTGCAGCTTTCCAAATCTGTAACCGTGCGCTTGCTCCACGTACACTGAAGCAGCTGTCATAAACCACGCGACCTTTGCACTATGGATCGTAGTCCGGAAGTGCGTGCCTGCTTCTCGGGTTCGCATCTCAAACTGGACCATTGTGTGTGCTGTACTTTCGCAGCACGTAATTATTGAAAGTGCATTCCGAGGAGTCAATACCATCTATTTTATCTTGCATGCGTTTCTAATAATGGTTTCTAGTACCGACAATCAAAGGGACCCCGCTGGTTCGAACTCCGGCTAATTGGAACAGATTTTCTATCCCTCGGAATTCGAATTAACGAGGTTCTATGATTATTTCGTTGAAGTTTGCAATGAATGAATGAATGAATGAATGAATGAATGAATGAATGAATGAATTAATGAATGTCTCCATTATTGAAGGACAGCTCTTTGGCCTAATAGGGGGGGAAAAGGTGTAGGGGAGAAGCAGAAAGAGAAGAAAGAGCATACAGACATGTGTATGAGCTGCACACTCACAATCACATGCAGCGATCAATCCCTGCCTCGTGACCGAACGCCCAGAGGGAGAGCAGTGTGTCAAAGCTTAGAACTGAGATCAGTGTTATCCGGACAAAGCGGTTTTTATAATAACCCAACGTATTTTGTCTTCATGGCCCCTTTAATGTAGCCCCCTAGGATACGTGTATCTTTGATACCGCATAGCCACGCTTACCAAGTAACTGCTCTCATAACACCATCAATAAACAGCAAACTAAAGCCAGGGCTGACGTGCTTGCAAGGAGGCAATGAAACGAACCTCAACTCGAAATTCCTCTCCGTCGATGCAGCACATCGCATAAGCGCTGTCGGAGGCATCCAGGGAGTCCTGCTCGACCGGTAAGGGTGATGGTGGTGGTGGAACCAGGCTGGCGTTGACCACCAGTTCGGTGGGCGGCGGGTGGCTGGGCGCGGAGGCTGACTGAGCTGCATCTGGACTAGCAGGTTCTCTTGGAGGGCTTCAGTCTGCACGGCAAAGTCAGCACTCCCTCAGTCAACTGGCTAGCAAAGGCCTTATTTTCATCATCACCACCAGTGCCAAGAGCAGCAGCCTACTGCTTACGCAAGGTGCACTGTAGTAAATGACTAAGGGTTCACTTAGGCATCATTCACACAGCTTCTCAGGCAATTTTTCGTCGAAAACGGTTCGACGGTGACAAGAAGCCGAGCTGTGCGTTCCCGTTACGTCAACGCGACGGGACCACGCCCCGCGGTAAACCAGCCAATCAGAAGCTTATTTTTGCATTACAGCAATTGTAGTCACCTTGTATCATAATATCACGACATGTTTTTTTTACTTTTCAGATTAAGCACGCTCAATTCTAGGGTAAACTGATCACTAGGCAAATGACCCTGTACTCTGACAGAGAGCTCCAATACGAACGCTACTCTGTTACGTCTCTGTCGCCGCTTTTTTGACGCGACGGTGCCGTGACGAAGAAGGTGACGGCTGTGTGAATGAGGCCTTAGATCACTTGAGGAATCTTTAATGCGCTCCCAGACCTCATTTACACGGGCATTTTGTTTTCCTGCCTCCGTCAGAAACACAGCCACTGCAATCGAGCATCGAATGTGCAGGAACCTCCTCCTCCACAAATCAAACGGGCAGGACAGGAAATAAAGTCTGCCGTGTCAAGCGGCTAATGTGAGACCACCACAAGCCCTCACCATCACTGGTAGCGTCTGAATGATGATCTGCCCCTGGGGCAGGGTGGCGATTGGAATGGCGCTCTGGGCCCCGCCCGGAGCGGTCAACAGAATGGCCTGGGGGTGGGCCGGCTGGAAGTTTTGCGGGATCACCTCCAGGATTCCGTCTCCCGTCAGTGTGATGGGCCCCGGTAGTGTACCAGCCAAGGGAGGAGCCAGGCCTGCAAGTAGGGGTGTGGGCATCACATCATGTTTACGAACAAGTCATAATACCTCTCCCAAGGATCAACAGTGGGGTACAATAATGTAACATTTTGGGCTAGTTTATGACTAGAACCTGAAGATGGAACAGTGCACATATTTTGTACAGGGACAAAGCTGAGAAGTACACAACACAAGCGCTTGTGTTGTGTACGTGTCAGCTTTGTCCCTGTACAAAAAATGAGCGCTGTTCAATCTCCCAAAATGGTGAAATGTCATTCAGAGAGATGATTGATGGTATCACAAACCCTCACCTAAAGAGGAACAGGCAGTACATGAGGAGTGCTCATTGGCCATTATATTCTATCTTTCTTACTGACTCCTCTGAAAGAGGAACTGGTCCCTCGAACGTACTTCTTGTGCACATTTACAACTTTCCACATCATTCTGGGGATGATGCAATAATAAAGGGTCCAAACACTGCCACTGGCTGCATTTTGCGAGAGTACAGCGGACAAAAGTGTGACGTGAAAGACTGAGCAGCCGGTCACAGGTCAAGAAAGCATCTCACTTCCATCACATCTCAGGTGGTAAAAATTACTCTGAAGCCCTCCACCACAATACGCCTCGATGCCTGTGCAGCGTTGGCGCGTTAAACTTCATAACCAATCAAATCAAATCCGTCTCATCTCAACACGATTGTCTTACATCTCTACACACCCTGCAAATGAGTCTGAAAAAGGCGCCCAACTTTCTGCGGGCACAAAGCACAAGACTAGGCTTTGAAGTGGTTTTAGCAAGCCATAAATACTACAGTCAAACGTGGTTATATTGAACTAGCAAAAAAAAAACTATCAGTTCAATATAGGGGATAATTCGATATAAGAAAGTTAAGGAATTAACCGTCATAAAAACAGATGCCATTTATAAAAACATTTTATTGGTGAAACTTCCCTACTTTCGCATGAAATATGTAGTTCGGTATTTTCTGCTTGAACAACCTTTACTGCCTGAGACAGTATGCACATCTCCACACTGTTTAGAGAGTCGGGCAGCTGAGGCCGTAACCTATCATACTCGCAACAAAGTGCCGGACTAGTGCGAGTGCACCAATCCCCTCAGCAGTTGTGAGCAAAGGATTGCAGTTGCTTTCCTCGTTGTGCCCGCTTTCACTTGCGCTTGGTACGATGTTGGCAATGTAGCCTTACAATCTCTCCCATGGTCACAACACCATCATCCACAAACTCGCCGACCAATCCAGCAACGCCGTCTGGAATTTCCGACAGCCTGCTCCACACTTCGTCAGTACCGGCGATGGCTCCGTTGCACTCCTCAGGATTTCTGAAGCCATCACTGGCACGCACAAGCAGCAGATTGAAGCAATTTCAGGCGGTTTCTTCAGCAATATCTGCCCAGAACCTGCTTCGAGAAAGTTAATCTTGGGGCTCTTGGGAATCTCGTGCATCGCAGGAACGTCGGACTTCTCATCACGTTCGACTAGACTTACGATTGCCAGCTTCACGGTGAAATGCAAATTCGGCCGCATCACGCTAGCTAGAGCCATCAAATAAGTGTTTCTAGAGCTAGCCACCACAGCTAAACTTCGGGAAATAAATAAATAAATAAATAAATAAATAAAAAGCCCAGAAAGCGCGAACGGCACAAACACATCGAATGGGGGGAAAAAAAAGAAGAAGAACATGGCGGACGGGCCAGGATCATTTTTTGCATGGGGGTTCAACAACTCGCCTTAGACGGCATGGGGGAAATCGATAAGGATGGGAAAGAGCCACCCGCTGCTCATGAGCGGCCGGGCTAAACCACATTCAGGGGCGTGCTGGCGGAATTTCTCCTCTACCTTGAGGAAGAGCCAACTTGGGAGGCACTCCTGCGGCCTTCGGTTCGATATAGCGGATGTTGCTGGTATTTTTGTTCGATATAGGCGCAATTTTTTCTATATATTCTTGCTGCAAATATACCGTGACCACAAATAGTTTGATATAAAGGGTAATTCAATGTAGATGGGTTCGATATAGTTGGGTTCGACTGTATATCGTGTGCTCACGCGTTTGTGCACAACTGGATGGAAACTTGCATTCGCAAAGATACAAACCCACTGGACATTATAAATGTTAAAAAACAATATCTATTGCGCAATTGTTAAGCTCACGCAATGCCAGGCCCACTTCGTTCACAGGGAAAGTGCTACGGATAGGTGCCCCACTGGATTACACTGGCTTGAGCCTGGCTGTGTAGACTGCTGGTGACTGACACATTAGCTTGTGTTCCCAGCCGTGTTCCCAAACATCCGTGTTCCCAAATTCTTGCATTCAGAGAGGCAGTGAGAACGGCTAAGCCTGGGCGGTGTAATAGTGGAGCAAAAAACCGGCCATTTCCCGTCCACCTGCATAGGACTCCAGCAAACGGAAGCAGCCCACCTACCAATTGGGAGGGTGGTGATTGCTGGAGGGCCCAGCGTTGGCGCAGCCCTGATTATCCTGAGTGGCGCGGTGGGGGCGGCGACCAGCCTGGGTGGTTGCCGCGCGCACATGTCCATGCCACCAAGGAGGGCGACCTCGTCACTCAGCTGCATCTTCGGTCCATAGTTCTTGTACAAGTAGTCGCAGATCTCTGTTAGGGCAGTAGGGATTTTGTCAGAACATACAAGAATCTGCACGCACATCAAGATGACCATAGGCACAGTCCTTGTCAAAATTTTCTAGGACAATCCGGAAATGCGCATGAAGCAACCAATTCGATGTACAAGCTTACGCCCCGAGCGAGGCTGAAACATTGTATGCCTGAAAGCTACAAAAAACACCTTTCTTTTTTACTGTCGTAAAATAACTTTGTCACATTTAAAGGTTGTAGGAAGCACACTCGGTTGGTGTGCTGATGCGGCTTCCTACATCTATTTAGGTCGCGTAGGCCCGGACAGAACGAGCGGCCGCCCAGCTGCTGAGTCGACGTTCCATCTATCTTGCGCGGACTGCTGACGCTGACCAGGCACCGCTGATGACGACTGTGAAAGGATGCGGATCCTTTCACTCCTCCGTTAAGTTGTTGCATCCTCCACTAAGCAAAGTTAACCCCAAACTTGAACTGAAGATTACTTGTTCTTTTCTGAACGCCGGAAAACGGAGGGAAGGCAAAAGGCAACCGGCCTTCCCTTCGTTTCACAGGGAGTTCATTTCGAAGTTTCAAATTCATTTCCGTTTCAAATTCACGGGCGAAAGTGAGTAATTACCACAAAACAAAAGCGCACCTAATTAACGAGGGCAGAACGTCCGAGACCCTGTTTGTTCAATACATGCAGCAATGGAATGTTGCGGGCAGGTGGCAAGGGTCGCCAAAAGTGGGCGACTAAATTTACGTTCACCTCCAATAACCTACAACCTTTCATGCGGATATTATTCTATTCGTTTGCGATGAGACACAAAAACCATTTTCTTTTGGTCATTATCCGTTTATTGTGGCGCAGCGGCCGACACCAGCAAACACAATTGTGCAAATGCCACACCATCGCCTCCTGTATTTTACAGGAGGCGATGGCCACACAGAGAAATTCAAACAGATTGCGCATAGTGCCTGCGGCCTTATGGCTACGCCAAAGCCAAGTTCCGTAGCCGCTCACAGCCTTGATGAAACCGAAACCATAAACGCTTTGATGAAACCAAAAACACGATGTTCCAGCCAAGTTTTCGGGCGCTGGGTATAATGGCGGTTGTATCTCGCGGCCTAATTCAGGGGCACTGTAACGTAGGACGGCGCTGATATGCGAGTACAGTTAAACCTCGATATAACGAAGTCGTACTTGGGGCCGCAAATTTCGTTAAATCGAAATTTCGTAAAATCGAGGTTTCGATTTTACAGTTCATTTAACCAGTTATTGGGGTTTTTTAACACTTTGGCCCTCGCCAGGCAACAACTGCTATGTAGTTACCTCTCCAATTAAAGCGAAATTTGTACTAAAACTGGCCGCGAAAATTGTGTGAATTAAGAGTTTCAACACTTGGGCAATGGAATTCGGATAGCCGACGGTAGTTCATGTGTCATCGTAAAACCGGTGCTTTTTCCGCAACGCCTCATTAAATATGATAGCAGACTAGGTTTCCACTTTTTCTTTTTTCATTCGGTCACTACTAAATACCGACTGTTAGTCAATTGAACCCGCGTCCATGTCCCCGATGAACTTCACCCCGCCGAGGTGCTCGTTCGAAGTTACGCCTCTTTTCGTCCATTCAGTGGTAGGCTTAGGCGTGGCGGGCCAATAGCGGAAGGCTGCTATGAAACTTTCGAAAGACTTTTTTCATGTACAAGGGCTCCGCAGTATGGGCGCGTGATTCAACCACAACACTCGAGATAAAACCATGATTGCGAGTTGAGCGGAGTACACGCGGACCGCTTCACTGTGTGGAGCAGCGCTTACGTGATCCGGAAAGCGGAAAGCTTTACATTAAAAATCTTCCGGCCAAATTCGAATTAAGCAATTACTTTATGCCCACTGAGCCCTTACGAAACTGATTTCTCCGCACCGCAGCTGTCTAATGAACGCTGGTGAAACGAAAGATGACCACGTTCAAAGAGGCAATTTATGCCACCAGCACTCGATGTTCAAGCCGTAGTGAAGAAGTCCGTAAGCAGTGCTTGGCGTTTCTTGACCAGGGCGGGCTTTACGTGACGCTCGTATGCTGACAGCGCTAACAAGGTCTTAAACATTCGTGTGCACCTGCGTGCCTCCGCAGAACATCGATGGCATCCATCACACTTCGGTGGCTGTCAGTTTCACCCATAGAGTTTCATACAAATAACTAGAGGGGAAACTGGCGCTAGTGTCAACGCGAACATGGCAGCGGCGCTTACGCTTCAATGGGAATGATGGGTAGTTTTGGAACCGGATTGCGTAGGATCAAAACGGGCTTATGGCTGCGCAAATTGTGTTTTTTGACAAAAAAGCTCTTATTGCCCGGTCCTCCGTTTACAAATTACATGGCGAACAAAAAAGTTAGTGACGAAAAGCCGGTTTTGTACGAAATAAAACGGCGCGTTTAAATAAAAAGCAGACGCGGAGTCGAGAAGGTTTGTGGAGCAGGTTTGCCATTTTCCGCCAAGTACAGCAGGACGCGGACTTCTTTAAAAACTACTTGTAAAAGTTTCGGCACTGGTGGTTTGTAATAGTAAGAGAAGTTTTGTGCTCATAAGAAAAAAGAAACCGATTACCTTTGGAGAAGTTATTCTTGCGTGAATTAGTGACATTCATCAAGCTGCGTTCCTATCAGCCGCCGGTGCTGCTGTTCTACGCCGTAGGAGCCGGCGTTCGCACGAAAGGTGTGGCTGTTCCAAGCGATTCGCAACCGTCGTCAGCTTTGACAATACATTGCTCTGCCTAATGAGCAGTGCCGCAACTCCTAATTAGCAGACAACTTCGCCGCACAGAGCGCCGTCATTTGAGTTTTCATGCTCGCTGTGCGGCAATGCATCGATAACCCACCCAATTCGCAACTGTGGTTGTAAAACATTCCACTCAGGGTGGCGTCAGTGCACGCGAGGCATGCAGTTCAAGGAGAAACGTATTTTTGATCACTCCTCCCAACACCCCGCCTAGGCAAATGCGTTCATTGCAAATCAAAAACGAAAACGAAACTGCCTGCAATCCATAATAAGTTCCACGAGCCATCAAGCGCCAATCCGAATCCACAATTACCCATCACGCCCATTGAGGCGTACGATCGCAGCGCCAGTTTCCCCTCTAGTTATATTGTAAGAAACTCTATGGTTTCACCGAGCTTCCTCAGGCTCTTGTTCGGAACACTTTTCTTTCTCTTGGAGTGCTCATGCTGCTTACAAGACTCACCTAAACGATGCACGAACAAAATATTAATTTGGTTATCAGCGAGCACAACCTAGCGCAGCAGCACCGTGAGCAATGACGCGTAGAAAAAAAAAAAAACTTGAAGTAGGCTTCGGTAGCCTAAGCATAGAGGGCGCTGGCAACGATGGAGACGTCAAAATAGTGGGTGCACTATTAAACCGTCTATGACCGCTAGCGGTTTGTGCAGCTTCGTTCTTCGCTTTTAATTGTTGTTAACTGTAGATTTCACCGCTTTTCTTTCATTTTAGCCTTCAAGAGTCAATTTGAGTACTGAATTTTTTCAATGTAGGGCCTGAGAGGCAAAATAAAACGTGCCTCGACCGGAATTTCGTCTTCCTTTCTTGCCGTGACTTCGTTAAATCGAAAGCGCCGCACAAAATTACATCGTAAAATCGAGACAAAAATACATGCATTTAGCAAAATTTTGTTAGAAAACTTGAAAAAATTCGTTATATCGCGAATTTCGTTAAATCGAGGTTCGTTATATCGAGGTTCAACTGTATCTGATAAAGTGTATCTAACAATTGCCGTGAAGTTTGCCCAGCATGACATTCATCGGCATTTATTGGCTAGCCTTGGTACGAAACAGGCACCAACCTGGGAATGAGAGTTGGCCAGCATTTGGCACGGTCCTTTTGAGACTCCACCATTTTCCCCGCAGCCATTGGGGTGACCGGACACTGGAAAAGGAAAAAAAAAAAAGGGGGGACAGGGGGAAGAAATCACAAAGAGGCCATGTTAAACAAACAAAAATATAATACATATTATACTAGGGGACAATTTTCTGTGGCAATGCAGTCAAGGCTACAGCGCCGAACCACACCGTTTTGTTGCACAGCTGGAAGTAGCTCAACAAAAATAATTTGCCGGGTGCAACCTAAGCTATTTACATATATATGTACTTCTTTTTATTTTTCAGCCTTGGGATTGACAATGCCACTAAATTATTGGTGACAATATGTAAAACAGAGAGCATTATTTCTTAGATTTTTGGATTTATTTGGTTGCGGTGCTCGCCACTGGCGCCGCTTAGGTCCTCTTCAGAAAAAAAAAAAAAACATGGCGTCCTCGACAGCGGCAGCTTAGCTCGCCACTTCGTTTGCCGCATAGAATTTCTAAGAAGCTCGAGAGCCAAATCTGTCAAAACAAACCAAGCAGGTGGTCTGCAACGTGTACGCCCAAGTGAGACTGACGCAACCGGGACTCTCCGTCGTTTTCGCATTCTGTTCGGTCAGCCAGCTTGCCAGCGTAAGCGAGAGTAGGGTCGCACGGCTCAAGGTGGACGTGTGTGTGAGTGGTAACTTGAAGTCCCCAAGGCATAAAAGGCTTTGTTTGGCGACCGGAAGACCACATGAAGTAACTGGAGAGACGAGTGCAGCGATAGGATAGTTTCACTCTCGTTGCTCTTCCACAGAAAGTACATCAATACTTCATTCGCAACAAGGCGGTATCATCATCCGTGGTATACTTAAAGTGCTGGCTTGTGTTTAGAAACAGATGAAGTGCAGGGAAGGAGACATCAATATGCCTGCACGTTCGGTGAGCGTGGTTCAGCGCACTCAACCACGGAGCTAACACGAAGAAATGAACTAGCAAATGCGTATCTGTAACGCCGAAACGGAAACAAAAACCAGTTTATCGAGAACTACTTTGGTGCAGTAACACAACCAAGTTGGCTCCCCCCCATTAGCTTTCCATTGCCACAGAAAGTTGTCTCCAAGTACAGACTGAAACATGTTATTTATTAGGAACAAATATTTTCCCGATTCGATTGATTGATCAAGGGGTTTAATGCGCCTAAACTACACAGGTTATGAGGCGCGCCGTAGGGGAGGGCTCCGGATTAATTTTGACAACCTGGGGATCTTTAACAGGCACCGAAATCTCGAACGCACGGGCATTTTTTTTTGCTTTTCGCCTTCGTCAGAAAAGCGGCCGCCGCGGCCAGGCCAATTCAATTCAAAACGTACAATTTTTACTAACACTTCAATAAATACAGTTTTGCTAATAAATACAATCCCCAACGCATAGCTGTGATAAGTCCACCAAGTGCCCATGTCACGTGATGTCTGCGCTGTCCTAACCCACAGATATAGCACTGCATCGAGGCAGCCGCAACAAGCGATAATCCAAAGGCGCAACTTCAAAAATATGCCCACTGTTCTGTCTTAAACTTCGCCTTCATTTCTAACAGCACAAAATAGGGACAAGACGGAAGAACACGAGCCCAGCACTGGTCCCGTGTGTTCTTCTGTCTCGTCCCGTATTTTTGTGCTGTTAGAAATGAAGCCGAACCAACTGGCCCAATGGAGCCACTGAGACACCAACAGGAACCCTGTAAGTGTTTTCGTTGTTTGGTTTGCTATATGGTTCTTCACAACTATAACCCCATTACGCAAAAATTCTGTTGTACTAACTAAACTGCTCCTGCGACACCCAACGTGTTGACTGTATATCATAAAGAGAGGAGTAACTTGCACCAAGATGGCTCACACATCACTGACGAGTAGGAGCTTATCGACTTGTCAGACGGCACCTTATATGCTGCTTACTCCCAGCATGCAACGAGAAATACGCAAGAGTAACTTAAGGGGCGCACTGGTCTTAAACCAATAAGTTACTTATGATGATAGAAATTGGGGGACTACGTGGTTTTTTATTCTGATTGCAGATATAAAATTTGTTTTTGTGTAAAGTAACTATATTCAACTTTATTTGGATTTTTATACTTGATTTTTTGACAGCCTTTTAAAAAAAAAATGCTAAAGGGATGCAGCTAAACAAGGTACCAGATAACTGTGCACAAATCAAGGAGTGCATTAAGACTAACAGTATCATTCTGTCTGGCCTGTAGCAGAAGTTATGACAGTTTGAAGTTTGGGCTTGGAAGGTGGGAACCAGAAAAACCGATTTTGCCTTCCAGGCCCAAACTTCAAACAGTCATAACTTCTGCTACAGGCAGACAGAATGATACTGTTAGTCTTAATGCACTCCTTGATTGTGCACAGTTCACTGGTACCCTGTTCAGCTGCATCCCTTCATCAGTTTTTTGCAAAGGCTGTCAGAAATCAAAATATAAAAATCCAAGTAAATTTGAATATAGCCACTTTAGACAAACAAATTTTACATCTACAATCAGAATAAAAAACTACCCACGTCCCATAATTTTTATCACCATAACTGTAAAAATAAAGCTTGTCTATCAAGGACCCATGTGCCCCCTTAAGGCTCACTTGCTCATTCGAACTACACACAGTAGTACACTTAGTCTACAGCCAGACATGCCGTAAAGTGCCGCAATCAAGTTCCCTACCTGCTCCAGTCCCTCGCAAACTCGGCCCAGTCAATCATGCTCTCCTCAGCAACCCCCAAGGCATAGACCCTGTCAGAGGTCAGAGCGAAAAAAGGCCACATTCCCATCATCAGGAGTAAGAATGAGTGTGTGCCTGAAACAAAAATGAATATGTGCGACTAAAGCAAAAACTTCTTATTCTTACACAAAGAGCACGGCTACCCAACAATGACAACTAGCGCACCAGAATTTGCAAGCTCCAGGATCCCATTTCCGAAGCGTAAAAAAAGAATGGCCAGGTAAGAATGGAACGTCGTCAGCTGAAATTGCAGCCTCCACAGCGGAATGACACCTGAGCTTTTTTCCCTCCAGTATAGGTGGTATTCATTGAAAAGTTTAGCTGTCAATTTCTTCGTTTGGCAACACTGAAATGGCCACGGACATGGCCGAAGCGCCAGGGACATGGCGCGACTTGTGCCACTGCGGCCGCATGCCGAAGAAAAATATACACCGGCGTGCGTCGTCTGCTACGATTCAATTCGACTCTCAACGGCAGTGTCAACAGAGTTGTTATAAATTGCACTCACATAGAAGACGAGGCAATACTTTGCGTTCGGTGGGCTAGAGCTTGGAATGTCCAACCCATATCATGCGCTTAGCATGGACAAGTACCGCCATCCCGCGGAGCCCGACGTAACCCGTGACGGCGCACTCACATGGTTGCCTGCATGCATGCCTCGCTATTGAATACAGGCTATACACGAGTATGAAACTCTACGATTGGAGTGGCTCAAAAAGCTATTCCGCTCTAATACGCACGTGCTAATGAGGGTGAGGTCGTCCTGTCGGGACCAGTGTGTGCCCCTGGCCTCCTTCCAGTTGAGGTAGTTGAGCCACTTGGTGCGGCACTGCTTCTCCGAGCGGCTGCCCACCCGCTCGGCCACCGCCGTCCACGACAGGCCCCCGCTCACCATCTCACCCGGCAGCGCCCCGCTCAGCTCGTACACGGCCTCCGCCAGCCGGCGCTCTTCCGCCTGACAGCCACACCCCTGCAATGGAAGGTGCGTTTCACCATGGCCAGCACCAGCACTACCCCACCGCTGGGCCACTGACGTCCCACGCTCGATTCGAACTTGCCCAGAATTCTCTCATTGCATCCCTTGACGGAACACTCTGCTTCCGATAAAGTTGCACACTAGCCATTCTGCCACTTGGGTGTTTCACCAGTTGCTGATACACAACATGCCCGTTCACTTTTTAGAAATTCATTCGAGCCAGAATGTCTCCTACCTGCGGCCATTCTCTAACCCACGTCAGTCATTTCTCATCCCTAGTATTACACCAATCATCCTTCCTTCCTTCCTTCCTTCTGTAGCTCATTGAGGTGACCCAGTTTTCTTTTGAAATGCTCAGTAAAATGTAGGGTTGCCACCTGCCCGGTTTTTGACCAGCTCGACCAGTTTTTACACAGCAGGCCGGTTGCCGGTCCGTACTTTAAACCGGCCGTCATTGGCCAGTTTTTTGGCCATCGTGACGCGTTATCTTTTCCTTTTTGCATTTTATAAGCGTCAATACAGTAACTATGATGATAAACACATCGAAAGGTTGCACGTTTCATACATTTTAACGTTCCTTTGGTGGATTTAGATTCAAAAAAGAGCTTTAATGAACAAAGTATGTGCGGTTACTTTTAAGTGCAGCTCATTCAAAGCAATAATCAATAGGCCTTATGCAAACATCTGCTGCCCTCTCGCGGCCACCGCGAGCGCGACCGCCATGTTCAAGGGCTCAACTGGAAAGCGGAGCATCGAACTGCAGCGAGTTCCCGGCGATCTATCGTTTCCTGTCGTCCAGGATGCCTACATACTGTTGTGTGCCATGTTGCACACAAAGTGAGAACAAGGATGCTCAAGGGGCAAAGGTAAGAATGCTAGAAGTCAAACTATTAATGTTTATTGCGTGTCGCGCGCGCGTGTGTTCGTGCCGCGCGTGCAGCGAATCGTATCCGTGTAAAATTCGTTCATGTAACAATGACAACAAAAAATTATGTCCGTGTGATATGAAAGGGGTTACCAAAGAACTGCCTGCTTGTCTCAATATGCCAGAATTACCTCGCGCTAACGCAGCGGCGATTGCGGACTATACTACTTCGGTGATCGGCGCGAACGCGACCTCGCGCTAACGCAGCGGCGATTGCGGACTATCTTCGGTGATCGGCGCGAACGCGATCGAAGCTATAAAAAGAATTACAGCGAATGCTGAATGGAACGGCCAGCGCTCGTGCGTGTAATACTGATAAATTAGCGTTCGTGCTTGCTGGTCCGGTGTTTGAAATTATTTGATCCCTCGGAAGGCAGGAGTGTGAACTGGCTTGAACATAGAGGGTGCAACCGCTGTGTTTACATGCTTTGCGAGTTCAAGGCGAACGTCGCTGCTACAGTTCATGTCCGGACGTACTTTATGTACTGTTTGAAAGATTCCGTTTTTTACATTCTCCAACGAAGAGAAGTTTGCACGCGATGTAAGCAAATTTTGCGTTCATACCAAATGCAGGGCAAAATGAGTTCGAGTGGTCGCGTGAACGAACTCCGTGCCGAACACGAACCATCGCTTGATCTGCGATTTTTCTTGCCATGAATGACGATTATCTGGCCACAAAAAGCACACGCAAGAAAAAAAAATGGTGCGCAAAAAAGATGCCCTTCTAACGAAAAAAAGATACATAGAAAAAGACGCAGTTTAGGTACATTTATTGTATGCCTTAGTTCTGCAATTAGCGCAATAAATGATTATTGAGCATTTTCAGTGCATAATTGAGGAGGTAGAACGAAGGGGAGGAGGGGGTAGCTGTTCGTAGACATTGTTCTCTTCACACAACAGAGTCTTCACACAGACAAAATAAATGAAACGAGCGCCACAAGCAAAGGTGACGAAAATAGAACAGCCTTTTTAATGACCCTCGCACAAACAATGCGCTTGCGCATGATTTTCAGGTGTGCTTTCACGCGACAGAAAGCGCAACCCGCAGTATAGCGTTAGTCCTATAAAAATTAATCACCAACTGTGTTCGATCGTTTGTAATCTGCACATTCATTATCGTGGCAAGATGATTTTTCATTCAAAACGCTTAAAAAATCGAAAATTTACTCTGTACCGGGCTGCAGCATTGCAGTGCTATTTTATTTCTAAAAAACGGGATTTTTTTTTTACGAGCGAACCAGTATTGCTGTTACAAAAACAAGCGCAAAGTTGAATCGCGGGAGAGCCAGCATTCGTCAATGTTATTTTGCTTTCATAAGGACGATTTACCGCAATGTTTGTTGCAAAACAACGATAGCCCAGCGCTACTTGCAACAAACAAGAGCCGTGAGCCAAATATTTATTGTATAAAATAGAACGTACAAGAAGTGAAACGGAACACGCGTGTTGCGGCTGCCCGAGCGACTGATTTTTCAAAACTTCGATTTGCGTGCGGCACCATTGATGGCTCGGTAAGCTTTAGAATGAAAATTCATTCTAGGCACCAGTAAAGAACTTGTGCGCAAACTCAAAAGCACATACAAACCGGCGCACCGTTTCGTCTTCATCGTCGGCAGGCAAACGTACGATTCGGTGGCGAACTTGTCACCTGCGCTCTTGGTGCCGTTGCGATTGCGTTTTGGAACGCGTACAATGTCTCCGCGAAGCCGGCCGGGAACCGGGGCAACGCAGACTAGTCCACACACCATTTCATCAGTCATTACGTGCGACAACAAGCACAGACGTGCAGCGAGTCACCAAGAAGCGACAACACGCACACGCAGCACCTTGTAGCACACGTATTCCCGACCGGCGCTATCCTTAAACATGGCGTCGAAGCGAGGGTTCGATTCGGCTGCGACAGAGGCAGCACTTTTGCATAAGGCCTATATCTGTCACTTTCAGTACAAACGTTATGTTGATTTCTCTCCCGAAAACCCCACAATAAAAGGCATTGCATGTAAAAAAACATGGTGTCTTTTTTCAACACAAATAACAGGTTTAATCCCCCCCCCCCCACCCCCAAAGGCCTTTTTTTTGGGGGGGGGGGGGGGAGGGGGGGGGGAGATGGCAACCCTAGTAAAATGCCAAGGATGCACTGGATGTATATCATGTATGTTATCCATCTTACTGACACACGTTCTGTAGATGTTTGCATTACTATTAAATGTTTGCCGTATTATTGCAAACATTTATTCGACAACTCCCACTGGCCTTTACAGACAAAATCCACAGATGCGTGCCTTCTTGCTTAGAATGTGGTAAAATATTGGTTTGCTTTCACACACCCACTTTTCCTTTACCGCACGACACCTGCTGCGGCTCTGCAGTCCACAACTGCCAGCACCTTTTTGTTGTTGTTGTTGTTGTTCCCACATTTACTCCGAGTAAGCTCATGTAAATCGGGGCAGCAAAACTTTGTGCACTACTGCTATGACATTCTGACCTTTCCAAATGTGGAATGCCTTACCTTGCCGGCAATTCTCTTTCATCAGCCGGCAGCGATCCTTTATGGACGCCGCACTCCGGCCAAGGGCGTTGCCAATGACCCGCCAGTCATTCCCATGGGCGGCTCGAAGCCTGCAGGGCAAGGGGCGACCACACTCAGCTGCACACCGATTGCTTCCACGGCACTTCCTAAAAAGGAGAGCAGCCAAGGTGGCCACAGCAGAGGTGCACTTTGTCCTGTTTGAGCCAGTTAAGATCCACTTGTGTTTTATTCATTTGTTTATTACTTGTCTATTATTATTATTATTACAGTGCAGACCATTTATAACGTAACCGCTTACAGTGCGGGACCGGATATTACGCGGGTTTCTGTGACCACCGCTTTGCCTCCCATAGAACTCAACACATAAGCATACCGCTTAAAACGCGGTTGCCCGAAGGTACACCGATCGACTAGCATGGCTGGGGCATCGTTTTAGGGTTGCGAGAAAGGAGAAAAAAAAAAAAAAAAAAAAACAGAAGGAATCAATCATCTGACACAGTGTGCTTCCTGCTCTCCTCTAACTTCGCCACACAAAATTAAAAAGTAGGCACCCTTTAGTTCACGGCTCCGTTTGCACTCACGTGATATGCACAACTGCCCTTGCTTGGCGCCCCTCGGAAAATAGCGAGCCCCCTTCTGTCCCCCCTTGTCGCGCGATAAGCCGTTTCTATTAGAATGTTGTGCAGATAAGCTACCGCACTAGCTCTTTTCGAACATTTGGAGATAGCGAGCCCAGAGGCGGGGAGTTCCCGCTACATGTACGTTGTGTTGACAAGCAACTGTGTTCGGCAGAATGAGCGCAAAGTGCAGTGGAAAAAAAAAAAAAAAAAAAATACTGCTTGCCTTCTTATCACGTTTTCCCGTGGCATCCGTTCATAGATGGCAAGAAACGCAGCCACGCTCCTTCCAAACACAAACACAAAGGAAGTTGAAGCCATGTGCGCGCCGTTTTTAAGACCCTGCAGCAGCGGCTGATGTGAAAAAAAAAAAAAAAA
Source organism: Haemaphysalis longicornis (assembly GCA_013339765.2). Classification (NCBI taxonomy): domain Eukaryota; kingdom Metazoa; phylum Arthropoda; class Arachnida; order Ixodida; family Ixodidae; genus Haemaphysalis; species Haemaphysalis longicornis. Next base: position 38,052,135 of record CM023456.1, on the reverse strand, counting down.
AAAAGACCGTGCCTCCGTTTTTAAGGGTCGTGCGTTTGAGTGATGATAAACAAAGAATTACTTAAGAGGTAGGTTGCGATGTGATTGGATTGGCGTATGTTTGTTTATACTGCGGTACTGCTTATAGAGCGGATCTTGCGCGACATACGTTATAAGCAGTCTACACTGTATTTGAGGATGAAGAAGCGGCCACGTACACCTTGAGCTGGTCCAGTTCCTCAGAGGTGTACTTGCCGATGTGGTTCTTGTTGTCGTACATGCGGATGACGCGCCGGTACACGGAGAACAGCGGCCGGTTGAGGCCCTTGGCCACCGTGCGGTAGAAGTCCTTGCGCTCCTCCTTGCTCATCGAGAAGATCACCGTCGCCGGGTTGCTGATGTTTCGCTCCTGCTCCCCACACATATAGGTGGCGTCAGCCAAGACAGTACACGCCATTCAACAAGTGATAGAGCTACGATAGCATCATCAAAAAGATGCTCCTTGAAAGATTCGCCTTTCATCCATCTCTCACTTCACCCATAATCATCATCATCAATACTGTCACAGGAAGTAGGCTTCCCAGCAGTGCATTGTGGGGCAACGTCGTCATCACTGACGCATAGAAAGCTTCACTATGAATACCAACCACCGCAACCAAATTATTGAATCTATGACCTTGCGCTCAGTAATACAGTGCCTCTGCCATTGATCCCCAATGGCAGTTCAGAAACTATAAAGCCACAACTATACAACCTATACATATTTTCAACAAGTTCAATAACAATGTCCATTGAAGTTTTCTTGTTCTCAGAAATCAGCCATCTTAAATTAATCGGCCTCACTGTTTAGCCTTCAGTGATAATATAGAGCATTCCACAGCGCAAGCTGCCCATGCCACCGGTAGAATTAGAGAAAGATGCTGGCTCCAGATTATGATAATGCAGCATGCCATACCTCACAATACTTCTGGATGTTGGCTTCCAGTATATCAGTCTCTTCCTTGGAGAACATGCCTTGCTTCCAGGAGTGCCCTGGAAGATTGAAATGTACAGTTAAAAGTTGCTCAGACGGACATTCTTTCCGACTGGCACAACCTATTTTTTGGAAAAGAAGGCCGTGCGCTGTACCTTTGCTCTGCAAGGTGGTTTTGTCTTCCTTGGTGGTGAACCAGTTCTGGTTGACATCAGTCTCCGCACCAGCTGTTGTGGGCGCAACGAGGGTCTGGAACCAAAAGACTGTCTTTCAGTCACGCACGAAGTTTCCCCCCAAACAAAAGCAAGCCTCTCCTGCAAGTGCTTGAGCGTAGAGTTTGCAGCGAGCTTAGGCCAAGAAATTGTTGCCGGGTGAGAACCAGCAGGAAAGACGTCCAGACCTCTCCGACTAACCCCTGCGAGTGACTGTGACTTCTTGCGGAAAGCTACTTGAAAGGCAGTTCACCTGAATGCCAGTGCACTTGACTGTATGAACTTCCACATCATCTGCCCAACAACAATGATCACCGAGCATCAACACTCAGTTATGCCTTGTGAAAACACCTCACTACGAACCCTGAAGAGTAGCTTGTGCAACTAAGATGTTCAGTTTCACCTTCCAAGTCCACCTTACAAGTCCACGAAGCAGCAAATCTGCTTTTCTCCAAATGAGTGGACACAGGCATGCCTGATGGTTGTGGAACGGCGTAGATGGCTTCACATTGGCAAAGACTGCCTCATTTACTAAAGTAGTCGTGTAATTATAACGAGTCTGGACGACTCCTGACCAAGATACATTGTAAGTGAAAGCTTGGGTGCCCCACCTGAGGGTAGTGTATTTTAAAGTAAAAGCTTTCGTAGTGGAACCGATGGAATCCTGTCAATAAGCTAACGCATTCCCCCATAGAACAGTCAGTCGACCGAAAAACTCTGATGAGATCTCAGGAAACACACTGCGTGCGTGAAACTGGGCTTCCACTGTGTCAAAACGGCTACTTGAAAATGGTGAAAAAGGAACGGTTCTAGATAAAACAATGCACACATCGATCATGAAGAAAGAGCACAACAGTATATATCTTCATCTCATAAGCATACATTTAGATCGATCTTAGATGCGTTTACTTAGTGCACGAAAAACCATAGCATGGTTTCGTTCTTCGCTTGTGATTTGAGTTTTTGGGGGGTTTAAAGATCGATTGGACGCACTTTCAACAAAGGTTCTGACGCACTGTCGAGGCAGTTTCGATGTCGTGCTTGTCTCAACTTTCTTTAGAAAGGGATGGCAAAGTTTTGTTTGCTTTCCCCCCTTTTCTTTTTCATTAGAGCAAGCTTACGATCAACTTGAAATGGTGTTGCAAGAGCTCCCAAACAAAAACGCTTATGCAGTTTTCCTTTGTCTCTTTTTTTTGGACAAGTAACACACAACTGCATTGAGCACTAAAAATGTCATAACCAGTCCATTCTTCTATACATAGTAGCTCAATGTAGCTATGGTGTAACCATTTGCACAAGCTTTACTGTAAAAGGCACAGAGATAGACAAAGGTGACTGCTTGAGAAAATACAGTCAACCGTAATCATAACAAAGTCACCGGGGCAGAGCAGTAATCTTCTACAAGTGGCATTTCATCACTAGTCGTGCAGATTTAAACACGCGTAAATTAGGCTGGGACCCAGAATATGTTAGAATAAACCGACAATCTGAATAAAACAATTTTCTATAAACTACAGGTCTGTGTACTGCCTAGGCATCTCGAATGCCCCTTACACCCGCTTCTCTTGTGTGAAGATCACTATGCCAAACCTTTACGTATTAAATTATATCACTAATTAGGTCAGGCACTGTGTCAAGAATGTGGAATACAGTTACCCCTTAGTCATTTCATTTCTAATCAAACACAGGAAGTTTTGAGGTTGCCCTACAGTGAGAGACCTATGGAGGACTTGCTCTGGTTGGAATAGCACCGACGGTTGCGTTCTTCACGAATGGGACAAAACCGCGATGACTCCAGATGTATTGATCCTTTTATTCTTTTCCTGACAACAACCACGATTCAAAACAGATAATACTCGAAATTTGCGAAGAAGTGGCCCCGGCAATGTCAGCCTGCTCTAGATCACACTGCCTCGGCCCTGAAGACAACAAGACTGGAATCTATTCCCGTCAACCCATCTCTCATTCATAGCACCGTTCTCTCTGCCAGGTTCTGCTGCGCTTCGGGGCACTCACCTCGTCAAACTTGACAAACGGACTCACAGGTTCCAGGGGAAGATTACTGTTTTCCCCTGCAATGATATTTACAAACATGGAGAGGAAACTTAGATTCATTCTGTTTCCTTGCATCAGGGTAGGTGTCACTCGACCATTAGGAAGAACACTACTACGGCTGAAATTTGTCATTTACTTATGAATTACTGGTCCCGGTGTACATGAGTATTCGGAAATTGAAGGCAAGTAACCTTCAAGTAAAAGACAACACAAGACTAATTGATAAGAAATTTAGGATTCTGCTTTTGTGTCCTCTGAAGCTGGCCTGAAACTACACTAGCATTTCAGGTCACTTAACGCATCCGTCTAACTTTGATACATCCGGGTGCGACCATACGGCTATGCTGGCACGAAAAGGACAAGCCAGCGGAGAGAAGAAATGCAGGAGCGGGCACAGACAAAGAAACAATACAGGAAGGGATAGTTGCTTCCTACAGCGGCCAGGTCAAGCTAGCGTCATCTGCTGTGGGAAAAGAAACAAACGGCCGCTGCAATCAGTGTACCGCTGCGCAGCCCCGGAATGAATTGTGGCCGCTATCAATTCTTCCATCAGGCGGTGCTCTCATCTCCTTCGCCGCTGCAAAGCTTCGCAGTCCGCATTGTTTTTCATTGTGGCATTATCAGGTTGCTGTCCTTCACCTACCACAATGGTTGTTTCATCTCCTACATATATTCTTGCTCTGTAAGGAGTGGCCACCCCTCACCCTGAGCTGACAGTAGCAGCGTCGGTTCGTGCTGGAAGGGATGCTTCTCGCCACAGGGAGCCAGGAAGTACGAGGGAGCCACCTCTGGGTTGCTGCTGCTGCTGCTAGCAGAGTCCAGGCTCTCGATGCCCGAAAGCGAATCACCTGGTGGGCAAGAGAGGGCCACAGTCAGTAGCTTATGACCCTCACCTCCGCACCCCCTCAGAACCACATTCTACCTCCTCATCTACCTGGCATGCAAAAAAAAAAAAAAAAAAACAGGTCAGAGCGCTCACTCCTGCACCTATGGCATCAGTTGAATCAGAGGTTACGGTTTCCAAACGTTAATTCATCTGAACATAGGAGAATAAAATAGAACAAGTTCAAATTAGGACATTAGGCACTGAAGTTACACCTTGCCTATAAGATGGGCCAGAGTGAAGTGATAACAGTTAATTGAAGCAACCCGGAGTATTTTATACCTGTGTACTAATTTCAATTCTTTGCCTTTACTTGAAAAACAGCTGCCCCGGGTTTATAAGACAGGGCACTCTGCACAGTACGCTCTGAAACGTTAAACCTCCCAAACAACAAATGCGGTCTGGTGGTGCAAACGTTTCTGGCCAGAAGAACTATGTTTGAGCGGAAAGAGAGAGAAATATTTAAATAAGCATGAAACTAGCATTTCTGAGCTTCCTGTTGTGCCTCTTCAGTCCCTACGCTTCAATTTTCTTTGCTGCCACTGTGGCTACAGCCCACAGCGGAGCATTTAGCTCAGCTCAGTCCCAAGCTTTAAGAAAGGCATCAGCTGCTGTCAAACAAAACACACTCACTGCAGTTGTCAGCCACTACCACCACCTCTTCTTCGATGCTGTTATCAGTGAGGTAGGCACAGCCGTCCATGACAAGCGAGCCATGGCACGGTGACACGGCCCCGGCGGAAATCTCCTCGTCCAGGCCGTCCAGCGAGTCGGCTTGCACCCCCACCGTTGCCACACATCTCAGGTCCATGCCCTAAAACACAATGCGAGTCATTTTTTGCCTTTGTGTTTTCTGGTGGTGCCCGAACACTTTTACCGGCACTATGTTTTAATACCGGAGTACTTCAGCATACCTTACACTTGAAACAAATGTTATTTAACTCAGTTGGACAACATGACAATTTTCAACTGTTCTTTCAGCTCCAAGGGCCGTGGCTTACGAAGGCTCAGTGCAACGTTGTCGCAATGCTGGCCCTATCGTTATCCACAAAATGCTGAAGTACGTGGATAAAGTTCTCCGAGGAAACTTTCCAAGCACGAGTACCTCACAGCGTGCGCGCGAACACACATGGGCGCCACTCATAATTAAATGTCAACACTCAGGCTCCAATCTAGCAAACCCGTTGGATGGAACAACCGAGCTGAATAACAGCGCGCTTGTTCCCTCCAAATTAAAACGGTACGTTAAGGTATAACATCTCTTCAACATGCAGAAACAAAGTTGGGGCGCAAGTGCGGGGAAAAGACAGCTTTTATTTACACTGGCGGGCGTGACAGTTACAGCGTCTCAGTTGGGCATTGTCAGCCGTGTGACAGGCAGACTCTTTGCACCACCACGTCAAGTCATGTAACGGAAGGAGCTTGCTAAAACATCGGAAACAGAGCAAATCATCCCAGAGGTAATCGCTGATGCGGTCGCCTAGCAACGTGGGTAGTGGTTGGGGGAACTCGACGATGATCCGGGGATCTGAGAAAATGCCAGGATGATGGAAAATGGCGGCTGCTACAGCCTAGAGCGCTTCTTTTAAACGCGCCTTCACGGGGACCTACGCAATGCGACTGTTGGTGAAACTTTCGCGCAGCCAGCGGTAGAGAATGCAGTGGCCTGTAACGGACAAGCGACACTTACCAGTGCTTGTAAAAACTCTCAGGGGGACCTCATGACAGCTGATAAGTCGGGACCTCCCGCCGAGGGACCAGATAGCCCTGATAACTCTCGTGACCAGTGCCCTTTTCTCAGCGGACTCAAGGAAAGATGGAGGTGGTGCGGCTGGCACGTGCGTTTCGTTTGGGTCGGCTTTGGGCGAAACAGGTCAGGATATTGTCTTTTTTGGCAAGTCTTCTGACCTCTGTCTTGTTATGGTTCGGGTGCCCGAGAACCGCGCTTTGCTTGTTAGCGGCTGATCTCGCTGTCGTCAGCTGCCGAAGTCGGAGCGGTTGCAGATAGGTCAAATCTTGATGAGTTGCTCGGAAACGCTAGTTTAGCGATTCAGCCCGCCGTCGCCTGTCCTGCCCAGAACTTCGTGCAAAGAGTCAGTTGAAAGCAAAATGTTATAAATAAATGCAACTTGAGCTACTTTCTTGCGCGAGCATCGTTGGTGAGCGCGTTTGCGCAGTAGTGCGTGCAAGGTGAATACCCCTCACAAGTGTTTGTCCTCGCTTAGCCATCGTATCAGGCAAACGATGCAATGGTTTAGCTGACGCGTAGTTAGTGGAGTTCCCTTTTGGCAAAGACTTTAACTATGACCTACTTAAGAGCATAAGAGCAAGAAAATTGGCGTATTTTTGCATGCCGTCCTGCCTCGCCAGAAAAGCGAAAGCGAATCCGAAAAGTACGAAAAAAGCTACGCGAAAAGTTTGCCATTTTTTTGCGAGTGCAAGTTTAACTTTTTATGATAATCATAGCCACCCCACCAGACTGCTAACCATTTCGCCCTCGTGCTTGCCACACCTCGCATTGCAGGCACAGGTAATTCTAGCGTTCAGGGAAGAGAATTGTTGGATTTTTTCGCAATGGTGTAGAAATATCTGTCTAACCACGAAGACCGTTTTAGTAAAAATGGCCTCTTTTTTTTTTTTTTGGGGGGGGGGGGGGGGTAGTGGTATGCAATATTTTCGCATACATATAGCCTCACAGAGCGTTTGAGTAAATACTGAATTCAATTGCAGCAGAAAAATATTTCGAGTTTGTCAATGTAATTTCTTTTAATAATGCACGGATTTGCACTGCTTTGGTAGTGCCTAAGTAGTACCTGCAAAATAGTAAGGTTTTACCAATGTGCTTGTGCCTCGGTCATTCTGCCTAAGGCTGCTAACTGCTACACCGGTAACCTGCAAGGAGACCGTTTTTTGAAATCTTCAGTAAAGTTCACTGCTCAACACCTCTCATACACACCACGTTTGCACCCTAAGGCCTGCTTGACACATCCAACTCAAATTGTCCTGTACTTGCACATGATCTTCTGCGAATTGCAAATGCTTCTTTTATCACAGAATTGAATGAATGCCTGGCTCCGGGAAAAGATTTCTTTTGCACCTGCACTCATGTATATATGTCACGGCATTCCCATTCCCATCATCGTCATGAACATCATGATCTGCTCCTCTAAAGAATTAATGGTTCACCAACCGCCTACATGAGGGGTTGAGCAATGCGAGGTCTTGCGGATAAATAGAGCATGTGGAGCAGAATGACACATCACACTGTACTGCTTGAGGAACGACACTGAGATCCCGCTTCTCACATTGGTGGAGAATGGATTGAGGAAAAGTGTGTGTGTGTGTGTGTGTGTGTGCTGGCATCAGTGTGAATGCACCCATCACATGCCTCCATACGTTGGAAAACAAATTTCGCTGTTTTTTTTTTACCCTCTTTTTTTCGCAAATGTGACAAGCAACACCCACAACTATTATGGTGCACGCTCATTAAAGAACAAAATTGAAAGTTCTTTCACTGAAGTGAATGCGAGTGGAAGCGATCAAGGGTGTCCCTGGTTATTTTCATAGTTATCTTGTGTTAATTTATTATTCTCTGAAATCATTGTGAGGTGATACACATACACTGCGCAAACATGCGGAGATAAGGCCACAAAGCTGTAATCTGGTTACTTATACGCTCAGCTCCTCACCAGACTGTCCTCTTTGCATCCTGTGCATCCTCTCCACTGGCTCATACAAAACTGCACCCTGCATGCCCAACGTGCTTGGACATTTCTTAGCAATGCTCTTTCCTGCTTGTGCAGCATTCTTTGGCTCTGTGGCCTCGATTGACAGGCTTCACACTCTGACAGAAAAAACAGATGCAATTTTGTGAGGTGGGACCACCTAGTGCACTCACATTAAACAGCCCTGTTTTGCTTTGCACCTCTCACGTTATATAGTAACGCATCAGAAAGCCCATTTTTTCCATTTAGCGTCCACCCCAGCCAATCCTATTATTTTCAGCTCATAGCAGATACCAGAAGGGAGGAGCACTTTCATTTTCCTCAGTGTGCAGCGCCTGCAGTTATCAGCTGCACACACTGCACAGTATGCATATCTGGAGCGCAATAAACAAGCACACTTGACCGACGTTCTGTTCTGGAGCCGGCCGCGTGAGATAAGGCAGTCGGTGTATAAGCTAGGGCCTAGGAAGCACCACTGCTAGAAGATGGAAGTACCCTGTGAAGACCAGTGTACATTTTTGGGCAACTTCCGCATCTCAGATTTGCTTGAAGCATATACGGAGTCAGAAGTTCATAGAATAAAGCAGTGAACTAAAAGGTTGACATATACGTGGCGGCCTATCAAGCTTTCCTCTTTACCCCATTTTGCTTCCACGTATCTCTGCAAATATCATAAATGGTTAATAAAAATTTTCCAAGGGCATGGGCAACATTAAAGGTGGGGATAGAGACCAGATTTTAGGCAAATGCCTATTCGGTTCCTTGCCCTCCTATCACACCATTTTGATATATGAGCATGAATTCTATGGTGTTTTAATAGTGCCTATAAATGCCTATTGTGGCATTTGTGTCTAGAGTCCTAGAAATGCCGATAAATGCCCATTTTTAATATCGGCACATAAGTATGTGAAGACTATTTGGCCTCAAGTTTCGCTTTCGGGTGTAGTTTGAGATCGTTATTAACGTTATTGGGCAGCACTGCTGTTCAGAACTTTATAGGGTTCAACCTAGTCCTTTAGTTCAAGCCAGATCACAGAAAACAACCGCTAGCACAAATAGAATGGTGCAGCTCATTCTCAGTGGCAAGAGGCACATTTTTGAATAAAAATCCTGAAGATGGGTAGTCTGCTATTGCTTCCACAATTTTTACAGTTATTCTGAGACTACACTCTGCCAGCTCCCAAAACAGATTTCTTTAAACATGTGCAGTCACGTTTCTAGAACCGAACTCCAGTACAACTCAATTTTTAACACAATCAGTTGAGCATTGAACACACCTTTGTTAGCAGTATTGAAGAGCCAACAGCGAAACACCACTACGCTGCTGCATTTATTTACACCCTGAAATTCACACTTCCGACAGGCTCTAAAATATGCTTTTCTATCAAAAATTTATTTCGCTGCTAAACACCTTTTGAAAGATGCTCATGAAATGTATGGAAGTGTGTTAGGCAGTGTTGAGATGCTTTGCTTGTACAATTCAGATAATTTGTATGAGAAAGTTGTCAGAGTTGTCCCTAACAGTCTTCATGTGAGACCAGTGCTAAATTCTAATAAATCGTCGTCTCCCTTGTCTTTAATATTTGTGCCTGTTTTTGTCGTGTCTTAATTTATTCAGAGTAGGCAGACACAAAATAGGGCTTTATTATTCAATATCCCTTGCTCTCAAGTAGTTCTTTTTCAAGCCTGTTTTGCTATATGCGATGCTAAAGCAAGTGACCATGGCAATTGAATATGAATGTGAGCAGTGCACTTGTTGAATTAAGAATTTATCTTGATTTGTTTAGCAGTTTTATGGGAAATTTGAATGGACACGTTCAACTGTTGACGCTTTTGCGCCGTCATGATAGCATTTTTGGTTTTTGCACTCATAGATATAGGCTGCGCACATCTTAATTTGACATTATTTGCACTCATCTAAAAATGTATCATGCCTATATTTGCGACGTTGAGGGCATAAAACATTGTTTTGCTTGCCTATTTTAGGCACCTAACATATTTGTTGCCCAAAAATCCAGGCCTCTAGTGATGACACGTGCAGGCCCTGCCTTGCTTGCTCTGCTTCTCAGCAAATCATATTGCTGGGATTCTTTTTTCTTTCCAGGCATGCCTAGCCCCTCCGTCAGTGAGATGTTTGAACCTCCATGAATATCAGAGCAAGCAGCTAATGGCCGACAATGGTATCAACGTCCAAAGATTTAAAGTGGCCGAAAACCTTCCACAAGCCCAGGAGATCTCCCAGACCCTCAGTAAGAGTTCGTTTTTTTTTTTTTTTTTTTTATTGTGCTCTCACAAAAAATGAGGTTGACTGACACTTGCACAAGTTGGCTTTTTATGTTGGAAACTTCTATTACATTAATAAATCTTAATGTGGACTATTCCATAACTGCTTGTTATGCTAAACAAAATTCTTCTGCCAGCAAGCTGTGGTTTACTGTCGAACATCATCGAAACGACTGTTTTTCTTTGAACTTGAAATGCAAATGAAGGGGTGGGAAAAGAGGAAATGGCCATGCGACTCACTAGCTCATTTCCTGCACTAGAACATATGACATCATGTACACAGCTGTGCGGTTGGCTAAGGCCGGCAAAAGCAAACACAAGTTACGCACGGTTTATATAAAAGCTTGCAGAACAAGCTGTTTTTGCTTGTGAGTAATGCATATTCATTTTGTAGCAGTAAGAATGGTGGGTTACGCAATGGACGCTCTGAAAGGACACGTAAACATACAAGTGCCAATGCATACTGCTGTTGGTACTGCGTGCACTGTGCTTGTTATAGCTGCACAGCACTGCGGCACTTTGGGGTTGTCTTGCACAACACTGGCCGATTAAAATAAGCGACATTGTCTTACGTGACGCTGTTCGTCGAACATACCCCAAGTTTCACGAAACGATTACTACCTACCATAACAAAAACAAGCCAGGTGCACATACGGTCGAAAACAAGGCACAGGTGGACAGCGCTGCGGAGCAGTATGGCGGCGCCATCTAGGAGGAGTGTTGGTAAACAAGGCTCCGCAGTCCGCTGCGTACTGAACAACGCATGTGAATTTCGCTTATAGACCCGTCCTTGTGATGTCAGGGCAGACGTCGCAAAACACGATTTGGCAGGAGAATCAATATTTTAACTTGCATTGATTAATTTCTCAGTGAATAAAGCATCACTTGCAGCCGGGCAAGCACTGGGGGCACTATAAAACACCAAATCTTTCGAATAAAACAAACTGGTATTTTGTCTGCATGCACTTTCTTGCTGAGCTGTAAACTTTTTTCAACTGGATAATCGAAGCGAGAAGTAGCAAAAGGCGTCCCATGGCTCCCGGAAAGGTGGACCCTCTGCTTTGACTCGTTAATGCCAATTAAGTGTTTGACTTCGCAAGAAAAGTGCTTTGATACAGCGTACATCAGCAAGTAATAAGGCATCACCAGGTAGTTACAGTCAGGGGCCATTTATTGTTGAAACTCGTAGTGCAAAAATTGGCTATGAGGATAGGTTCTTCTGCCAGGTTTGAGCTCACTCAAATTAGTTATTTGGGTTAGCCCTTTGAGGGTCAGATTTTTTTGCCAAATGCGACCCCCAGGGTCAATTATTTTTTTATTACTGATTTAAATTCTTTGGACGAATCTATTTCGAAGAAAAATTGTATTATTTTTAGGGTGACCATTGATCGGCAAAAAAAACTGTTGTTACAAACATGTGGTTTATTCATGAGTAACACAAGAAAAATTCTAAAAACGTTTTGCTTGCGCAAGAAGTGGGAGGCACCCGGAGGACGAAACTAGCCGCTGTGCTCCCGCCTCTGGCATAAAGAAAGAAAAGAAGAGCCATCGGCGCAAGAAAGAAATTTCTCGTATTTCCGCAGTGTGACAGCACATGCCAAGTGAGAGAAATGATCTAAAAAGGCGCGCTTTCTAAACGTACAAGTGATGACATATATGTAGGTCATTGACCATTTTGAAGGTGTTTGCTGGGGGACATACATGTACCTACGTCATTGACCCTATTGTGCCACATAAGGTTATGTGATCAGCAGCATGTTTCTGAATATAGTTGTAATGTCTTTGTGTTACTGTTGTTACTGTCATTAATGCAGCTTGAATAATTCTTGACTTGTACACACTGCTGTAGATGTGGCAGAGTTTGTCATCAAAGCACAGATCCTTGCCGGTGGAAGAGGAAAAGGGACGTTCTCCAGTGGTCTTCACGGCGGAGTCAAGCTCACCAAAGAGTAATGCCCGCCTTTTTTTATCATTATTATTAGATGCGACGCATCTCTTGCTCTGAGGCATGTCCCTCCTGCGTCGGCGGCGGCGGCGTCCGCACGCCACCTGCGCGTGCGCGACTCTCCTCCGCTCTTCTCTCCGACAGCTGTGCGCAACACTCTCACTCCGTCTCATTATCATAAACAACAGCTGCGTGCGCGCACTTCGCTCGCTTCGCTTCCGCTCCTGTCGCGCAAGTGCGCGCATGCGCGACTCTCCTCCGCTGTCTCCTCTCCTTCAGGCGCTGTGAATATAAAGCAGGTAGCGCACTGCGGCAGTTCAGTCAGCGCTCGCTCTCGTTCGACTTCGCGTCACAACACGTTTCACCCGATTTAGAGAATCAACCCAACGGAAACACCAATTGAACCCCCCGATGCGTCGCATCACACCAGGGTTCCCTCGCGGGAAGATGGGCGTAATTTTTTTCTCAACCTTTTTACGGCCTGCCACCCACAGCTTGTCTGTCGCCCATATTAATTGTAGTAGCATCCACTACTTGCTAAGCTTTAGCCACTTTTGAAGCTAATATTCTCGCGGAACTGAAATGTTGTATTTCAGATTTCTGATAGCAGAGCACTGCAGTGAAGGTGTTCAATGTTGAATCAGTTCCGACATGCTCTTAATTTTGTCGGTCTGTTTACTCAAATTCGTCTTTCTTTTTTTCTTGGCTTTTTCAGCCCCAGCCAAGTGTCAGAATTTGTGAGCAAAATGCTTGGTTACAAGCTAGTCACCAAACAGACTCCGAAGGACGGCGTCCTTGTAAACAAGGTGCTTTTTCTTGCTTTACCTTTAATGACGGGCTATGTAGAAATACTGGAATTGGATAGTGTGTCTGTGAGGGCACCAGGAATTAACTGCATCAGTTTGACGTCAGTAAATTATGAACGTTGTGCATTTATTCTTATTGACTCACCTTACAGTTATTGAAGCATCAGGTTGTAGCAACTCCATTTGCTGTAAAATGAGGTCAGAGCACCAAATTTAATTTTTCTTATGTCTGCGGGGGGAATAATTCAACCTACAGGGTCTGTCCTAAAACTTCCTGGAATGATTTTTTGTGGTCGGCAATGCCGCCTAGCAGGGCAGGGCTTTGGGCGGAAAGGTTAGTGGAGGACCTAAGCTTCGATATGAGACCAGTCTCAGTTGCCTGGGGGCAGTTGTTGAGGTAGGTCACAATCCGCACAGTGGTATCTACGGCAGCGTCGCCGAGATAAAAAAGGAACCAGTTTTTAGAGCAGCGTTATGCAATGAAAGAAAGCTAAACCTTCAAGTGGCACAAGAAATTCCGGGAAAGCCGGGAGTCCGTCAAGGACGAAGATCGCTCGGGACGCTTGAAAAGGGGTGGTTGACAGAAAAGGTGTGGTTCAAAGTGAATTCATGCCACAGGGTCAAACAGTCAACAAGGAGTTTTACTGTGAAGTGTTCAACGGTTGCACAACAGGGTTGCACTCGTCCTAAAAGAAATTTGCGACAATTGGATCTTGCACCATGACAACGCATCAAGCCACATCGTGCTCATTGTCTCTGAGTTGCTGGCCAAAATGGTTGTGGAAGTACTGCCCCAGCCACTGTACAGCCCTGATCGGACTCTACCAGGCTTTTTTTTGTTTCCAAAAATCAAAAGATCCCTGTAAGGAACTCAGCTTGGGACACTAGAGACGGTAAAAGCAGCTGCGACGACCTTACTGAAGGAGGTCCCCTTTGGCTTCTTCCAGGGTGCCTTCACTGATTGGGTGAAGCATTGGCAATGGTGCTTCGAAGCAAGGAGAGAATGCTGTGAAATGTTCTGAAAAGATTGTAAGCTGATATTGAATAGATGATTTATAACAAGTAAATTCCAGGAAGTTTTGGGACAGACCCTGTATTATGATAATGAGGAATTTGGAGGAACTTCTGTGTAGTGTTGCTGCAATAGGTTACAAAATACTTTGAGCCACAGCACTTAAACTGGCTCACATAAAGCATGAATGCCCATGCTGTCTTGCATTTATTTGTGGTTTATTCAGGGAAAATCTTCATCGTAAATGCCTTTCTACATTTATTCACTGTTTTCTTAGCCCCCAAAGCATTTGATCGCTTGTACCGAGCTATGTTGCTTGAAAAGCATGTTATGAAAAGCCCTTTCTAGCTAGTAAAGCTTGTGACACAGTAAAACAGTGCCGTTTCGCTATTCCAGAATTATATAGTATACCAAAGCAGGGTTCTGTGATAGCATGCCTGCGTCCACATGTTACTCTACGCTATTTGAGACAATATCAGCGCTTTTCTTTTTTTTGTGTGGGTTTTTTGGAAGCCACCGCCAGCGCTAAGTATTAAAAAGAAGCCGGAACAAACTTTTCACAGGTGATGATTGCCGAAGCATTGGACATTGTAAAGGAAACCTACCTGGCAATCTTGATGGACAGGGCGTACAACGGCCCCGTAATTGTGGCCAGCCCAGCCGGGGGCGTGGACATTGAAGATGTCGCCGAGAAGACGCCTCACCTCATCTTTAAGGTTTGTCATTTCTGCTGTTCTCCTTGCTTTAGATGAACGACACTGTGGGTGCACTTCGATGATGTCGTGTTCTCTTTCTGCTTAATTTCTTCGCCTTACCTGTTGTACTACTGTAGCCGTCTGCAGACCAGCGCAGTATGCTTAATCAAAGGAAATTGTTTTGTTTGGACTGTACCATTGCAACATTGATGTGTGATGAGTTTGTTAATGTCCCTGGGCTGACAGTGACGTCTACTGAAACTTGCTAGTTAGAGTCTGCAACATTAATACTACTACAGGATTGGTAAATTGGCTACAGCCACTGCATGGATTGAGCTCGTTTGCCCAGCAACGAGCTTTAGCTTGTTCAAAATCGCCAGTTTTTATGTGACTGCTGACGTTAAAGCTTAGTCCTTGGTATAGCCCTAACCTATGCGAGCTTATGTGTGCAGCAAAATCTCATTCATCATATTATCTCATTGTAAGCTATCGAACAAAAAAAAAAAATTGGAGCAGCTTTGCACTAGTGGCATGAAGACTGGCTGTACAGCGAAGCTGGCGGCCCCGCCTGGCTTATTCTTGGTTCGGCAAAGTTTATGTGTGATTATACTTGGAGACTCGGCCAAGCTTCCTGCTTGGTTATGCCTGGAGGCTTGGTGTTTTCTGTGTGGTGTCATCGTTATCCCCTTAAAAGAGCAATGAACACTAATTCATTCGGTGGTCACCGTATGGCTTGTGTGGTCTGGCATGTGGGATGCTCATTAAGAAGTTGATTAATGTTATCACTTGTCGTCCTTTTGGCTTCTTTCACTTTGGCATTAATTCTTCTCTTTGCGCTGTCAAAACTGCACTACTCATCGCAAGAAGTGATAGAGCGAACCACCCCGCGACTCATTTTCAAAGCCGCGCTTGTACCAGTTGCATCGCGCCTCCGACAGGTGGCGACACGAGTCCCGCCCGAGCACGGTGAGACAGAGCTATGGCAAAGCTGCGGTGCCGGCGTCGTTGCTCGGCGAGGTTTTCTTGTGCATGTTCACTGGCCCAACCACTAGCTTAAACAGCATTTGCTGTTGAAATAATGGGTGAAAGTTATGGCGATCATTTGAGGAGCTTACTTCCCCACCTTCAACTCTGCTTCTAGCATTGCTATATCTGTCAAATGAGGATGATGTCTCGCTCATCCATGTGTTATTCTAGTTCTAAACTAACCCCTTGAGAGTGCATTACGAAAGCATTGTGGAAGTGCATTTGCAGCTGCAACTTGCTCGCTCAACTGACATCTAGTATGCTCACTGATGACAGGAGCCCGTCAATATCCTGAAAGGAATCACACGGGAACAGGCGCAGAAGATTGCGGCGAACCTCGACTTCAAGGGACCACTCCTGGACAAGGTAAGACGGGGAAGCTACGCCAGCTTATCAGTTGTTGCAGCTTGCTTTGGAAGCCTGCATTCTATATTAATGTCCCTCCAACATGTGAAAATAACTAGTGCACAAATGCAGAGTGCTCGTGACCAGAGCTGCGCAGCAATAGCCACCCAAAATTCCAAATACCAACTTACCCTATGAGCAGGATATCAATACTTTATGCCATAAAGATGATAAAAGCACCCTTCATTCTTAATGTGGATAAATAGTTATGTCACACTGAAATGATTAGCCTTCGCTTTGAACTCTCTGTGGCCCGTAATCCTTGGCATGGCCTAGGAACTTTTGACTGAGAACGTGCATGCACTATGTGTCTACCTATTGCATTAGCTTTTTATGCTCTGCAACAATGCAAGTGTGCTGAGCTAATTGATCCTGAGCTTTTATATAGCGAACAAACTGATCAAACGGTGCAGTGGAAGGTATGCGAGCCACCGAAGGCTTCAGCTTGTGATGTAACTGTGTTTACTTAGCCGTAAATGCTATGTGCCACACTAAGATGTGTGTTTTGCAGTGTAGTATAATGCCCGAAATACAGGAAAGTTCATTGGGACACAAAAATCTGAGAGAAACTATGTGCGAAACTAAATACAAGATTCTGTTGTAAGTTCTCTCCTATTTTCATTCGTGCATATCTAATTTCTAACGGGAGTGTAAAATAATTTCTTAAAAAGGCTGTAGACCTTGTGCTGGCCATCGCAGACTTGAAGGTATAACGATGAGTAAATCAAGATGCCATTGTGCTCTTGATGTGTGAAACCAGTTTGTGTTTTTTCAGGAGTGTTGCAGCTGAAAAATAGAAATCACTGGAGCAGCATTAGTGCTGGAGTGTTATCAAGTGTTTATTATACTCATTTATGTATAATTTATGCACATTAGTGAGCATCATTGAAAGTCAAGAGTTCACCGTCTCTTTCTCTCCCCTGACCCATTCTCTGGCAGGCAGCCGAACAGATTGAGAAGCTGTATGACATGTTCATCAAGCTTGACGCCACACAGGTCGAAGTGAACCCGTTTGGAGAGACACCCGACGGACGAGGTGGGTACAGCGTGGGAACATCCGGCAGGCAACAGCAGTGAGCATTTCGAAAAGGCTCAAAATGGAGCAGGAAATTCCTGCTTGTCAGAATTTTTTTTTTTTTTTCTGCAAGAGAGCACAAGAGGTCATGCAACATAAATTAAGGATTTTTTTGCTTTTATTTGCAAAAGGCTTGTTGCATCAGACTTGCACTCACCCCCCCCCTCCCCCTCTTCTTCTTTTTTCTTTTTTTAATTAGCAAAATCATTTTAGCTTTCATTTGCTGCTTACGATGTTACCCCGAGCAAGTGGCACCCCTTCAGGCTGTAGTTCGAACTCTACTGCCACTGCCTAATGACCCGCCACTGTGGATCAGTGGCTAATGCGTTGCACAGCTAAGCACAAGGATGCGGGTTCTATTCCCGGCCGCGGCGGTCGCTTTTCTGATGGAGGGGGAAAGCAAAAACGCCTGTGTGTACGAGATTTCGGCACAAGTTAAAGATCCAAAGGTGGTCAAAATTAATCCGGAGCCCTCCACTACGGCGTGCCTCATCGCCTGCGCAGTTTCGGCATGTTAAACCCGACAATTAATCAATCAAACCACTGCCTAATGAAGCAAGTTTTCACGGTTTGGATGTGAACTGTGTTATAACTAAAGTTATCTCTTTCCCCCTGCCTGGACCCCCAGTGGTGTGCTTCGATGCCAAGATCAACTTTGACGACAACGCGGCCTTCCGGCAGGAGAGCATCTTTGCCCAGGAGGACACCGCCGAGAGCGACCCCCGGGAAGTGCTGGCCTCCAAGCACCACCTTAACTACATTGGCATGGACGGCAACATTGCCTGCCTCGGTGAGTTCCCTCCTGTGCCGTGCACACTGTTGCACACACTCATTAGTAGAGGATGATTTCTTCTCCCTCTTTTCCTGCACACTGTCTTACCAACAAAGGGAGAAAAGACGCGGAGTGTTTTCTGCATGTTGGAATTTTGGTTTGATGCGTTCTTTTCTTTTCTTTTTCATTTTTTCCCCTTTATGGTTCTTTTCTTTTTTCCCCTTTTTTTTCATAATGTATGAAGTGGAAGTTTGATCTTGATTTCTTCCACTACACTGCAATGGCTAACTGTCTAGTTATGCGAAGGTGGACTGCTTAGTAGCAAGTGCCTTCCGCATGTTTTTTGTTTGTTTGTTTGTTTTCTGTTTCTTATTTACTTTATAAACAGACCACAAGCGAGTGGTCAGAAGGTTCTTCACATGTCACTCTTGGGCTCGTTATTGCCTCATTAATTCTGTTGCCAGCCAGAAGGTAGCCGTCAAGTGTTTCAAAGCTCCAGTCGCACTTGTTGCTAGATGGGACAATAAGTGTTTGTCATTGTTGCCCCTGTTGTGTATGCTCCAATACTGGACACCTGCTTCCTAACTGGTTTTATTAATGGCTGCGACAGCTAGGACAACGAATCCACATAACATTTTACTCGCCTTGTTGGTGCTGTACTTAGGTGTGTCTGGATGCTGATACACTTCACAGATAGCTCAACGAAGTGAAATCACTTTCCGAAGACAGCTTGTTCCCACTGTTTCGTGACCTCAAAGTATCCCTAACGTGGTAGCGTTGAAGGAGTGCTTGCTGACGCAAAGCTTCCAAGCTGAAATAGTTGAGAGACAGTAAATAGTGTTGTGCGTAAGTGGAGGTGACTCCCAGAAAGTTTTGACTGTAACCACTTCGTACAACATATTTGATATCAGCTTTAATGTTTGACTGTACAAAAACGCTGAGAACGGAGCCCTTTTGATGTAGGCGTGGCATGTTGAGGGCCTAGCGGCCAACCTGTTAACGTCTGGCTGCGTACTTGATACTTTGCATCCATCAGTTCGCACCAAGTGAGCAGAGCTGGGAGCAGCCAGGTTTAGACTGTGCGTCACAGTGGATATTTGATGGCCGCCTTCACTAGTGGCGCAAATGCAGATTCACGGAACAGTTTTCACCAACATTATTTGCTCCTTTCCTGGGCTTGTAACTTTAAAATGAAGATGCACCCCAAACAGCCCTTGCTTTATTTGTTGCCTCCTGCATGGGAACTTAGTATGCACTGGTTTTCGAGGCACCGCCCCGAGTGATACATTGTCGGATAGATGGTGTTGGGACTGGCCTTGCAAAATGTTTAGGGTATGTAAGCAAGCGGCAAAAATTGTGGTAGTGCCGCTAAAATTTGGTGCGTCACATGTGATTGTTGTAAAATTTGTAATATGGAACGTGGTGAAATGTGCAGTGATGGTTCTGTGTGCCATGTACGTGGACCACCAGTGTCCAGTGTGGCTCAGTGTCAGTGTGTTGTTGCAGTGAACGGAGCCGGGCTGGCCATGGCCACGATGGACATCATCCAGCTGCACGGGGGCACGCCAGCAAACTTCCTCGACGTGGGGGGCAGCGTCAAGGAAGAGCAGGTCACACAGGCTTTCAAGATTCTCACCGACGACCCCAAGGCAAGCACACCCACGCATCCCGGGCCTGTTGGCGAGATATGTCAGTTTTCTAGAACAGTGCGAGGCGTGAATGGTGCAAGCATGGTGGAGGCTTTGTAGCATTGTTATTACTTTTGGGAAGCACGTATGTCTTTGTCTCCGTGGCTGACACAGCGAACATTTCTGGGATCGAGGAAGCACAGTTCTGGGACTGTGGTTGCGCGTGGAATGGATATCTCTTGTCTGTCTTCCCCCCTCCCCCCTCTTGTTAGCTGTTTTGTTGGAGCTTTCGGGCCTTCGAGCCGCCTCTAATCGGCCAACCTCTCTTACCATGTTGTCATCACCTGTCAATTCAGGATCAATGCAGGATTGGCCAAGCATCATTGTCGTGTGACTAGAGGAGATTAAGCAGCTCATACCTCGCTAGAGTATTGTTCAACATGAAAACTGTGCTGCCATCACCTAGGAATTAGTGTTTAAGGAGGATGTCAGATTACCAGCTCACTGCGCCAATATATGAACGTGGCAAAAGCCTTACGGCATACTTGGGGTAGCAGCCAGAAGTGGGCGGTCAATACACGGACTCAAAATCATTGCTAAGGAACTGCAAATTTAAATCACTGATCAGAATCTAGTAAAACATAGCAAGGGCACTTTCAGTGTGTAAGAACGATGTGCCTTGTGAGAGCCCGGCTGTAGGCTTTGTTATTGCTTCAAACCAAGAAAGCAGGTAGAAATTGAACTTGCAAGAACCATGAGCGTCTGGTGAGAAAACAACAGGAGTGATTTGGTCCTTAATTATTTGAATTTCAGAGGCTATTTGACGAGGCAATTCACTGATTTAGTGAAGTTGTATGAGATTCATGGTCCTTTTAAGCGAGTGTCCAGAGAATGGTAATTCACTAACTTCATCCAGTCACAATACACATGTAAGCAGGTGCCTACCCAATCATAGTGCTCAAGCTGCTTTGACAATGTGCTCTCTATAAGGAAGTTTTCTATTCCATAACAGACCTGTTATGGAATAGAAAACTTCCATAACTTGGCTTGTGCTAGGATTCTAGTAAAGGCCTTTCTTGCATTCGCTGTCAAGGTTACAAAATGTGAAATCATCTCTAGTTGTAAATGTTACGGCATACACCTTGTGACAAGAGCTGCAGTAAATAGTAACCAATAGCGCACCCCATGTCACAGCATCTGACTTCAGGAGATCAAAACAGGGTGCAATATATTTTTTTTTTAACTTTGCACCCTGAAAGCAAGTAGAAAAAGATGTGTCACGGCAGCAGTATGTGAAGGTAGGCCAAACTCTCCTGACGGTCAAACCTTGTGCTTTCTGCACGCAGGTGAAAGCCGTTCTGGTGAATATCTTTGGTGGCATCGTCAACTGTGCAACCATTGCCAACGGAATCACAAGTGCCTGCCGGACAATCAACCTGAAGGTGCCTCTGGTGGTGAGGCTAGAAGGTGAGGTTGCCATGGGGAGGAAATGTGATACCCGTGCTACACGAGCGTTTCGAAGGCCTTTGAGTCGAATGTCATTTGACCCAAATGACACCTTTGAGCTGCTACACCACGTTTTTCAGAGGCCTTTGGTTGGGATGAGTCAAAGTAGCACTACCAACGACCTTTGAGGTTGACACAAACGGTAGTACTCTCGGGCGCAGTTTCTTCATGCCGTAATTACAAAAACAATTATTTACGAGTAAGAATTTTTCACTTGTGTTTGTTTTTCTATCACTTGGTCTACGCTTGCAAGTTAACTTGGTACTCTCAACACTGGCAGTGCGAAAAAAGGAAAAACAAATGGCTGTTGGTGCATGTTTTGTGCACGCTTGTAGATTGTTGTCGATTTGATCACTAATAATCGTTCTTTTGCCTATTTTAACTCAAATTAAATTTTTGTCGAAAACGAAACAGGGCAGCACTAGCGACAACAAAACATGGCAGGCGAACGTGAAAACTTTCAACTGCCTTTGAGAATTGTCGTGTAGATCGGCGGAATTCCTTCCAGTTCGAATGGCATTCGAACTTTCGAAGGCCATTCGACTCAAATGTTCTTTGAAACGCTCATGTAGCACAAATATTAGACACGAGTGGACATCGCTGTAGTGTAACTGACGATAGTTTGGTGTGGTGTTGGGGCTGTGAGTCAAAACAAGTCAACCTGTGTAGGCACCAATGTGGACGAGGCAAGGCACATCCTGAGCTCCAGTGGCCTCCCCATCACAACCGCCGCAGACCTGGAAGATGCAGCACAGAAGGCAGTGGCCAGCCTCAAAGGCTGATGCCCCCCCAGGTCACAGTGGTGAGTAGAATGCTTGTGCTCCCTTCACAGAGTTTCATACTAATATGTGCTAGGGGGAAATCTGTTGCTGCTATCATGTGCTGTTGTAGGAGGAAGAGGGGGAGAAAAAACTTTATTTTGAGCCTGGTGATGTGGGAGTGGTCCTTTAGTCCGGGAGACCATGAGACGACCGTACTGTCTCAGCCCTGGACGCCAGGAGTTGCTGGCCAGCATCCAAGCCAGCGTTGGTCATCAGGTTCTCCTGCAGCTCAGGGAGGGGACGGGGCGTGGGTAAAGGTCGGGAGGGCTGGGTTATGTGTGCATTCCAAGATCATATGAATGGGTTACACGGGAAAAGCAGAACTTACATGTGGCAGGGTATTGGGTGGGGTACATCCGATGTAGCCAAGTTGGGTGAGGAAAGGTGCTTGTCTGAAGCCCCTGGACTATTACTTCTGTTTTAGTGAGCTGCGGATGAGGAGGTGGAAAATGTTGTCTTGATGTGTGGTAATGTCGGGTGATGTCTTGAAATGTGAGCAGGGGAACGAGACTCGCTGTATCCTCAGAGGTCTGGGAGGAAAGTTCGCAGGCCTGTCTATGGGCAAAGTTATTGCCCGTTAGTGAGGAGTGTCCTGGAGTCCACCTGTGTCGATCTTCCGGCTGGGGGCATGTTGAGTGAGGACCTTCCGCGTTGTAGAGGCCACGTTACCTGCTGAAAAAATGAAAGACTGCTTGACAGTCCGTAAATACATTCGTTGTGGGAGTTTGAGAGATGGGGAGGGCCGCAGCAAATTCTTCCGTGGCCCAGATAGATGTGGTCTTGATTAAGGCTCAGGTGACGATCTTGTCTTTGGTGATTACCATGGCTAAGTGATGGGACAGATTGAATTAAGGGCCGGCATCTGTGTATGAAACACTAAGATTGTTTCTGTAGATTTGTTCTTGGGCTTAGCTACGAGCGTGGCAACGACCGGAGTGCAAAGAGGTGCAGTCTGATCCCGCTACAGCGAAGTCCGCTTCAACGAAATTTTCACTTCACCGAAATATTTCCAATTAGCCGTCAGCTAGCCATAGAAGTCAATGCAACAAAGTCCTCACTATAACGAACCATTTGTCTGGCTTGCTTTCGCTTCAACGAAATTTTCGCTGATTGGGACTAAGTTTGAACAATTATTTTAGAATAAAATAAACGTAACGCCACCTATCTGTAACTTTTTATACATTCAAGGCACTTAGTTTCTCCAAAAACGTGCGCCGCGCACCCCCGCTACCACCCATAAACAAAAACAGACTTTTATATGGACGCCATTGTTTGCTGGTGATGACGATGTGGCTGGCCCAGGCCCAGTTTGCCAAGCTGGAGCTATAGCCAATCCGTATCCAGTGGAAATGACGCGAATGTGCTCTGCTGCGGGTGTGGTGCCGTCATGTATGCGTTGTGAGCAGCTGTCACTGCAGTTTTCCTTCTACAGTTCTTCGAAGTCAAAAGCAAAAATTTATGTTTTCGTGTTTAGCCTTGAACCCGCGTCATCTTGTTTTAGTGACCAGGGCGTGTTGGCGATAAATGCAAGCGCGCTTGGCTTGCCTGCCAAGATCAGTTGCTAGGGTGTCCAGTGAGAGGAAAACTCCATGGAGGATAAGATAACGGCACTTCTCCTGCCTGCCACAAGCGAGAGGGGGGCTTCGGATGGACAGATGGCCGAGCAGCTATCTGCAAGTAGGTAGGTAATCAGCTCGGTAGATATGCCTTGTTGTGCAGTAATATGTTTTGCGACTGCATTTTTTCAACCCCCCCTCTCCCTAATGCACTCTTTATGCACAGGTAAAAAGCAGATAACCATTGGTACGTTTTTTATCCGAATAAACATGGTGCAATTGGGAATCAATCCTTTTTCTAAACATTGCATTTGCTGTCCATGATGCGGATTACATACGGGGCTATTTTCTTGCCCTTCCGTGGTGTGCTGGGGCAGATTTCGCCTCAACGAATTTCCACTTCAACGAAGTTTTTTGCACATCCCGTCAATTTCGTTGTAGCGGGATTCACTGTATGCGTGTTTTTGGGAAGAGGGCAGTTATGAATGGGTTGATGCCAATTATTGGGGAAAGGTTTTCTGTCTGTGGTCTGAGGGGGTGACATTTGAGGTCCTGTAAAGTGGCCAGTTTCTGTTGTTGTTTAAGTTAGAGGGCGGAGTCGTTTGGTGCAAGTAATGTAAAGGGCGATGTAGATGATCCGTGATATGAGGAAGGCGCAGATAAGGCGAGAAGGTCTTCCTCCCTCATCCCGCGATGTCGATTAGAGATGCTGCAAAGGCACGTGGGTGACTTGAATAAATACTGCGGTCACTTGGATGTAGTCTGATTGTTCCGTGTATTAGCCTGGATAATAACTCAAAGTATCTTGAGTGAAGGGCTGGAACATACAACGTGACCATTGAGGATAATTTGAACCGATTCTTCATTGGATGCCAAAGGTCTTTTTCATACAATAATGAGGTCAGATTTTTGAGCGGCGCCATAGCAGCTAGCAACGTCCCTCTCCTACTTGGCTTGGTGCTAGCCACGTGGCTTCTTCTCGCTTTTAAAGGATAACTTTTTTTCTTGTTTGTCTGGCGTGAAGTTTTTAAATAAATCTTGACAAATAGATCTTCCGGAGCTCCACTTTTGACATGAATAAAACTATAAGTAACATTTTAATGATATTATGGTTTTTTTGCAGCCACAGGCAACTTTTGGGCTTGGTAGCGAGCCATGCCAAGTAACGATAGAACATTTCTCTACAGTACAGGACTGCACGTTCACTGATGCAAGGCTCACATAGACAGTAATGTCTCATCTCCCTCTTGTATGTACAGCAATCCCTCATTAACTCGAAGTCGTAAACTTCGTTGAAAAGTTCAATATAGTGGAGTTTCGAGTGTAGCGAAATGTCAAAAATTTAGTGGCCAAAAGTTTCAGTGAAAAAAATTTGTCACTTAAATGTAACAAAAGCTCCACTACGCAGGGAAGCTTTCGTAATAAAGGCAAAAAAGTTTGTCCTAATAAGCGGACCAGAACACAGTGGTGGCGTCATGTTTGGATAACATATAAATGCTGTTTGTTTCTTTCATAAAGTTCAGTTGGAAGTGGCACTTTGTTTGTCTTGCTCGTTTTTTCTTCTAGTGTCCGCATTTTTTCTTGCGCCTTTAAACCCTGTGATCATGTCGAACCAACTGGCCCACATCAAGCTGTTGCTATTCATACAGACGGAATGGGCTGGATAGAAACTTTGCGTACGAATGAACACATTTTTCCTTCTTGAGTGCGTTGTTCTCTGAACAGTGCTGTTATTGTTATTTTCAGGTGATGTGCCATTTTCCCCGTCCCTGCGGAACCCAAGTGCCAGTAGAAGAAAGTATTTTGCTGTACAGAGCTGCTTTTTATTAGGGCTACACGGTGCTGCTGCATCTCGCCGCTTCACCAATAAACATTGCTCCAGCCATTCCTTATTACAAGTTGGATTGGCTTCGTTCTTGAGTCAGCTGCAAGCCAGCCCAACACATCCCACAACCCCTACAAACATTGCTCCAGCCATTCCTTATTACAAGTTGGATTGGCTTCGTTCTCGAGTCAGCTGCAAGCCAGCCCAACACATCCCACAACCCCTACAAACATTGCTCCAGCCATTCCTTATTACAAGTTGGAGCTGCAAGCCAGCCCAACACATCCCGCAACCCCTACAAACATTGCTCCAGCCATTCCTCATTACAAGTTGGATTGGCTTCGTTCCTGAGTCGGCTGCAAGCCAGCCCAACACATCCCACAACCCCTGCTTTGCTTTCGGAACAGATACTGTGAACCTGCATTTTTAGGTTTTAGTTTCAGGTGCACTGAAATGCTGATCTGATCCAATGAATAATTTTGAATTAGTTCTAATGTGTTAATCATTTTAAACGTTTTCATGAAATCTCAGTATGCTGATGTACTAGGGTGGTTGTGGTGATGGCCAGAGCTGACCGAGGCTGAAGTAGACAGGTGACAGATGCAAATGCACATCTGGGCTTCTTGATGACATGTAACAAATGGCGGTTCAATGCCTGCTAAGCCACATCAGGGAACATTGGCTGCAAATCAACTTGATGAAGTGCCAATACTACAGCTCACTGAATTGCTCAAACTACGCGGCCTAAGCCAGGTGGCTTGACTTTCTTTTCTATCTTAACTTCTGAACATTGTACAATTCATTGTTGCCACTTTGTTGGCATTTAAATAGAAACTTGTGCATTCACTATGCAAACAGTTCGTGCAATAATCGCACTAGCATGGCAAAAAGTGCTTAGTTGTGCTGGGAGTGTTATCACTTACGTTATTCGCAGGATTTTTGGTACGGACTATAAAAACCAAACTTTGAATCTGTGTAGTACTGTACCTGTAATCTTTTGAACCAGTAGTTAATAATTGGGGTTTGCTCAGTTATGCTAAGTTAGCACTTTTACGCACTGAAGATCCGATGACGCTTTAGTATCACAAATGCCCTCCCGTAGTCTTCCTTTCATGTAGGCTTACAGCTATGGCTATAAAGAGAGAGAGAAAGCTCTTTATTAGAGGAAAGCAGAGAGGTCTGCCGGCATGTTGACGCCGACATGCTACTCTGCGGGGTACGGGAGGAGGGAAAAAAAGTTGCAATAGGAAGAAAGGTGGAAGAGAGAGGATAGGAGAAAATAGAAGAAGTGAAAAAAAAAAAAAAAAAAAGCAGGAAGCGTGTGCGTTGGGGTCCGTCAGTGCGACACGTGAGAAGTCTATGGGCGGTTGTACAGTGCAAGAATGGTCTGGTCCTATATCAGCTCAGCGACGCCGATGTCATTGAGGTATTCAAATAATGCGGTTAGCACTTTACGCTGAGAGGATGGAGATGGCCATGGTCCCAGAAGTGCTTTTAAAGTCAAGGAACTGTGGTTGAGGCACTCGACTCTTCTGTGCGAGGTTGTTTCTTGCTTGCTTGATAGTATGTAGGACACTCCAGTAAAATGTGCTCGACGGTTTCTGGTGAACCGCAGTTTGTCACAATAGGGGTTCGAGGTTAGGCCCAAGGCGATAGCGGTAGGTATGTGTTAGCGCCACGTTGAGATACGTAAGCGATGGAGCAAAGTCTCTAGCCGATGTGAAGTCGCTCCGGTAACCTCAGTGCCAAAGTTGGGGGGTCGACATGATGCAGGAATGGGTGTCTGGTTTTCCGGGAGAGACCAGAAGTGCTTCTTTCCCTGAAAACAAGCTCCTTTGCTAGCCTGGAGGCATCGTGCTTCGTGAAGAAAATGTTAACCTCACGTTCCGCAGTTGCAATCCTCTCTTGGCAGCCTCATCTGCTTTTTCATTGCCTATGATGCCGCAGTGGGCAGGGATCCACTGCAGTAATCAACGCGGTGTCCGGCGACACAAACTAGATGATTTAGGTAAGAGACATCGCGGGATATATGTTCATGAATGCTGAAGCAGCTGGCACGGCGAAGAGTTTGCAGTGCTGCCTTCGAATCCGTAAAGATTACCCACTGTGCTGGCTGCTGGCGGAGAATGTAGCGAAGTGCTTGTTTGATGGCATGAAGCTCAGCAGATGTAGATGATGTTGGGCGCTCAAGACGGTATGAGAGCGCTTGGCCGGTGGATGTAATGAAGAGCCCACAAGAACTGCAGTCAGGCGTAGATGATCCATCAGTAAAAATGTGGGTCATACGAGAGTATTGGTTACTTATATGGGCAAGTATTAGTTGAAGGAGGCATATCTGAGGCATAACTTTTTTTGATGTGAGTCCAGGTATGTTTAATTTTATCCAGCTATGGCTATAATCCTGCCAATTTCCAGTTTGATGGACTCAAAAGTACCCAGGGTGTATTTTACAATTCTAGTACACTCAAGTAAGCAGTTCCGAGTTGGTGCTACTGGCAATACGGCTTAGTCGTGAAGCACACTACCCAGACCATCCAACATCATGCTGCAAGCTGAAAGCCTGTTGGCTTGTTGCAGCAGCTAGTTTTGGCCTAGTGGTGTACTAGTACAATGCAAACTGGTGAAAGCAGAGGAACGCTGCATCATGAGGCCTTGCTGGAAGTAGGTCGTCAAAATTGGCCGCATATCTGCTTCCTTCACTGCAAATGCCATCAAGAGACTCTTCTGCAACAACCCTCTCTTCACTCCTCCACCTCCTCCTGCTATTCCCCTTCCATGACGATTACAATGGAGGATTGGTCGGTTCAGTTTTCCTGTGCTCGCACTGTACGAAGCCACCTGTTGAGACCTTTTGTTTGTGATGTGCTTGGAGCAAGCGAGTCAACATCTTTTCTTTTTATGTTTACTTTGATCTCGCATCTTTTCAACCTGTTTTTATTGCTTTTTTTTTTCTTTTTTGATTGTAAAATCAATCCCACATGTATTCATCATTAAAAGAACCCCAGCAATGTCAGTCGCGAACTCGTACTTTGCGTCAAATATGCCCGAGATTTACCTTCTACTGAATAATGCGGAAACGTATAAGCCATGCCAGCAGTTAGTAGTTTGGATCAGTCTTCCTTATATGTAGCACTTGTGTTCAACCATGCTTTTACCAGCTTTCTGGCTGGTAAATTTAACTAGCTGTTTACTTTAAAATGGCAGCTGTTCAGCAAGGTCACAAAGCACAGGAGTTTCTTTTCTTTTTTTTAATACAACAGAGAAAATTACACTGGACACGAATCTGTACAAAGAGCAAGAAATGACGGCATTTGTTAGGTGCACAATTTAGACCACATGTTGAAATGATCACGAAACACTAACTTAACTGTGCATGTACAATGAAACAAGTGCACGAACAGTATGCACACTTAGTTGTGTCGCAAAATCAACAGTCACAAATGTGAGCCATTGATGACAAAGTTAAAGACAGCTGAAGCTGCAACTTCACTGTGTCTGCTGTGCAAACAAGAGCAGGCAAAATTGACAATATGCTTTCAGGTGGGGAGTTGATTGGCATCGGTACATTAAACTTAAATATTCAGGCTTGAACAGGAGGACTTTGTTGAGGGAAGCACGGTGACTCGTACACGCACATTTCCACCCGAGAACCGTATCACAATACCAAAGCAAGAGATGTCTGTACACATGTTCAATACAAACAGGTTTTCTTCATAATTCGGAGGAACTCCTCCTGGTTCACTTCCCCATCGCCGTCCCTGTCGGCTTCATTTATCATTTCCTGCATGAAAGAACGGTAAAAGAGAAGGACGCATTAGAATAACCATGTCCCCCATCACTCAGAATGCAGGGTTCAACGCGCCGAAGCCACTGGGCACTGGCTGCCCATATAAACCATAAACCTACCTTGATCAGCATCATTTATGGTTCAAGTGAAGACAATAACGTAAAGTTTGTTTTGCTATCATCTGAATGAAATTGCACAATTTCGCTTACCTGTCACTAGCCCATTCAGCCACCAGGCTCTATGTGAGTTGACACGCATAAACAAGACTTTTATTTTAGCACATGGAAGTACGTGCTGCCCTCTCTCTTTTCATTTTGAGGGTCCGGGAACCTTTGTCTTTCAACAGATGGTGTTAAATCTCGAAAAAAAAAAAAACCCAAAGTGCAAAAGGAAAAAATCTGTTTGAGTTGTTGCTCCTGAGCAACATTGGGCATCAAAGGCTGGTTACCATGCACCAAAATCTCAACACACAAGTGTTTTTGCTTTTCGCCTCCACCTGAAAAGCAGTCACCACGGCCGATTTTCCTCATCACTCAAAAGCTGTGTTTTTGCAATACAACACGTACGTTTGACTGTCATTTCTCGTTCAGCCAAGCACCGATTACTGCTCCCACAGCCTTTGAAGACAGCAAAAAGGTGCGACAAGCCGGGCGTACCTGCAATTCCTCATCGGTCAGATTCTCGGAGAGTTCCTTGGCGACGCTTTTGAGGTTCTTGAAGGAGATCTTGCCCGTACCGTCTTCATCAAACAACTGGAATGCTTTCATGATTTCTTCGTTGATGTCCTTTTCTGCCAACCTTGTGGCCATGACATTCATGAACTCTTCCTGCGCAATTTTGCCTAAACAAAGCAAGCGTCAGAAAAAAAAAAATTAGAAATCCCAACTGAGGTTCCTGTTCAAAATAATTTTAATTTGTTTATATTATTCTCACTTTTTCCCCAAGACGCCTACTTTTAATACAGTTTATATATATATATATAATATATATATATATATTTTTTTTTTTTTTTTTTTTTTTTATAAGCCCCGTGAGTAGCTTTCCTTTCCTGCCCAATCCCCCTGAGTGGGTATGAGCCTATTTTCTGGCGCATCTCCTGTCATGACCCAACCAGTCAGTTATCAATGCGTCCAAATTTGGCTGACTAGTTTCGGCAAGAGCCACTAGCAAAGCATTTTCGGCCGGACCCGCGGAATGTCACGCCTGGCCAGAGGGATTACGAAAGATCAGAATTCCAAAAAAAGGCATTACCAGTTTCCTCTTTGTCAACTTCGGCAAGCAGTTTTTTCACCTCCTCTTTCCTGGGTTCAAAGCCAAGCGCCCTCATCGCAAACTGAAACGGAAGCAAGAGTCAAGATCGTTGGCATCAGTCAACAAGCATTGCAGGCCACGAAGATTTACCTTCAGGTCTTTTGCTTCCATGAACCCGCTTCCAGTGGGGTCAAATAAATTGAAGGCGTCGTTGATGTCATTTTTCTGCTCTTCGCTCGGCTCTGGCTTGCCGCTCAGTTTCCGTTTGTAACCCCCAGATGTTCCGCTCTTACGAGACGACTGAAAGAAACGCGCGCTTGGATATAGAGTTATCGCGAACCCAGCAATTCGGATGCAGCTTTTTCCTGCAACATAAACGTCGGTCTTTGTGGAAGGAATCGCACTTACCATGGCATTTCCCTACGCGCGGAAACCTCGCCTAACTGATTTAACTAACCAACTTAACTGAAACAACACCCGACAACGCCGACAACCATGCCGACAACTTCGCGCATGTTCTCACGCAGACAAATAAACAACGGTTTGCCCTCAACTCTTTCGAGTGCGTGTTAGTGGGGTAGTACGTGACATCTAGCGCACCTTGTATCATAGAGTTTCTTACAATATACCTTATATAGCTTCTAGATTTTTTTTTGCGCTGATATTGTTTTTTGGTAGACAATAATAGTATTTATATACCAATGTTACTCCAGCTTTGCATTTGTTTTTACCTTTTTGTTGTTGTGGCACGTATGCCACAAAGAAAAAAACACGTTTCGGTTTCGTTTTTCGCAATCTACGGTTGTACGTAAGTTGAGCATTTAGCGTGTTAGCGTTCCTTACCGCGTGACCGCGTCAAAGGTACAATTCACGCGCCCGCCCGCACGCACGCAGGCACGCACGCATGCCCACGCACACACTCACACACCTCTGCAATATGTGCTATCTTTGATGGGAACTCATGATGGAAGAGGAAAACGAATAAAGCGGCACGTGTCGAGATTAACGCCCACATTAATTCGCAGGTTGTCAAAATTGATCCGGAGCCCTCGATTACGACGCGCGTCTCAAATCCCAGATGTAGCTTCGGTGCGTAAAGCCCGAGGATTTCTGAAAGAAAATTTATTAATAGCCGATACAAAGACCCGCTGTGCTAAATACTACACGGGTCGCCTAAACCAAAATTTGTTTTTTTTTTTTTAACTCGAAACTAACCAATAAGATCTAGCCGTTAAAATCTCGCCTCCGAAACAGGGCTAGTCTCTGATCTGCTCAAGTGTTATACTACTTATATCTTTATTTTTTGCTTACGCGCGTGAAAATACGGATACACTATAAGCAGGCGATTTCACCGTACCATATACACAAAAAAATGAAGGAAGCTCACCGCGTAAGACAGCCAAGCTGCACTCAATCTTTATCACCATCACGAAGGTTTAAGTCCACGATTGCAGCCGATTTGCTCCTTCTTCACTGCCGCAACAACCTTTACTCCGTCATTGTTGCTATAAGTGTGACCTTCTTTCATTTTTTTTTTTAAGTGACAATCATTGGACATCACCTTGGAGGGCCATACGCTATGACGGGTCTTTCAAATTGTCCCAACAAGTGTTTACACGATACGGCGAAGGCTGGAGTTTTTTGGCCAATCCTGGCCAATCTCCCTATTGGCTTGACAAGCGCGCGCCGGGGACGCTGGGCGGCCGCCGCGAGGAGCGCACATACGAGCACTTTGCATTTTTTAGATTCATTCGCCTTGTCCATGCAGCGTCGTCGGCGTTGTTGTCGTCCGCCCCTCCCCCTAGACTATAAAAAAAATAATAGTTAGCGGCGCCTTGTTTCGATCCCACGACACTGTGGGCGGAACGCGAGGTACATAGTGCTCTTCCCACTGCGCCACAAAACCGAGACAGAATTAAATGCTACGAACGCGCCTTATATCCTTGACTCATTCAAACTACGTCAAGATGCTACTGATACAACGCATGATGGGGCAATGATTAACACTTGCAATAAAAGAAAAGAAGCTCCCACTTACAGCAACAATGATGGAGTAAAGGTCGTTGCGACAGCGAAGCCCCAAGCATACCACTTAGAAAGATTGGCCAATAAAACATAATAATAATCATAAAACATAATAATCATACGCGTTCCCGACACGTTTCACGCGATTTCAGAATCAATCCAACGGAAACACCAAGTGAACCCCGCGATGCGTCGCATCTACACAGGGTTCCCCTCGCGGGGAGGTGGGCGCAATTTCTTTTTGGTTTCTTTTTTTAACTGCCGGGGGCTCCGCAGTGTAATTAATGAAGGCCGCCGG
Source organism: Haemaphysalis longicornis (assembly GCA_013339765.2). Taxonomy (NCBI): domain Eukaryota; kingdom Metazoa; phylum Arthropoda; class Arachnida; order Ixodida; family Ixodidae; genus Haemaphysalis; species Haemaphysalis longicornis. Next base: position 38,019,592 of record CM023456.1, on the reverse strand, counting down.
TGGCTCATGTATTGGCGTCGCCTCCGCTGGTAGCTACGATCCTGTGTCCCTTTCATGTAGCCGCACGGACGCCAAGTTCGGAGCCGCGGAGAGCGTGTGTTGTGCCCGTCCTTTTGTGTGTCAAAGGACGGGGGTGCTTAGCCTGAGTACCTCTGTCGCGCCGGAGGTGGCTGGGTCATTCGGCATGACAAGCTGGCGGGAAGCTGAATGATGGTGTGTCTCATAGTGTCGGAAAGGCGCGCGGTGTAAGTTTTTGAGCATCTGCGAAGCCGGCACCGGGCGCGCTCTTCGTTGACGGGTCGTTCGCCTCGAAGACGATCGCTTGGGCCTGAAGCGCCTCTTCCCGGGGGCAGACGGCAGGCGGCGGCGTCCTTAGTCTGGGAGGGGATTAGCGCCGACTCCCGCATTGTCCCGACGCGCGCGCAGACGAGGGGGCAAGGCAGACGCGGGGGGATGGTAGCCTCGCGAAGAGCGCTGTAAGCCTCCGGCTTGGCTTTGGAGCAGATGCCGCCCGCTGAACGTAATGGGGTGTCCACTTTAGGACGCAGACGTCCTGTATTTGCTCGTCAGGTGTAATAGCGTGCGTGGGAAACGCACTATGAGTGTATAAGAGAGAGTGTTGGGTCACGTGACCGCAGGTGGGGACATGTGTGTGATTGGCTGGTTCCTGTGGCCAATCAATGGTTTCTATTAATTGTTTAAAGGATTTTTTTCTCTTTCTTGTACGCCCCCTTTTTGGAGGCGGGGTTTTTGTTATCAAAACCGGAGTGTTGGGTTTTCTCGGGGGTCGGTCGAGAGGGGATCTAGTTCAGTATAGATCTCGGCCGAACAGGCTGCTGCTGTCAGAGTGACAATGTAACCGTCACTCTGACCTGATGTAAACATGGAGTAATGTAAATAGTGTAAATAAACCTAATATCCAGCAAGGAAGGCAGTCCTCATCCCTCACCCGCTCCAAGCATCGGTCGTCGGTCATCGGAGCGAGTCGAGATCGTACTCTCGGCTCGCGCATCAAAAGAACATCACTATTTCGTCTCCATCAGTTCGCCAAGAAGATGGAGAGGCGAAATTTAACTGGTCCCGGCAACTTTTTTTATGTTGGGAGGAAGAGAATGTAAACATAACGCAAAAGCGGAAGAAAAAACAACTGTAGTGAAGCGTTCTTCTGCGCCCGTGCCTCTTAAAACGGGGTCCTGTGCATGGAAGATGTGTTACCCCGCATGCGAAGTATACGTGCGTTCCGACATCCAGGTTTCGTGGCACGCAGTAAACAAATTTCTTGGATTTGTTAACAGCTCATACAACGATATTCTGCTAGCATAAATGCGCGTATACCACAATGCGACGCCATTTGCAACAGGGGTGTCAGGGATCCGCACCTGAAGTATGCAGTTGGGAAACCTAAACTATGGTCTTTGAGAAAAAAGGAACGAAATTCATTTTAAGTGAACAGTATGAACAATTAATCAGCTTCTCCACCGATCACGGCCAATGTTATTCCTCCACCCCACATCCACCGCATGGCGTACAGCACTCAAAAAAATTGCGAACAATAATCTAATCGCGGTGTTTGTCTTTCTATCACCGTACCACATCTTTCGCGCCAAATTCAATATATATCTGCTGTACCTACTCGCTCACTCAAACTTCAGCCTAGTGCAAAAAGGACGAATGCAGGGACAGACGTTCATCTATGTGTGTACTTGTACTGCCATTGTGACCATGATTGCTTTGTTTCGAGCACAAGTTACAATGGAGGAAATCCAGCTTGAGCAATCGCTATGTGTTTGTCGGAGATACAATCACGGTGGAAGAATTCAGTTCACGCACTGGACTATGCATGAAGTGTTGCTCACAGATGAATAAAGAGCGCGCGTCTGTGCGCGCATCACAATTAAAGGGCCTGATTAAAAGGAGCAAAAAGGAAATGAGTAATTTAATTTCGCTATGAATTTTACACGCATTGGAGCTTTTTTTTTGCCCTTTCATTTGTTTACAACGGCTCCAATACAGGCTTTTCCCCTCTTCTGTGCTTTCACACGTGCTGACTTCTTGCATCTTAAACCAAGGCCTTTGAATGGGAATGCACGCAAGGACATCACAATGGCGTTTTTTACAGTAAAACTAGGCAGACGTGGTCTTTTACCGTGATCTTTCGTCACAATGGTCGCAAAAAAAAATATATATATAAATCGCGCGCTAGGGAGGTCGGGATTTCCCCGGAGCAGGCGTGGGAGGGAAGTATTTTTTGTTTTCAAATTCTTTTTGGCAGGAATCTGAGGCGTCATTTAAAAATTCTCAATAGGCACATTCAGCACGTTGCACCCTCACGAATCACGATTGTTTTTTATAAGCTGTTTTAGTTGCATAACCTGAGAGAAACTTTTATTTGTTCGTGTTTATTGTGGACTAGCTACTAATATCCAATAATGCAGATGATACGTACGCACCCTCACCAGAGCTTGGTGTTGGACTAGCTAATTGCATACTCAAGACGTTTGTTTTTCTTGTACGCACCATCTATAGTGTAGGATTTGGGTCAAGTATGTCGCAAGGTGCGATATGTATGGCTCCTTGAAATTTCAAATTTACAAAATTGAAATTTTCGGGCGGTTTACGTGACACAAAACTCAACAGCCGACAGCTGTAGTAACACTGAATGAAAATAAAACAGGCTCACGCAAGTTCAAAGTTCACGTACCGCTTATGCAGCGCCTATGCCGATTGTTGCAGACATGGAACTACCGTCAAGGGATATCCATGCATGCACACAAACGTGCGGCAAGCATACATGTAAGAATGGTTCATGAATATAACATGCCGCTACACGACAAGCGGGAACGAAACTAAATGCTGTCATTAAACCTCTCAAGTTCATATGTCAACGCCGAAATAGTGATATTCCGATGGGCAAAGTTTAGGCTAGTTGCAACGTAAGCGACCAGCAAACGCGTGCGCTGGCTTCCTTGACCGTCACCATGGGTAATTGTCCACTTTGCCTAGAGTCATTATGACGCAAACTGGAGTTCTTGAACGCAAGCGATGAAATGTGCCGCGGATTGTTCTGGTGCATTCCCTTATGTTCTACGTATGAGTCACGCCGTAGCGCGCACTCGCCCTCAACACTCGCAAGCAAGACCGGCTTCGCTTGCAACCGATGAGATCACCCAGCGCTTCTCTCTCACTCTGTCCACAACGTCAGTGGTCACGTGAGCATAACCTTGTTTTCTCCGCCAATCGCACGAGAGAAACATGTCACATGACCCAAAAGGACCAATGTTTGTCAACAAGATGGTAGCCCTTTGAAGTGGTGACACAGGAAAATTGAAGCAGTCGGAAAGAACCATCCAGAAGATTTGAACCTGTGCAAGTCATTTCGCTCGCGAGTATATATACGATGAACACGCCGCCGCCACCGAATTGGAGTGGACGTCCTACTGGGCCGCAGTTTCAGCAGTATCAGGTAAGCGAACTTTGGTCTCTTGGAAGGTTCCGCTTCACCTGTTACCGTTCTGCGATTTGGGTCTTTAGTGAGACTTATTTCTTTGGGAAATAGAGCGCAGCTTTCGGCTCACGGTGAATGCTTGCAAATATCTTTAAAAAAAATGACGCCGCCGTTGTCGTATTCGCAGCAGTAGTGCCGGCTTTGTCGAGTCTTTCTCTTGGGATTGAGATCGGGCAGAATGGCGGCGAGATGGGAGGACTAGCGGTAAATGGAGTCTGTGTATAGACGCATAGAGCTCTTCGAGATCTGAATGCTACCGAGAAATAACTGGTTGTAATATAAACCGCTTACTTAGGTACAGGGCTGAACTAAAACCACTGCCGCATTCACTTTTTGTCCCCGCTTGATATCTGCGCAGTTGAGTTGTTTTTCCTGTTGTAGGCCGCCTCCCTGCTAATGCATGATAACGCGCGCCTTTTCCAGGTCCGACTTCTCGACAACATGACCGTGACAATCAAGGCCTACCTACTAGGCACCCCGGAGATCCGCCGATTTGTCTTCGAGGATCTGCGGGAGTACAAGACGCTTCACATGAGAATTCGAGCGGCCTTTCCTGTGTTAGCTGGCAAGGATTTCACCTTGTCGTGGAAGGGTGAGTATTGGAACAGCTGCTAGAGCCGGGCAAAAATAGGTCTCGATGCCGGTCGCGTTGTCACCTGCGCTTGTGCACGCGAAAAAGCGTTGAAAACCGTATAATTGTGATATGTAGCGAGTGAGCGTCTGTGTGTGCTGCCTGTGTAGCGCCAAAACAAAACGTGTTGCCGGTCCCGACAGACGCTTGACAGCAGGCATGCGCAATGCTCACTGGCTACTTTCATAATACAAGAAACTGTGCGCTCATCACTTTGCAACATTGACGAACACTGCATATTGTACTCTATGAAGGGGAAGCATAAATTGCGGGAGTAGGTAAGTTTTTTAGCGCGGGCAAATTATTGTGTCCTGCGAATGACGTACATTAGCTCCGAAAGTGCACTTAAAAAGTATCACTGGTTGGGTGTTAATTGCACTTGTGTTTGCTAAACGGTCTCCGTCGCGCATGGTTACGGGGATCGCATATGTGATAAAAGTGCTGATTGGAAGACATGGGCGATTTTTATTGAAGGACAAAGCACATATAACAATGTTCCGAAAAATGAAGGCTGACTAATGTGTGTTAAGTTCAACCTAATATAGTGCAAAAAAAGTCTGGTCCTAGTTGGGTTAGCCTTTGTTGCTGCAGAGTTAACAGCCTGTCACTTGGTACTGGGAGAATGGCTCCTTTAAAAACAGTTAATGATTGGTGACATTGTTTCTGAAAATTGCATAGTTCTGGGTTCAAAATTACTGTAATTGATTGTAATAAATAAAAGAAAAACCACAAAAGTACAGCCAAGGCAATCAATAAATTTGAGCACTTCAGTAAAAACGCATAAGACCAGCATGGGTGTTTAGGAGGTGACGTTTGGATGATGCAAACCGGTTAGATTTTTGGGTAATGTTTCATGATCGCTGCTCCAAGCAACCGTTATCTGGGATGCGTGTTTCCAAGTTTTAAGACACAGGGAAAGACTGAGTTCGTGTGGATCCTGAAGAACCCTTCAATTCGAAGAGCTTGTTTACAAGGCCTTGAAATTGTTATGAACCCTTGAAACCCCTTGAATTTCTTATATTTTCCTCTCTAATAAGCATAATATCGCCATGAGGCTACATATGGTCTGAGTGAGTGTTTGTTGCTTCGTTCATCTTGTTTAGCAAATGAAAGTTGGCATTTCGTAGCACAATGAAAGTGCTTATCCGTGTAACTTCAACAAACAATTACGCAAAATCGCCTCAGAAGGAACACGTCCTCTTGTTTAACTGCCGGTTCCACCAGCCTTGCCATTTTTGTTGACATTTCTCATAACTTAAGCCTCCATTTTACCCTGAACAATTATATTTATTTATATTTCTGACAGGCAATAAAGTCCTTGAAAGTCCATATAAGGGTGCCTTAAAAGTTTTTGAACACACTTGAATTTTTGTCATAAACCAGCCCGAACCCTGAAAAATGCTAGGGCATGTTGCATAAACAACTGCATACTCTTCCAGTCTCCTGTAATGGGTCGTGGCCAGTGCAGCGTATGTAGGGTTGTTTGTTTTCGGGTTTTATATTTTTGATAAATGAAGAGGGGGGCGGGGGGGGCTAAAAAAATTGGGTGCTATTTTTCAAACGGGTAATCGGGGAGAAATGAGTTCTTCGTGTAAAAGCATTAAAAAATTCTGTTTTTTTTTTTTTTTTCATTTTTTTTTCAGGTTAAATCTACAGATGTGCTATGTAATACTCCGTGTTTTTTTTTTTTTATCAGAAGGTGTCACGAGCTTCTTTAATGCGTTAAAATTGGTGTTGTTTTCTAGCAAATATTTTCTTAATTTGGCACTTCTTTGGAAATGAATCAGTAATGGTGACAGTAAAGAGCATTGATAACTTTTAAGGAGTGAAACATTTTATTTGCAGAAAGCAGGTCATGGACCTTTTACATGTCCGTGTTTACAAACATTATCATCTGCAATTACGACATGTTGGTCTCCGTTCGAGAGCTGTCCGATCATTGAACGTACCTCAGCTGGGAGAAAGTTCTCTCGACATCACAGCTAGGCACAACATTGTCAGTGCAGCATTTGTTAGCCTGGGGTAGCGAGCGGTAGAGCCATGCCAATACTCAATGAGTTCGAAAGCTGTGTTTGTGGGGTTTGCTTCCAGCAAATACTAGTTGAGAACAGTGGACCGTCAGCCCACAATTGTGCGGATCGGTACATTGAAAAAGTCCATTCGGGGAGAAATCGGGGTTAACCCAATCCTTCTGGCACATTTTCGGGGCGTAAAAATCGGGTTTTATCTGAAAAACGAACAACCCTAAAAAAACGTCATGCCCATTGTGCGTTCGTGTATGCAGATGCGGAGGGGGACCAGATCATCATGTCCACCGACCCCGAGCTAGTCCAGGCCGTGCAGAACATGAAGGATGGCCTGCTGAGGATCTTTGTGACCGTCATTGGTGTTCCCAAGCCCGAACCCGAACCACTTGGGGCCAGCGGCGATGGCTCTGCAAAGGTCCACGCGGGCGTCTTGTGCGACGTGTGTGATCAGGAGATACGCGGGGCCCGCTACAAGTGCCTGCAGTGCGAGGACTACGACCTCTGCGAGGTGTGCCACGCCAAGAAGACGCACGAGCAGCATGACATGCTGAAGCTCGTCAACCCCGGCATTGTGAGTTTCCTTTTTCGCTTCTTGCAGCTTTACAAATTCAGGTTGCTTGAGGTTAACTCTTCTAAGTTGATTGGCTGGTTGTTTTTTTCTGTTTCTGTGGCCAAAGTATATTTATTCCAAAATAGGGCAGGCCACAATGACCCTAGCAGGAGGGGAAAGTGGCCTGCAGTGCATGTACAGCTGCACATACAAAGTATACGTGCAGCTGTGCATGCACAAACTTTTGTTTCCACTCCCTGGCAGTTTAATGTTTGTAGTATTGACTCAGCTCAAAAAGTTACGTGATCTCGCTTTGATTGTGGCGCTCCATTATGATGCGCTCTTTATAATGTGTACTTTTGCATGCAACAGAGTAGTACCATTGTCTTTATAATGTTTTTGAGTGGCTCCTGCTCTTCTTCGAACACAGTGTGCCCTGTTGTGTGTCCTTCATGTTTGCTTGCGCCTCCCGTGTTTCCAGGTTGATGATTGTTATTGGCATCCATTTGGAACTGAGTAGGCTTCAGGAAACATTAACCCCTTCCCCTCCCCTTGTAGTTTTTTTTTACGACCTTTATAGTTGACTTTCAGACCGAAAGGAGGGGCGATGAAATTTCTGTCATTTAGATTTGGACACACACATCACATTGTAAAAATGTGTTGAGTCGTTTAATTTCTGAAAACCTTGTGTCTTGGCATTTTGGATTCACTGTCTTGCAAATTCTTTTGAATCTCAACCAATACCCTAATTTTAAGCAGTGGCACACTAGTACAACCGTCCATCAAGTTGGTCGTAAAGATTTTCCATTGCGATTTTCAGTTTGTGCTCCCTTGGACAACGGGTGGACCATTTGTGCAATGGAATGGCTACCAGGGGTTGGCAAACGAAATACGGGAAGACTAAAAAAATTTGGGGGAAAGGATGTGCTTGACAAACACACGGTAAAAGCGGTGGAAAAATAAATGGCAGAGGCCTTCTTCCTGTAGTGTTTGGAGTTTTATACAGCCATGTATTTTCGAGAAAAATCTCGCTCTAGTGTCTAAAAATGCTTGTTAGTTGGCACAGCTCACCAACGAGCTTAAAAGTTGCCCGTGGCTGTATAAAAACAGTATTATGGTAGGGGAATAATTAAATTTGTTTTATTAGTAGAGAAGTGGAGCCTCAAAAGATTTACTTGCTGGAGATTTTTTTAGAAGCTTCATGCAAGACAAGAGAAAAAAAATATGGCTGCATCTTCACTCTGTGGATGATGGCGGAGTACGGGTACTCGAAATGACATCCAGGTTGTTCCCCGAGTGACATCCGATTTGCGCCCCGACTGTGATTCGATTTGAGCCCTGAGTTGCACCTTGATTATTTCCTAAACGAAACTACAACTCACGGCTCAAATCGAATTTCACTTGATGTTGGTGTGCGCACGGATGGACGCGGATGGACGTTGGGAGGTCCTAAGGTACTCCGCACCATTACAGGCGAGCGAGTAAGCCGTTTGACTCTCGGGTGCTAACTCACGGTTGTAGCCCAATGGGTAAGACGACTGACGCTAACTCTGTCTGGTCTACCAGACACAGGGTCGAATCCTGCCGGTGCCTGTGTGATTTCTTGCGATTGTAAATGCTATGCGCATGGACGCGGGCGGACATTGTGCGGTCCTATGGTGCTCCGCACCTAAAAGTTACTCCCCTTTCTTTTGTTGATTTTGGCTTCAAGAATGAAACGAAACGATGTAGCTAGCCAAGCCAAGTGGAATGCTCCCAGCTGCCATGGTGGCGCCTGCAATGGTACACGATTGCTATGACAGATTTCCCTCTAGTATATATTAGTATGAAGCTGCATTGTACACAAACAAGGGGGTGGTGAGGATGATGACGACGACGATGGTGCTCCCCTCTTGCAGCGTCCCCTGTGGTCGTTCCCCGGGTGGAAGCGGCTGTGGCGCCACTGCGGCCATCATCGCCGCGGAGGAAGGGGAGGCGGAGGATGGGGGGCCCGCGGCCCCATGCCACCGCCCGAACCGGAGCCGGCATCGCCCCAGCAGTACCACGATTTGCTCCGCAACATTGGCGGCACTGTTGCCAACTTCCTCGAGCCCTTTGGTATGCGCTCCTCCTTGTCTTGTATTTTTTTTTCCTGCCGTGTGATTTAAGAAGTCGATGCCAGCGATGTCATTTGCTTTAAAGTTCAGTTAACGTGGGAAAAAAACGCGTCAGTGGCTGAGTGTTCTGTGAAGCAGTTTGGCGAGAAAGTCGAGCCGATTTAATTTGCTCATTTTGTTGGGTTGTATGCTGTGTGTCTATTTCAGCCATCTTCTTTAGTTGACCTAGGGATTAAGAAATTACTAAGGGGGGAGTGGGGATGGGACTGGGGAGTAAACAGCTACTGCCCAATCATCTGCAGCCCTTTGAATGTGAAAGCACGTAGGCCAACTCCCAAAGTTTTGTGGTTATTCACAAAGCAGTAACTTAATAATAATAAAAAAAATTTAAAGAGGAGGTTACATTGTGTATTAAAGAATTGTGCAGAACTGCAGGTACTCAACATCAGAAAGTTTGCTTCAACCAAGGCAACACGACTCTTTTCAAGTTCAAAGGTTTTTGCTAACCACAAAAACAGTGCTGACCTTTGTTCCTGAACACCCCCTTGGTCTAACTTGGGCTGTCTCATCTCTCCTTAATGGGCGTGGCAGGCATCACAGTGGATGTGCTCAACGACATGGGCACCAACACGGGGGGCCCCGCGCGAGGGCAGGCCAAGAAGGACAGCGCCACCGAGCCCATGGACACATCGCACCCACAGCCTGAACCCGCCAACGCCCAACAGGGTGGTTTCCGCCCCTCACCCCCGACCGGAGGAGTCAGCCCCTCGCCTCCAACCGGAGGAGTCAGCCCCTCACCTCCAACTGGAGGAGTCAGCCCCTCGCCTCTGACCATGGGAGTCAGCCCCTCGCCTCCGGACCTGGAGCATGGGAGTCAGCCCCTCGCCTCCGACCGGAGGAGTCAGCCCCTCGCCTCCGAGAGGAGGAGGTCCATTCACGGCCGCCGCCAACCCTGCTGAGGCTGCACCCAAAGAGGCCAGTCCTCCCAGGGCCGGCGAACCGGCACAGGTGAGCCTGTCGTTGGACACACATACTTGGGTGGCCAAGCTGTAGTTGGGCTTTTATATTAGTTCAGGCTTGCGCCTCGCCGCGGTTGCAAAATACCCGTGAAAAGTTTCCCCTGGCAAACTGGCTGGCGGTTGGTTTGAAGCGTTCATTTGGTTCACACCATTGCCTTATTGAAACGAACCTGGCTGTTCAGCTTGGCAGCGTCTACGGTCACAGGGGCCACATTCACCAAAGCTGTCACTCACAGTGGGGGTTCGTGATAGCACAGCGCCTAAAGACACTCAAGGAAGTACACAAGACTGGCGCCGTCTTGTGTCTTTCCTTGTGTGCCCTTTTAGATATGTGCAGTCAGGTCAGCAGCAAAGCACCAACGCACGCAATCTTTCACTCTGTCATGTTTGAGATTGGTCACTTCAAGCTTTGCCTGGTGTAATGGCGTCACGGAAAATGTGACGCAAGACTAGGTGCCCCCCTGCCACTCCTACACAAACAGTTTTGTGAGGTCATTGCGCAGTGCTTGGCCCCGTGGTGGATATTGGTGCTGGTAACTTAATTTGTGGGCAAGAGACCTCAAAGGACCGCTGTGTAGCTTGCGAAATACCCGTGGTGGGCTCTTACTCTGGTGCTGACCGAGTGTCCCCCGTCTGCACGCAGGACTCGGAGGTGTACCCTGGCTGGACCCTGCTGAACGCCCTGCGCGACTCCTTTGTGAGCAGTGAGGAGGGCAACCTGCCGCCCCCCATGCGGCCCCAAGCGTCGGCACAGCCTGCCACCGTGCAGCCACCCACGGCGCCGCCGGCTGCCACCCAGCAGTCCCGTACGGACTCCCCAGGTGGGTTTCAATGAGTCTTGTCATCGGTAAGCAAGTGGCAGAAGCAGGAGAGAAGGATGGGTTGGAATGGATGCTCCCGTCAATCTGGACGTCCTGTCTACTTGTCACTGACCCAAGCTGTACACTGCAGTAGCGGGAGAATATTCGTTCAACTGTAGTGGTTGCCACTGCCCTCATGTAAACGAAAAGAAGCCAACAGCTGTCAGCGCAGAGGAAGGCTAACCGGAAAAGAATTGTTCGTTTTGATTTGAATGGTGAATTGCACTATTACTGCTGCTCTTTCAGTTGAGCAACAGGCGGCCACATTACATTTACCCATGCTTAGATACCAGAAGTGCAGAAGCACGCAGGCGATCCTACAGCTCTACTGATTCTGATTGAGCATTGATTCCAAGGTGTATGTAGGCACGATCCTTTTCGACTATTATGAAACAAATCTCATATTTATTTAACCATACACAAGGAAGCAAATCGTTCTCCCTTATTAAAATTGGTAACCAGTAATTTTAAGATGGTGTTTAAGACGCAATTTTCTTGCTTCTGTAGCTTTAGTGGTGCATGCAGAGCCAAACCTGTCATGGGCACATTGACCCTGGACAGCTGTTTTAATATTTGGAGCACTTCTGCTGCATGGTCTGCACAGCCAAACATAGGCGGAGCACTTTTTGCGCTCTTGTCTTCGCGTTTGACTTCTTTTGTGCCACTTCACCCATGTATTAAAGGTCGGCACAATGATTTTGACCGAAAGTCGACTTGTAGTGTTGCAAACAATCTGACAAAACTTGAAGATCAGGAGCTCTGCAGGTGTCTTTGTAAGCCGCTCTTGAGAGCTTTTGATGGAACAAAGCGAGTTGCGTTGTCAGAGTGCTAACGCGCCTCTTGTCTTGACCCTTCGCAGTGGACACTGCCCTGGCTCAGATGCTGGCCATGGGATTCAACAACGAGGGTGGCTGGCTGAGGCAGCTGCTCGAAGTGAAGCAGGGCGACATTGGAGCAGTCCTGGAGTCGCTCCACCCCTCGCGCCAGATGTGAGGTGCACCCGCGTCAGGCAGCATGGAAAGTCCATGCGACAAAATTCGCAGCAGTCGCTGTGCTCTTAGCTTCATCAGGAGCCACTGCCAAATAAAGGCAGCGGATGACTGAACTGTTTTTTAGGTCGTACCTTTGCTAAGCTAAGTTGCTCACATTACGGTTTTATTGTTTGTTTGTTTGGTGAAGCTTCAGCTTTTATTTTTACTGTATGTGCACTCTGGCATCCAGCTTGATTCCTAAACGTTCAGCTCTTATTTCTTTTATTTGGCTTGATGCGAAAGCCTTGTTACGAGTGTCTGCGTTGTGTATTCCTTTAATGTTCTTTGTGGGCTTGAACCAAATGAGTCAGATGTGTCCTTTCCGATGTGAACCGAGTGTTGCACAAGATTGCTTTGGGACCTTGAGTGAGACACGAGCTTTATTCCTCTGATATAAGTATTACATGGCCAGTTATGTAGACGTGCTTGTTTCGTAATCTAGGACCAAGACGCAAGACTTTTCTCTTGTAACAATTTGTTTTTTTATCTTGTTTGACAATTTTCCCTTGTATGCAACCTAAGTTGTAACTGCTTTGTGGGAAATAAAGCGATTTGTCTTCAAAGCGTGCTCCTGTCCTTCAGTCTATTGTAGCCTTTCCGTGCTCGTGCCTGGTTTGGTGGTGCGGAATTGCTTTCGTTTAGCGACTGTGGGCCTTTTCAAACATTGCTGCTTGTGGTCGTGACACTGTGATGGTTAGTCTTGGAATAACTTTTTTAGTTACGCTTTCAACGTACCATATTTACTCTATTCTAAGCACCCCCCCCTTTACTTTGGGGAAAAAATTTGGAAAAGAAAGTTGGCATGAGAGTAGAAGCACACCCGTGTTTAAGCAACCATTGCAAATTGGATTTCAGACTCGTGGAAGCGGGCTCGAGTTGACGTTGTGGCGAAGTAATTTATGAAGTTTTCAGTTACAAACCAGTTCAACGGAAATGAAGACTGCAGTCATTGACAAATGAAATGTGAACGCGAAAATGTCGGCGAGAACCCACAAATAGCACGATTTCTTTCTGTGCTAGTGAAATTGTTGCATAGCTTTATTACAGTAACAAAAATGTCTTCCCAAATTTACCATTAGCAAGGCATTATTTTATCTTCACTGTCTATGTTTGATCTGGAGTGTTTTGGTTCATATTTTCGTGTTTTCATTTCGTTTGTCTGTGACTATATTAGAGTGCTCGAGCCACAGTTTTACAGCATGATGGACACCAGGCTGGACACCAAACCTCTACGTTAGGCTAGCCGAGCCCAACCCGGCCCAGTCAACAGTGCAGCAGTAAGCAGTGGTGGACTTCCTGGTTCTTCAGCTAACTTCGCCAGCAAACCGCCAATCGAGGCGTCTTAAGGGTGGAAATCTGAAGCACAGATTTTTTTTCACATTCGCTGTAAGAGGTGTGCACTGGGTTTTAAAACGTAGCCACACTTGCAGGGCTCCACTTCTACTTGCACAAGGGTGTCTGCAGGCGTGACATACCAGCCTTTGCATAACCATTAACGTGGAAGAGCTTGCATATAGTGCAGTGCATGCGTTTAAATTCATCCACAGGACCCACTATGGTACACCTCGTAGTAGAGGTCAGCTTCTATGCCTAAACACCCAAATTTGAAAATATGCATCGCATGTGTCCGACAGATGACATACAAACAGGCACTCACCTTGTCAAAAACAAATAAACAGACTTTTCGGGGCCCCTACGGGTCCCTTGTTCACAATGAAGAGGGGTGTGAAGGGGCGTGGCTATTTACAAGTTTGGTGGCGCAGATAGCGCATGTATGTCTCGGGGAGATTACCCCGCGACCGGTTAATCGTGTTTTTAGTTGTTTGAATATGTACTGATTCTAAAAGTAGTCTTGTTGATAGGCGCTTTTCTGATGCGATTATGCTTGCAAAATCCCAATCGATGACGTGGTTAGTAGTCAGGTGACGATCCGCCGAGGCATTCAAGCTTGCATTGCCTTTTTTTACATCGTTCTGGTGCTGTTCAATTCTTCTTTTAAGATGTAAGATGTTCTTTTAAGCAACGCCGCCTGTATAAACAGTGCCTAACGCGTGAGCGAAAAATGGCCAAACAGCCACTCTCCTGTTGCTCTCTCCTACCCTTCCCCGCTCCGTAGCCTTCCAGCGTGCTTTCGTGTCCGCCAGCCAGCGCCGCTTCTCGGAAACTATGCAAAATAGTGGAAAGTTTGTTTAGCGTTCCCGAGGCGGCGCTCCTACGCTTTCTTGTTTTTCACCATGCCTGTCTGTCTTGGTCTGTCACTGATAAAACTTCCTTTGTCACGAAGCAAAATCCCTTGCGCTGCCGCAGGCTGATGCCGGCTATGCGCGCTTATCTACTCGGATCACAGGCCCTGAAATTTTCTGAGTGGGGCATCCCCCCTCTATCCCCTCTGCATTTAGATATTGTTTTGACCCCCCTGTTCGCACTCCGCATCGGTACGCACTTCTGAAATTGAGGACTATACTGTAGAAGCGCCCGGACAACGTGGCGGGATCGCAGCTGCTTATCCTTTTGTTTCCTATAATTTTCTGAAGTTTACAAGCACGTGATATTATTGGAAAGTAATCGTAGAAGTAAGTGCCTGAACAAAAAACGTGCACACAATTTTTTCTTCTCTAAATACTCCAGAAAGAAAAATATCAGTAAAATAATGGCTGCCCCATCCGGAAATATCGTTTTTCTGTTAGCTATATGTCTACCCGACAATTAGTATGTTCTTAGACTATTTCAGTCCGCCTCCGTCTTTATCTTTGGAAAAATGCAGCAAGTATGAAGCGAGCGACACGTTGAACGAGATCCCCAGTGCGCCACAGAACTAGCGCCCCGTCACGGCTAAGATGTAAGCGAAACGGCCCTTGAAGCCCAACAGGCAAGCTGACAGACACACGTCGTAGAAGTGGGTGCAGCGTTCGCGACTCGCGAGCAGTGACGTAAGGCTGAAATGTCCGCCGGCACGCGCCACATAGCGGATCAGTGCCTGAACTAAGCGTCCCTACCCTTCCCATTGAAAAGCACGCGACGCGTCAGGCAATGTTAATACAGGCGGCGTTGTTTTAAGGGACCCGAAGGGGCCCTGAAATGTCTTTATTTATTTGTTTTTGACAAGGCGAGTGCGTGTTTGCATTTCATTTATGAATCGCCCTCACCTGACGAGTTCTCGTCGAACCTGGACCATGTGTCCGACAGGTGCCGAGGCTGTCCAGTCCGCCGTGGCATGAAATTTCCCATGTGGCGCTTTCGGAAGTGGATTTACGCACTATAGTACTGGCTATGCGCTGTTGCATGGAATCGATTGATTGATTGATTGTAGTATTTAACGCGCCGTAGTGGAGGGTTCCAGATCAATTTTGACTACCTGGGGATCTTTAACGTACGCTGAAATCTTGTACACATGGGCGTTACTGCTTTTCGCCTCCATCAGACATGTGGCCGCCACGGCTGGAAATCGAACCCGCATTCTTGTGCTCAGCAGCACGCCTTGTTGCATGGAATCGTACTCACACAAAAGAACGCGCTCCACTTTCTACTGTCCTGTCTGAGAGCTCGCTCAAGCTGAAGGCATGCAACACATTAGCAATAAAGCAATAAAGTGCAGGTACAGTGGAAGCTCACCAATTCCAATTTCTAAATTTCATTCAAACTATGATTCAGTCTGGCCAACCTCCAAAGAGTTAATTGCACACCTTCAAGAACAGCTTCGTAGACTTCCAAGAACAAAAGGCAGACTGCATTCACGTTCAAGCATCAATGTGATGACATGCCCTACTGCTCCCCAATCAATATGTACTGTTATTCATTACTTTCATTAGTAACTTTCATTGATTCGAACTGCAGTGGCTTCCCCTTGAAGTTCAAATTAATGAGCTTTTACTGTAGCAGGCGCCAGAAATCTTAAGATGTCATCTGCCCTCCCACTCCATAGCAAGTAGCATTGTAAAAGCTTTGCTATGTGCATGCCATCTGCCAGAAGAGCAGGAACTCCTTCTACTGTTGCATATGCACCCTGCCATTAGTAACTCTGCTGACTGCTGCAGCCTCACCGACTGACAGAGCAGTCTTGAATGCTTTACAAAAACAGCAGAGAACAAGCAAAATAAAAAATAACAGAGCCACACAGCCGGCAAATGCCGTGATACTGCGAGAGCTGTAGATGTACCAGTGATTTATAACAGATTTGGATGGCTGAGTGAGGCTGGGGCAAGGCCAAGCAAGGCACCAGTGCGCTTACCCAAGTTCTACAACAGTGAGATCGGTAGATTCACACGGGTAATGCTGTTGTTTGCACAACTGGTTTATTTTAAAGCGCAGCTTGCTACGAGTTGCTGATGGCACCCGATGACAAGCCAAGACGCACTGCAGAAAAGCCAACTTTACACAATGGTTTTTACAAAATGATGATGATACGCAAAGGTACATCGAGCCTCAAGAAAAAAGCTTCCCGTGGTTGGAACCCAACCTGGGTCCCTTGCATTATGAAGCTCGCAGCTATCCGATTGCACTATTCCGACATGGTGGAATTACTTTGGATTCTGGATTGGGAATCACTTTGGATTCTGGACTGGGAATTACTTTGGATTCTGGACTGGGAATCACTTTGGATTCTGGACTGGGAATCACTTTGGATTCTGG
Source organism: Haemaphysalis longicornis (assembly GCA_013339765.2). Classification (NCBI taxonomy): domain Eukaryota; kingdom Metazoa; phylum Arthropoda; class Arachnida; order Ixodida; family Ixodidae; genus Haemaphysalis; species Haemaphysalis longicornis. Next base: position 38,003,244 of record CM023456.1, on the reverse strand, counting down.
AATGGGAATCACTTTGGATTCTGGACTTTGACTCTGGCTGCATGGGAGAAAGTTGTGAGTTTTAACCATCTCTGACCACTCTGCTTTCCCCTAATAAAACGCTTTCTTCTCTCAAGAAAGGGTCTCATTTTGCACCACGGCATTCTGCCACAGAATCAACTGCTGATACTGCAACCAAGTTTATTGCGCTTTGCACAAAGCTTACATATGCGAGCTTCAATGCAAGCCCTGAAGCCCTTGTATCAGCATGGCTCGTCACCCAACAGCAAACGTAACAAACAGCAGACACCGAAGCCTCCCACACACGGCAAACGCATCCCACAGTAGCTGGCACAGGTAGCCTGAACGTGGTGGCAATGTGCCTGTGAGGCCTCAATCAATGGAGATGTGGTCTCCTCCGCTTTTCTGCACCGGCATTCTTTTGCCCCAAATTTTACATTCACAGTTCCTCAGGTATGGCACATTTAGTGCTGGTGCACTCAAAAGCAAACAAAAATGAAAACCCTGCAGAATGCAGTATTGGGCAACACCATGTAGTTCTTCCGACTGCCATTACTTTAGAGGAGTTTGCTCTTTATCATACTGGACTGCCAACAAAGTGGTGCACTGCTTCCTCGATGCGACTGAAGTTTCAATATGTTACACTTTACTAGGGCTGTGGAAAAAATGCTCACAACTCTGTGGTGGGACAATTTTGGGCCCAAGTCGGGTTTTCATACCTGTCTGGCTCACCTGACAAACGAATGGGTTGGCCCAGCCCGGTGCCTAGGCCAACAAAGGTCGTGCACACCTCTAAGGCATACTGCGAGTGCATGTTTTGGAGCGGTATGCTTAAACTCGCAACTGGTGAAGCTCCACACTGGAAGCACAATGTCCTCAAAAGCAGGAGAAGCTCGGTGTCCACCACGGTGTCCACCACCCATCCAATGTGCACATCCGGGATAGCGGTTCTGATTACCAGCCTAAAGTCCTTTCACGGTGTACCAATTTCAGACAAGCCATTACACATTTTCAAATTAAGCAGGGTGGGAATCCCAGATTTTTATTTGATGTACCCAAAAAAATAAAAAGCTCCCGGCAGCGTGTGTTTGCGAGTGAGTGTCATTTCTTCCCAGACTTCTTGATGCCACCAGACACTGGAAAAGAGAAGTGTTCCAGTTAGCAATTTCCAGCACTGCACCAACAAACAGAGAATGAAGACCTCAACGTGATTTTGGCATCACTTCACAGCTTCCTAAAATTAGCAATAGTATTCCCAAGCTTCAAAGAATGCTCAAAATTTTTAAATGAATCCACTTTCGACTAAAGCAAAACAATGTAGGTGTCGCAAAACACTTAAGTGGAAATAGTAACTGCAGCAATGACTACCGCAGCGCAACAGATGGGACGCAGAGGAAAGAGACACACACACACAGTGTAAGAGTGCATGCCAAGTGCAAAACCACCCAACACTGTCCCCAAGCTTGTAAGCAAAATTAGCTGCTAATTAAAATTGCATGATGATGGCAAACCAGTATGCAGAACTTTTGGGTCAAACACTGGCTTTGATGCAATTAGCTAAAAGGAATGCTGACACAAAATTTTCGTGTTACTCTTTTTTTCTGCCACCTGCCCAGTAATTATAGAATAGCACATCCAGACCTGCCAACCTAGCAACGTGAAAATTCGGGAGACTTCGGGGTGGGCGTAAGGGGGGTTGGAGGTTTTTTTAAGGGTGTGTATTTCAGTTCTTCCATTATGAAAAACTAATCCTGGCTCTTGAAGTGGAGAGCGCCAAACATCTTTACTTGTGAAGGGACCTGGCAGTCGCGGACTTCGCAAGCTTCAAGAACTTGTCAGGATACATCTGTTAAAAAGAATGTTCGGCCTGGTGACATTTTACTGTAAGGAAGTCGCGAACAGCCTTCTTGGAAAGTGATGACCGAAATTCGGTTCTCATTCTTCTTAACCATGGCAGAGTCCTTCAATGATTTAAAGGACTCTCATGATGATAAAGATCCTTCCAGATTCAGCATTGCTACGTGGAATGGCAAGTAGCTGCAGCATCACCTTTGCATTTTACCAAACTTCACTTCCCCATCAACAATAGTTGCGTCTTGGCTTCTTCCATTTTTGGCAATCCCGTTGAACTTCGTTTCGCACATCTTTTTCCCGCACCTAGAATATGCTTAACGGTTCTCTACAGTACGGATACAATGAACTAGAAGTATGGTGGCAAGTTCTCTTTCGCAGCTCTGCAACTGTCGCAGCAGAAAACACTAACGTATGCGAGTGATTAAAAAAAAGCGACCTCGCTAATGGGGCGGCCACTTTTCGGGAGATTTGAGAGAGCATTCATACAATCGAAACGTGGTTAAAATTCGGGAGTCTCCCGGACAATTCGGGAGAGTTGGTGGGTATGCACATTCGTTGGTTGATCACAGCGTAAATAATTATTTACAGCCTCGTTTACTCGTATCAGTTTCGGTTTTGACCAAACAAACACTGAGGCGACTGCCATGACAGGAAGGCGCTCATGACATCACTGTTCTAGTCGCACTACAGCCAGTCTGGATGCGCGTACGTCCAGATCAGCTGTGGTTGCACATGCCTAGGCAGCAGGACAGTCAGTCACAGAACTGTGACGTGATGGCAAGGTGAAGTAGCGCACGCCACCAGCAGCCAGCGCATTAACCACGTCACAAGATCCCTGACATTGGCAGTTTGGGGTGAGGTGCTCAACGAGTCATGCTAATGTTGAAAGGGTATCCGTTCCGAGCTTTCTGGTGCATGCAAAGATTAAAATTGATTTAAAATGTTATAATGAATGCTTACGGTTGAATTTTTCCTGGGAGATACCTCAATATACAAAGGAAGCTTTTTACGCAGTTGTCTCAGCTTTGAAATTACGTGTCAGTACTCCTTCAACACTTTCGTGACAACACCTATTCCCATCAATTGTATATTATCGATGAATACAAATTCAAATTTTGGCGCTCTCCGAGCGCTTCTGGACAGCTAACGCCATCCAAAGGGTAAAGGAGGAAGTATTTCATCTGTTTCACTTTCGAGTTTCTTTTCTCCCCTGCGGGGGGATGATTGTTAAATGTCCTTCGCTGGCAGGGAGATGAGCTCACATGGTTTCGGTTATGGCATCGACACTGCTCGCCGATGCTTCATGCGAACTTCAACAAATTCCGATGAATTTGAGCTGGAATCTGTGGATGATGCCAGCAGCACAGACACGGAAGATGACTTCAATTTGTCAGTCTTTAGTATGGATGGCAAAAGTACATCAAACCGCTCCGGAACATCAACAGGTATCCGCCAGTAAGTTTCGCTTTCTCCTCTGGCTGTTTTATCGCGGGTGCGCGTTGGCGTAAAGGTCACAGCTCTTATCTGCAGGGTGTCGACTTCGTTCGGGTAAAACCAATTGGTGCCGACTGCACAAAGAGTCGATTTCTCTCCGCAAAAAAGGCCCCAGAGTTGTTGACCTTGGCATAGCGCTCTGAAGTATCGTGCGACGGCTCGTCAGAGCTGTCGATTTCGTCCGCAGCGTTCAGAAGTTCCAGAACTGTCACGGAGCTTGCACTTTGATAAGTTCGGTTTCAGACTTGAGCTCAATGAACAGCTGCTGGGCTGTGATGAGCAACATCTTACGGGACCCACCGTGTCTCCTGTTGTGTTCCCTAAAACTGCACCTCAGGGTCCTCAGCACCAACCACAAAAAACGGAACTGCAAATTGGTGGAACTGCAAACTGTGCTACGACGAAAGGAAGGTTGAGTAGAAAACAAATGTCTGCGAAACATGCGCAGCCAGACTCTGTTTCACCGTGTCAAGAAACTGCTTCGCACCATGGCATGATAGGCCCTAGTGTTTATATTTTGTATGTATGTAAATAACTTTTATACTTAAAGAGCTAATATTTGCGGTATTATTCTATAAGGGCCTTATGTTCAAATTGTATATTTCAAATTTTTTTTATGTGCACCCTCTGAAATGTAGCATTGACGTTTTCATCAATTTTTTCTTTTTGTTACTTTTTTGCTTCCATAGTTTTTTGATAAAATTTGTAATAAATCTGTTGTTTGAAATCATTACTGCTGGAAAGCCCTATCCTTCCTCTATCATTCGATACCTTACACTTTAGCATCAATCAGTTTCTGTGGCAAGAAAAAAATATTTCCCGGACTACCCAAGAACACGATTTTTCCATGGTCACGAAAGTGTCAAGGAGCCATAAAGACGACATAAAACGTGACTCTATTAAAACGATTAGTGTCTTATGGCACTCTCATAGCTTATCCAACAGCAAACAATGCTTTAGTAACTCCGAACTGTAACAATAAAAAAATAAATAAATTCTGCGCTCACAACATCAGCAATGATGTACTAGAGGGAGGCACCTAAAATGTATAGCTGGTATTCAATGGCGTGGAATGCATGCAGGCAACCAAGTGTGTGCAGCCATATCTGTGGCCAAGCGTCTGTTGCTAGGCGATGTTGTGCGCACTGCCGGCAGATCAGGCACCCCTCTTCTCCTCCATGCAACCGTGCGAGTGCGCCGTCACTCGTTACGCCGGGCTCCGCGGGATGGCGGTACTTGTCCATGCTAAGCACGACTGTGAAACACGTGACTGTGTTTCAGTCGTGTGTTTGCAGCCACACCGAATGCAAAGTATTGCCTCGAGTTCAATGTGAGTGGGATTAATAGTATCTGTTGATGCCACCGTTTAGAATTGGATAGGAACGGAGCAGATGACGCACGCCGGTGTTTTTTTTTTCTTCGGTGTGCGGCCGCAGTGGCCCAAGCCGCGCCGTGTCTGGGGCACATCGGCCATGTCTGTGGCCGTTTTCAGTGTTGCCAAGCGAAGAAATTGACCGCTAAACTTTTCAAAGATTACCGCCTATAGTTTTGATGTATTTGGTTGGTCATTCTGATCCTCTGACAAAGTGGAGGCCACCCTCAATTCAGCACAGACACTGCTGCCCAACCAAACGCTCTACCTGATTTTGGACCAACAAGCGACCGTGGTGTGGCTGGCACCGGCTCTGCGTGGCAGTGGGAGGGGCCTCGCTACTTGTGCCAATAGGGCGAAGCACACTTGTGGCACCATTTTCAAACAGGTTTGGTTCCAAGCCTTTGTAGCAGCCGGCTGGGCCATCTAGAAATGTTTAAGCTTACCACCACGGCGAGTATTTGATGGCCGCTTGTTGAGTGGCCCGAATGACAATTTGCTTTGCTCTTTTCAGCCACATTATCAGCTCCTTTCCTGCACATGTAGCGCTGTTTGCGTCTTGAGGCGCGGTTTCGAGTGCGGTAACGAGCAGTTGTTGGAGCTGCCTGCGCAAGGTTCATGGCCAGCAATGACGCCATGTTTTTGCAGCCGGCTGCATTGCGCGAGTGGTATCCGCGGCCGAGTCGGTGTGTCTGCTGTATGCGAGGCGTGTTCTTGCATAAAAGCAAAAACACTATGCCTGACTAAACACTCCACCACCAAACCACTGGCTAGGCCCAGGTGGAACAGGGTGCATGGGTTTAAGAGCAGTCCTGGGAGCAGGCAAATGAGCCTTTTGCAGCAGGCTTGGAGCTGCTAGAAAGGCCTTTCGGAGGAGGTTTGGAGCAGATGTAACACCATTTCGCAACATTTTTATGGTGCCTCCTCAATCTCCCTACAGGCCACTGTGCAAGTCCCCTGCCAATTACCATTTATCTACTATATCAGGTGTTCTACCGTGCACTATAACCTACTCAGAATCAGGAACGCAGTTCTTACAGGTTGACAGAATGCTGAGTTATGTACCTTCACCCCAGCGAGCGCGTCACGTCATTAGTGTTCATAGGTCAAACCTCACGCATAGAGTCGAAAGAGATCAGATAACAGGCCTTGCTTCGTGTCTGGTAAATGGCAGTGTTTATGCGAACTCACGGCAGCATTCCATTAAACAAGGTTTTTGCTTGCATGTTTTCTATCGAACAGCTGTTTCAGTACGTGCAAAGCTGAGCATAGTTTTCGACCATCACAGGGTTGCGAGAATCAATGAACTTACGCCGTAGACTATGCGAGTAGAGTGTCAATAGGCACGATTAATGTCGGACCACAGGCGAAAACGAGTCATTCCCTCACAACAAAAGGGAACCAAATGTTTGTTCAATACGTGCAGCTGTAGAAAGTTGAGGGCAACAAAGCTAGGATCGCCAAAAATGGGCAACTAAATTGATGTTCACCTCCAATAAACTACAACCTTTCAAATGAACATTATTCTATCTGTTCGCGATGAGACACAAAAATATTTTACTTTTGGTCCTTTTCCATTGATTGTGCCACAGCGGCCGACACCGGCTAACAAGAACAAGCAAACGCAACACACAGACTCAAAGAGAAGGTGGAGAAGGCATGTAGTGCCTGCGGAATTACGGCTAAGCCAAAGCCAACTTCCATAGCCGCTCATAACTTAAATGAAACAGAAACCACAAAACCCGTGATGAAACCAAAAACGATGTTTCAGCCATTGATGCTTCAGCCATAGGGTTTCAGCCACTGGGTATCATGGCGGTCGTACCTCGCGGCTCAATTCACACGCCGCGGCATATGGTTGGCACTGATAAACGAGATTGGCGCAACAGGGGCTCTTTGGCGCAGGATGGGGCAGGTAAGCAAGTTTGGCTCTAAATGGCGCAGCTGTTCCACCTCTGTAGGTCTCTGTGCGGTGGCTGCGAAATTGCCGAAATAATTTATGTCGACGGGTGAACGACAGAGCGCCTGGCGTCACGTGACCTGCTCACCTCCAGGTCTCAGCAGCACTCCTATTTCGAGGCCAGAGTGATCATAGGTGGATGCCGTGAGGTGAATACTCGAACATATTTCAAGTGCCCGATTTCGACCACCTGAACACATTGCCGCATTGCAGAAGCTCTAAAGCGACCAACCGAATACAGCATTAGTAGGCAGAATTCATGCAAAGTCAAAATGCTGGAATCCGACATGGCCCAAAACGGAGGCTGGCACCATTTAAGAATACTAGTGTTATCTAGTACACCTATACTTATAGATTCTCCTGCTCAGGACAACATAACTCTCACCGAGGAGCTTGGGTTTGAAGTCGACAATTTAAGCCCGATTTAACGAGGCATGCTGCTTGAGGAAGTTACAACATGGTCTTCTGCATACATACACTGTACTGATTTGCTGAATACTCACAAACAAATTTAGAAACCATGATTTTTTAAAAGAAACCTAAAATGTCATCCTTTCTGCCGACACCAAAATTCAATTTGTCCCAAAGGGCCCAAGGTTGCTTATATGAGTTACTGTGGCTAACAGATGACTCCTAACGAATGGTCAAGGCTAGCCTTGGGTCCTGGCTTGGTAAGTTGCATCATACGAGACTTTGCCAATCAATCAGTCTTCATTTGCAGAACGCGGCACATAAACAAGCACTAGGTGACAAAGGGATGTGGTTGGGTCTAGCTGCAGATCAAAGGACATGCTGACAACCTGTTCCTCCCCTATTCTTAATGTTTATGTGGAGCGTGCCAAGGTTAAAGCACCTCAATCATGTCCACAGCCATTTTTTAAAAGGAGCGCTAGTTCCGTTATGGAGCGTTACCAGAAAACTCAGCCCAGCGGAGCAAACGTGAGTGTGTGCCTCATGAGGAGCGCCCAATAGAGTCCAGGCTTGCGCGTGGACTTGCGCCACGCAAGGAGCAAGAAACTCAAAAAAGGGCGGGAAAGAGAGAGAGAGAGAGAGAGAGAGAGAGAGAGAGAGAGAGAGAGAGAGAGAGAGAGAGAGAGAGAGAGAGAGAGAGAGAGCATGTGCCTTGTGAGGAGCACCCAGCATCGACCCGCTCGACCTTCGAGAATACTTTGCCCAGCGTTCATGGTGGGATCTCTCCCGTATTGTCCTCCTCGCCAGTTCCTGTGCGTTTGCGCCTGCAGTGGGGAGGAAGCACAAATGCTGAGTTTGCGAAGCCGGTTGCCACAGGTTCTAGCGCGTGCTAATGAGGTCCACTTTCGGAGAGATGTGAAAGCCTGCGGACACAACGATCTGAGCCTGCCAGTCACGGAGAACTTTCAGCGGCAAGTTGGGAAATCCATGTGAGGTGTGCCGACGAAGGGAGAGGGGACACCAGCTTGGCTGTTTCTCCAGCCTTGCACCACTAGTGCAAGATGCCCCAATTCCTATTCAGCACCGCCAACCTTTGAAGCGCTGCCACTGCCTAGCTCGGCTTATGCCAGATCTGGGAAAACGTACCTTCTTCAGTATCCGCCTTGCATATTTTTGCTGCGTTCCAAAGACATACAAAGGTGGTTTTAACATGTACTCATACGCGCTTTCCTAATGCTCCTTGGCTGTCTAGACGCACTGTGCTCTGGAAAATAATGTGTGTACCGGCACGCATACTTAGCAGCCTCAGTGGCAACACTGTCCTTACGTTCTTAAATACCCAACTGCAATGTCTGCAAAGAAAGATGACAAGAAGGGTGCCATAAATAGTACGTACGAAGGGGGCCTCCTTTTGCAGCCTTTGCAGCTGCCTCCTTCAACATCTTCTCTTCTGCCTTTTTCCGCTCCATGAACTCCAGGTCAGACTGCAAGATCAGAGCACATTACTTTACGGCCATAATTTTGACAAGTAGGAGTTCAGAAAGTATATGCATTAATTAGCATTCAATCCTCAAACACTGTTTCAAGTGATTGCGAAGTTCAAGCAGGAGTAAGCGTGTTTATGAACACCTGCTGGAAGGGACAAGAACAAGAACACTGCAAAACGATAAGAGTGAGCAGTGTCCTTCAATGCTTTTCTGGTCATGAAACTCCCGCTCAAGTTTTGTGTGGGGCCAAAGGCTACTAGCACCTTTGCCAAGACCAGTATGCTGCGAAGAATGCTCAAAATCAGGTTAAAGCGAGTGGTTTGAGATATATGGGCTATCGCCGTCAGTAAGCGTGCATGCGTGTTCACGTCCTTTCGTTTACCGCCGGTGCAGCTACACGGCACTCAGATACAGTTCGGCCACAGTTCAGTGTTCAAATTATTTCTGATGGCACGTGTACACATGTAGCTATACAAACCCGTTGCAGTTTTTCTAATGTCGCTTTCACAAGCCACTGTGACAACGATCCCCAGAGCAATTTGTCCACAAACTATCATCCCCTTCCACGCATGTTTAAACAGGTTTTCGCCAATAGTGCCATTGGCGGTCGGCGACAAGTTTTAGCTGCTGCAGTGTACATCGATTCGTGCCCACATGTAGTCCACCGCACAGGCACGTGCTTGAGGACTTTGCGCGGGCAGCATTTCCGCCTGCAGAAGATGCTTCATGCTTTCCAGCATTATCCCTTTCTTGTGAACGATGTGCCATATCTACAAACTTAGCTCAACTGGTGCGACAGATGGCAGATATAGACATTCATCTCTACAAAGATACGCCGTGCTTGAGGAGTGTAGCTGCTCGCACAGACAGCCGCTCGAACTGCCTCAATCCCTCAGCGGCTTCCCCAAGAGCCAGAAACGGTGAAACGATGCAGCATTTGACGGAACCCACCAAAAGCAGCACCGTAGCCTTCAGTGCCAGCTACATCAGTGTTGGGCAAAATGGCGATGAGGATATGCAGCCAAACAAGCAAAGAAAGGAAGACCCTTTTTGCATGTTGGTACGACCCCAGCATTACGCAGAGGTGTAATATTTGGTATATGTTGTCTAAATGCGCACTCCAGCGACTGCGTGCGTAAAATCATGGCCTTTAGAAGCCTATTTGGGGCGCCTTTAAAGTGCCGAATCTACACCTCGGCCATGAGGCGTGGCGTAGTGAAGGGCTCCGGATTAATTTCAACTGACTGGGGATATAATGCACATCAAGATCTCGACATAGAGGTGTTTTAGCTTTTTTCCTCGACCTGAAAAGTTCAAACCAATCCAGCTTGCCTTTATATGGTAGGGTCAAGGCTAAACACGAAGCAAACCTTGGGGTAAACAAAGCAGGTACAGTGGAACCCCGCTGATACGTCCCCCAGACTTACGACGACCTGCTTTTTACGACGGATCACCGCGGTCCCGGCAAACTCCCCATAGAAACAATGCATTAAAAACCCAGACGATGTGACAGCTCGGGAGCACGCAGTCCGCTTCATACGACGGACCCTGTCGTGGATAAACCGTGTTTTTCCCATATTTCGCGCCGCTTCGCCGCCTCGTCCCGATCTTCTTTATTAAGAAGCCCCGCTTGACGCTGTGTGATGTGCAATGGTCGGCAGGCGGGCCAGACCACTTGCTGAACAGACGCAAGCAAGCAGGCGGGTACTTGTGAGCGGGAGTTATCCTGTGACGGCCACACTCGGTAACAGTACGCCAACGCGCCAACTGTGAGAAGTTGAAGTTTAGGTGGCAGGCGGACCGTGAATTTGAAGCTTCCGTTGAGCCGCCAACGAACGCGAAAACACATACGACGCAACCCCACGGCGATGAACAAACAGCCGCTTTCCCCGCCCGCTCGATCCAAGTGTCTTCCTTTCACGACGCTCTCTGTCTCAAATCACGCTCCTCCACAGCAAGGGTGGAGACACATACCTGTTGGCACCGCCATTTTTGGTCACTCGCTGACCGCTGCGGCAAGTCACTGTAGCAACTGTAGTAAGACCGCGTTATAATTTTCGCCGCAACACGGTTTACTCGCGAAGTTTGAATCATCTTACCTATTTGGCGTTGCTTGACCTTGTGGGAAAAGAAAAAAAGCTACGTATCGGGCACTTTGACCCAACAGCGACGAATGTGTTTTTTTCTTCAACTTCGGCTTGTACCATCGTTCGTTTTGCATAGCATTGGCAGTTTTACACTCGCCTTTTCTCATCTCAATATCCTCGACTAAAACCACATCGGCCTTATCTCGTGCGTGCAAGGCGCGGGGCTGACGGGTTAGCTGGACGCCATGCAAGGGAGGGGGCACAACATAGGGGTTGCTTTTTTTAAAACTTCGTATTTCAGCTGGAAATTCCAAAATCATGCGAGAACGCATTAAATATAGCAGTTTAAATAAGTTCTTAGCCCACCTGTCGCGTGAGACCGTCTACTAGGCTGGAATTTATTGGCACCCCGGTCGTACGACACCTCAATCATAAGACGCTTTCTGGCGGTCCCTTGAAAGCCACTGTAGTATGCTTACTGGTTGTAGCCAGTGTTCTGCTCTTGACAGTGAGAATTAAAAGCAATGACACGTCTTACTGAAGAGGTAACGGACTGTTTGAACTTGTACTTTCAGCAAGTGTGACAGAGTGTAAAAAGCTCAGGTGGTTCCCCTAGCCATTGCGGACTAATTATCACTGAGCTTTTCAGAGACGAATGACGCAGAAAATGTTCAATTCAGCGAAGATCGGCATGTGTGTAGGCAAAGTCATCAGAATACACAGATCCCTTCCCTCAAGTCTTCGTCCCAACCCCCACGTTGTGCACTAACACAGCGCGTTCATACTGCCCCACAGATGACGGGAATTGCGCGCCTGACCAGATCTTAAATGACGACAGTGGCTCGCAACGACCGACCTCGACACCGAAGAAAGTTACACAAACGGCCAGCTTTGAATACCTTCAGCGTCCCACAAACTTTGTTAACGCTTTTTCTTCCCGTAGCAAAGAATGAAAATTGGATGACTGGCGAAAAAAAAAAAGCGCAGAAAGCGGTAGGAATACATTACACAAGGCAACTACATATGCACACAAAGGGAAGTTTTAGCAGTTTTGAGCGCAGCTATCGCAGCAACGTAAAGAAAGCTCTACCACAGACATCTCCAGTTCTCTAATAAATGCCACTGACTTCACCCAATCGTTTCTTTTTCTCGATCCAAAAAAAGAAAACGAAAAAAGAAACGCGCGCCTCAATGCCTTGTACCCACGACGAAACCCGAGTCTGACATGTGCTTCAGTAGCACTACGCCCCGCCGCAGCGCTACACATCCTGTTTTTAAGTACTTAAGTTAACACCAGGTAATGTTAAGGGTGACCAAAATGCCAGAAGCGGCAGCTTACGATTCCTTTCCAAGCACGAGAGCAGCGCATGAGCTAGGCGCGCTTACCTCATCGAGCTCTTTCTTTCCCTTTTTCGCAGCCTTCAGGGGTTTCTTCTTGCCGCCTGAAATTTGGATTTCAAACGTCAATACGTTAGATTACCATGAAAACAAGATTGGAGGAATAAACGCACACTTTACCTTCCCTGCCAGACATCTTCACTCACGTTGTCGCTGCAGCGGCTACGCAACTACCGCACGAACGACTGTTCGATTTCTTAGCCAAAATTTTTAAGCACGCCTGGTGAGGGCGCCAGCAATGGGAGCGGTTTTTCGCACGTGATCTCACCTCCATTGCTCTCTGCGCATGTTAGTATTCTTTTTACGCATAATAGAATTATTTTTCTGGTTGCCGCGGGACGCAGAAGCGCTTGCCCTCTAGAAATCATGCGACTTTAATTTATGTTTGACATTTAGTCTGCATATTTATACTATTTTTGTTTATAGTAATCTTACCCATCTTACGCCGTTGCTCTCTTGACTTTGGTGCTTTTTGGTTGTTGCAAGAGCTGATTTTGTGTGTGTGTGTGTGTGTGTGCGCAACTGCCTCCCCGGCCAATTTGCGCTTGAGCGGACAGCGCGGTAATTTCAACACCAGTCCGACCTGAAGAACCCAAATTTGCTGGTATTGCGTAGGTTAGTGGCTTATACCACACCATACGCCTAGTGCAACAGTGCAACCAAAAGCAGTAATTTCAACCATGCACAAAGCTGTCGAAGCATATTAAAAGATTTTTTTTTTCGCCGATGTAAGAATGCCAGCAGATGATGCGTGCGGAAGACGTAAATGCGCAGAGTTTCTTGTAAATGCGCTCTCATGTCTGCTGTATCGTCTGCTGGCAAGAAGAAAAAAAGAAAAAAGTCTCAATTTGTTCGAAAAAAAAAAGTGAAACATTATTTTTTTTTACAATAAAAGCTTGTTTAGTTCGATTCGCCGTGAAATTGCAAGCTACTACTTACGTTGAATATTGTCATGTATCGTCTGCGTTGCTTCTTCGTGCAAAGCGGACGTTCGTTCATTGGAATTCAAGCTCGCAGGTTGATCTGCTTTTTCACGCAAAAAGAACTATGACAGCGTATTGTGCAGCTGTGGATGTGCTTCGAGGTATAAAGGTAAAAAGGTCTCCCGTTCTGTTTGATTGTTTGGTGCGCCGAAAAACCCCGACATCAGGAAGGTCTGCAGGAAGTAACGAAAACACCCAGAAAAGATGTACCTGAGAACGGACGGTAAGCCCGCATAAAAAGGTAGGGCAAACTATTTTTATACACTATCTTTGTTATTTGAAGTTCCCCAGGGCTCATTCTTGGCCTTTCACAACTCTTTAACAAGTTTTTTAATGACATACAATTTGTTTTAGACCATTGTAAAAGACATGAAACTCTATATATCGTGCAGTGCTATCGCGCGCAGATTGCGCCTACAAGGCAACATTTACGCAATTTCTATGTGGCGCAAAATATATCCCTTCGGAGACTGTTGCTATTACGAACACTCAAATTATCCGTTTATGCGTGCCACCTTTATTCTCAAATGATAAGAAGAGTAAGCAAAAGACGCAATATTGGCGTAGTGTTAGATTCTAAACTTCGGTTCACGACTCACAGTGATTACATATATAGCGTTGATATCTTGGCACGCTGGGTGTAGTTTCCCGCGTAACAAAGGACTTTTCAGGGGAGGAGAAATAAACGTCATTGTAAAGCAGTCAGCCCTGGCGAAGAGTCCTCATTCCAGGCCCCTTGGGACCGTCCGGCTCCTTGGGCTCTCTTCAGCAGGTCGTCAGGGGCCGAGCTGGACAGTGCTCCCTCCCAGTGCTCAGGGGGAGGGGGGTAGGTTGGTTTTTTTTTTTTTATTATTACTGCCCCACATAATATGATAGAGGATGCCTGGAGCCTCGGCATTGTGAGGAGCAAAGGGCCAGAAAGGGCCAGTGGGCTCTAGTAAGCTCGGGAAAGGTGTTGGTGTGGGTGCCTCGAAGGTGGCGTTCTTGTTCTTTCGTAAGGTTTTTATGTGGATGGGGATATATTGTTCGCTACAGGTGGTAGAACCATGTTTTCTAGCCCTTTAGAAATCACCTATTATCCCCAAGGGGGGCTTGACTCCGCATTGGAGAATCACACGAGTGCGTCGTCATCTTCGCGGTTGAGGAGGGTGCAGAAAAGGCTTTACTTGTATCTTCTCTCACCACTACATCCCGCTAAAAGAATGAGCCTGCAACGATGCCCTCATACAAGTGAACCTGGATGAATTAGAACACCGCCACTAGGCGTGACCTTTTTTTTTTTTTTTTTTCTGTTTCAATGCATGCAATCCGAAATCGATAGCCCAAACTTGGACAGCTCTATGGCTTCAGGTAATGGTTGCGGAAGGGCTGTATCCCATGTGCCGAGTGGAGCACGTGCATAATGATGATTTTTGTGACTGCTTCTTTTCTGAAGTGTGCACTTCAGAATGACAGCACTCGAAACTTGCCTAGCAGCCTGAGTCAAATTTCTTGCGTTATTGCAGCTTTACAAATTTGGAATTAATTGTTGTGCACGTGTGCGTGCGCGTGCGTGCGTGCGTGCGTGCGAGAGAGAGAGAGAGAGAGAGAGAGAGAGAGCGGAGAGAGAGAGAAGATAAGAAGAGAGAGAGAGAGAGGCGAGAGAGAGAGAGAGGAGAGAGAGAGAGGAGAGAGAGAGCTTCGTCGGGGGGAAGGTTTCGCGGACCCCTGAAATACCCTTGTGTACCCTTTGAGCTCCGCAGACCCCCCTTTGAGAGCCTCTGATGTATACCATTGACTCTATGTCGGACTGCGCTTACACTGTCGAAACTTCCACAGAAACTGCATACGATTTTTGTTGCTTCTAACTTAGCGGGCGCTGTTTCTTGGTATCTGCAGAATAATTTTTAGAGGTGAAGCCACTTAGGGGCTGGGGCTGTTGGCGTATCCTGTCGTCGCCGTCGTAATCGTCGCTGCGTGTAGTCGCGGTAATAAAACACCGGGAAACTTGTTTACGCCTCGCGCTAGAACTTAACGCGTACTAAAAAAAAAAAAAAACACTGGGACACTCGTTTACGCCTCGCACTAGAGAGCTTCGCGCTCCAAATACAAGAGACTTTCACAGCAAAGCTATCTACCTCTAAACCACAACGGTTACATCTATGTTGGCAAAAACGCCAAGGCGCCAAGAATACACATACACTGCATAGCTTCGTCCCCTATGGCCCGGGATGTTTTGGTTGGGGGCCCCTCGCTCTTTTCCACAACGTCAATGGTCTTCATATCTTCGGCGGAGATCTCTCAGCTGTGAGAACACCTGCCTAGTTTCTTTGCAGAGGTTCACTTCCATGTCAAGGACGTGTGTTGTACCGCTAAGCCTTTCACAGACACCATCGTTGCAATTCCAACAACAACAACAACAACAAAAACTGTGGTTAATTTCTCTGTCATAGGAATCGATAAAACACGAAATTGAAATGTGCAGCGAAATCTGAAGCTGGGCATGATTTTCGGGTCGGCGGCTGTCTTGTGGATGTGCTATGGCGAGCGACGTCCTGCCGGCGGGTCGCTTCGGCAAAGATGTACTGGCATCATTGCCGTGACGGATATGACGTCAGCGAAATCTTGGTGTATACCGGCATAAAACACTTTCGGGTTAAAATGAACAACCCTAAGTGTAACATACTCTTTAGTTCTAAAGGTTGCTTCCCCGCAAGAAGACCCTGTGTGCAGGGGTGCACCCTTTACAGGCCGCTTGCTTCGTTGTACAGGCGTCACTTCCAGGACAGATATGACGTCAGTGAAATCTTTGTGTATCCGGGAATAAAACACTTTCGTATTAATATACGCTCTCTCAGCAGCTCGTTGAGGAGCTCACCAAACTGATGGCATTTCTTGGCCTGAGCTCTTTGGACCGTGTGCGTTTCGTATAGGCGTGGTTAACGTTCATCATAAGGGACTTTATTGAACATTTGCTTCACGGTAGCTAGGCTCTTCTTGCCTTCGACACTCAGCAGCAGCGTCAAGAAGACATTCTGTGTCTCTGGCCCGCTGACGGTCATTCTATAGTCGCCACCTTCACCTCCAGCGGCTTTAGGCGCCCGCGATGTGTTAGGCGTCTGTGCTGACACATTGAGAAGTAGCGGTGTAAAATTTTTAGACCTTCCGCTATAGTTTATATATGCCCACGCATTATTTGCTCTTTTGTCTTCAATTCTGACGCCTGTGACGCGTGCTGTATCGTTGCTATCATTCTTCTTTCTTCTTAATTAATTGATGTTCTGGTACCACGCGAAGGAACAATTTTTGTTAAAAAGAACTCGGATACGAGGGAACGGTTGCACAGGACAGCATGTCATGTTGGATTAGCCTCTCTGGCTTTGACTGAGGCTCGTATTGACCCTTTGTCGGCTTCTTTTACTGCAATGGATCGGAGTGAGGAAGTGCGATGAAAGATAGCCCTGGGGACTTCAGTACTCGGGCAGGGACACGCATCTCAGCAAAGACAAAGGAAGGGAATAAACCGGAGGGACAGGATTATTATTCATGGGACATTATTCCCCGTTTTACCAGGGGCCTGCTAGGACACAAGGGCACGTACTTACTTACAAAATTTCGTTCGTTCGTTTCAGCGGAGGCGAGAAACAAAACGCCCATGTGCACCAGGCTTCGGGCTCGTGAAATAATACTGGGTGGTGTAAACCGATCTTTGCCGTCCCACTGCGGCCTGTTTCGGCTAACCAGCTGTGGCTTCGGCACATAACACTCCAAAGAAAACCTTGGACGTACTGATTGTGACGACTAATGAAGTGGCGTCACGGCATCGCTAAAATTAAGGACCCCGGATACACAAATTTTTAGCTCCGAGGTTGCCTCCCTTTTGCTCCGCATACGCTCATTAATGAACCACAAGCACTGTCTTAATGCGACTTCAAACTCACCGCCATTTCAACCAGAACCTCTTATAGCGTCTAACCGTCCCAGGCCGGAGGAGTGCGGCCTGCTGAACCTTCCCCTTACTCCAGGCGGTAGCAGCTTCACACATTACGCTTGCTGCTTTCTTAAAATGTCCGAAGTTTTGCCGCCCCCCCCCCCCTCCCCAACACACACACACGCAAAAAAAAAAAAGAAATCTTACGTTTCCTTCTCATTCCCCTTCTGTAATTCACAGCAGACAACGCGGAGACCAGTCCTTTCTTTAATATCCATCGTTACCGTCACTTTCCAAGATTAGACATAAATATTCACGAAGCACCTGCATACTTCCCAGATGAAAGCGGGAGGTGGCGAGGACCTTTTTGACTGCTCCACACTGAGTGGAGAAGACCGCGCCCGACGTAAACGGGACGCCGTGTTCCCGCCATGCCTTTAAATGTGATTGCAGGCAAGCACCACTAAGCTTCTGCCACACGTGTCGCCAAATGGTCTCAGTCATAGCTACATCATTTCCGCTTAGCCTGCCATACCCACTGCGTTGTCCCCACCACAGCTCTGGAGCATCGAGACGGTTGATGAGTTCATTGCCCTCGAGTGAACTTGGTGGTCGGCAGCTTGTAAAGCTTGTCCCGCAAGCACACACACACACGTGCACGACGGTGGAAGCAGCTCACCACGGGCGCTGCTGTCAGTGGCAGCGCTTGCTGGTGGACGCGCGGCGGCGAATGGCCCGAGGAAGGGCCGTTAAACCGCTTGGCTCCTGCGGCGGCCGCGTGGCTCGTTAAGCGGCTTACGGAGGCAACATGCCAGCAGTATCGGTCACTTGTGCCGCTGCTGCTGCTGCTGAGTGCGCTTGCCCGAAAACTTCCGTGCTGCTTAGGAAGGCGCTGCTGTTGGGACGCTGCTCTCGGTAACCGCCTCAGCTGACTTCCGCTGTCGTGACAGTCACGTGCAACGCGCTTCCCTCTTTCCCTGCGAACGCTACTGAAAATTCCCGGGCCATCTACATTAACGTGAAACCTGGGGAGGGGCGAAGCATGCAGTGTATAAGCGTATTCTTGGCGCCTTGGCGTTTTTGCCAACGGAGATGGAACCGTTGGGGGGTACAGCTAAACAGCTTTGCTGTAAAAGTCACTTGTTTTTGAAACACGAAGCTCTCAAGCGCGAGGCGTAAACGGGTGTCCCGGTGTTACTTAGCACGCGTTACGTTTTAGCGCGAGGCGTGAACGAGTTTCCCGGTGTTTTAGTACCGTGGCTACATGATACAACGATTACGACGACGACAGGAGACGCCAACAGCCCCAGTCCCTAAGGGGCTTCTCCCCTAATATCCGCCCACAGTTGGACGGCCCCGTTAGAAACTGTGAGGTACATGTACTTCAAGGCTGAAGTGAATGAATGAACGACGTTAATGCAGCGAGGAGGCTAAAAGGCCCTAGTAGGTGACAGTAGCGGTCCCAGAGATTGGTTTTGGAGGGGGCCATTTTTTTTTTTTGGGGGGGGGGGGTGAATAAAGAACCGCTTCTTTCCTTGCACCAGTTCTGCGGATGAGGTGATAACCATGTCGGTATGCGCGCGTATGCGGAGTAACCCGCTTACGCACAATCATTTGACGGCACAGTGCTTTTTGGCCCCCCTTAGGCGGTACAACGGCTGGCTCGAGCCCGCACTTCTGACGGTGGCAATACGTGAGCGACCTCGCACAAGTGGGATGCTTAAGAAAAAAACATAAAAGTAAAAAGCTGAGGACCTTTTTTGGGGGGGGCGATCGCCCCCTTCGCCCCCCCCCCCCCCCCTTGGGACCGCCACTAGTAGGTGATAGAAAAGGGGATTGGGAAGGACTTCACAAATCAGTTCTAGTACATGCAACTATGTAGTGGTTTTGCTGACGCGCCAGGGTCCGTCGTATGAAGCGGACCGCGTGCTCCCGAGCGTCACATCATCGGGGTTTTTAATGCTGAAAAGAGTTCTGAGGGACGCCCGCGGAAGATAAACCATGTCAGCGGCTTGTTTCTGGTGTTGGCCAGCAACCTGCGTCGTAGCTGTTGAGTTGCCGGCCTGCGGTGGCGCTAAATCATAACAGCGATTGCGAAATCCGTAAGAGCCTCCAAATCAATGCTGCAGAATTAGTTCGAGAGCGACAGAGAGCCAGACTGTACCAGTAATTAGTTTCAGAGCGTCTCGGTGAATATACTGTTAGAGCTCCTCGGCAATATAGTCTTTTTACGTGCTTATCTATTTGTTTTTATATTACCCCAGGGCAGAAACGTCACATAGAGAGTGGCGGGGTGTGCGAAGTGTCTGCGGAAGCAATCGATGCAGCAGATGCAAAAGATGAACAATACGAGCGACAAAACGAAACAAACTATGTAAAATAAATATAAATAAAGAGGTTATAATGGTAAAGCCAAACAATAAACTAGGATGGTGGCGTCTGTGGGGGGCGTAAGAAAGAAAAACAGGAAAACCAGCTGCGAAGAGGGAATTTTGCCGGACAAATGCGTAGGCCGCTCTGCTAAGGCTCACCAACAGCACAGGCCTTCTCGGGTGATCACCGCATACATAGGTACAAGAATACGAACAGGCAACATAATGGAACAAGGTACAAAATAGAATACAAAGGAATACATGGATACAAGGAATACAAACAGTACAAATATGGGCAGCGTATAAATCAAAAATTGGTAAATGTGAAGTGCAGATAGATATATACAAAAGTGTAGTGTTATCGAAAGGAGACGCAAACATTTTTGAACGGTAAAGGCTCGGAGGATGTGTCTGGAGTATGCACAGGAGAACGTACGAACATGGCAAGGAACGTACGAACACGTACGAAATGGCAAGGTAGTGCTGATGTAGGAAACACGAGAGCAAGGAGAGAAGTGCAGGAGCGACTTCTCACAGCATGCGTATTCAAAATATCTACATTTCAGAGAGCGTTAAACAGTACCAATCGCTGCAAAAACGTCTAAAAGGTAGATAGAAACAGACTGTTTAGGTGAGCGGCACCGGCTGGCTGGTGCCAACTCATTGATCTGTCTACATCAAAGCATACCATCGCCATAGTGGTCGCTTGGCACTCGCAGATGGCAGACTTACGAGGCAAGGGCTAGTCGAATTCGAGTGAATACAATTAACAGAAAAGCCAGGTCGCGCCTGGAGCGCCTCGCTGATAGCTATCTAAATTCAAGATCTTCAGAAGCCCACCGTGCTCATATGCTCATAGGTGAGTGGCGAGAAAACACGGTTCTAGTAAAGCGCCTCTGATCCTTCAGTCGAAGGGAGGACGAAGGGCTTAAACAATTCCAAATTGACTAGCAAAGTCGAGCTTGGGCAAAATGAGAGCGCGATACAGTGAAACAAAGCATGATGTCGGTGAAATCCTGGTCGCGCGGGAAATTACGCCAAGCGTACGGAGACAGGAGTTGGTCAGATAGTTCACATGCGCGTTAAAGAGCAGTTTCGCATCCATCATTACGCCCAAATCGCGCACTACGTAGCGCGTTTTACAGGTTCACCGGAGCATCTTAAACAACGGCTTCATTAACATTCACAATGCGTAGCTGAAGGGATTTTATCAGGGCAAATAAAAGAAGTATTGTATCAAAGTATGATGGCCCAATGGCCTCCTATTAAGTAACTCTATAAGACCGTATGTATCTATGTAACGCTATACACGGAGCGATTTTGAAGTAGGCTTCACTGCTTTGCAGAAGTGCATTGCTAGAAGTACATTCTTAGGGGAGACCCTCGGATTTTCTTATGCGGTGAAAGTTTGACCCATCATGCGTTACAGACAAACGGAAGCGCTTCCTTATCGAGTCTGCATAGAAATGACTGTGAAACTGCTACATTTACATCAACAATTGCGGCGACTTATGTCACTGACGCGCCTTTTGCATTCTTGGCTTGTCTTCCTTCTAGCCCTATTCCCCCACTTTGTTTAACACACACACACACACACACACACACACACACACACACACACACACACACACACACACACACACACACACACACACACACACACACCACACACACCACACACACACACACACACACACACACACACACACACACACACACACACACACACACACGCACACGCACGCACACGCACACGACGCGCACGCACACGACGCGCACGCGCGCACACGCACGTGCGCACACGCACGCGCCACGCACATGCACACGCACGCACGAGCACGCACGCATACGCGCACGCACGCACGAACACGCACACGCACATCTGCGCCGTAACTTCTCAAACTACCCAACCTCATTGAAACTATTGCTTTATAAAACACTAATAAGGTTAAAACTCGAGTATACTACGCCAGTCTGGGACCCCTGCCGCGATAATCTAATTACTGCTCGTGAAAGGGTACCAACTTGAAAGGGTTCGCTCCATTCGCTCTAACTATAACCGTACCGCAAGCATCTCGTCCATGAAATCCCTTATCGGGCTTACATCTTTA
Organism: Haemaphysalis longicornis; assembly: GCA_013339765.2. Taxonomy (NCBI): domain Eukaryota; kingdom Metazoa; phylum Arthropoda; class Arachnida; order Ixodida; family Ixodidae; genus Haemaphysalis; species Haemaphysalis longicornis. Next base: position 37,981,805 of record CM023456.1, on the reverse strand, counting down.
GCTTCCCGTCGAACCACCTATCGTCTTACATTGTTTCACAAGCTATACCATCATCTCACCCTACGCAACCAACTCATAAATCAACCGCAATACATTTCTTGCCGAATTAATCACGCTCACAAAGTTGGCATCGAACATAGCAGCACACATCATTTTTCCGAAATCATTCATCCTCAGAACATCACGTGATTGGAGCCGCCTTCCCCCAAATGTCGTGACCAAAAATGATAACCGTTTATTTCACAATGCATTAGTCAATATCGTATAACCAGGATAATTTGTTTTGTTACTATAGTTGCTGTATTCTCATGTATTTTTGCTTTGTTTGTGTAACCCACTCCCCTCTGTAATGCCTCTGGCCCTGAGGGTAGGATAAGTAATAAAAATAATAAATAAATGCGAAAGGGTTGTACAACTGACGTCTGTCCGGACCTGGGCACGTGGATTTTTTGATGGAGGCCAGTGCAGCCAGCAGTTCTGCCATTGAAAATGGAACGTCCATGGGAGACGACAGCGCTGAGGAATCCTCGCTCTGGGGCGAAGATGATGGCGGTACAAGTGTCGACGCCATGGTAATTTTCCTACAGAAGGCGTCAGCAACGTGTTGGTCAGTCGTGTGTGTGCTGAGTGTAATGGAGCTAAAGGGGTGCAGTTACTTGGTTAGGCCCACAGGCTTCGAACCAGGCGCCATATCCTAGAAAGCGGCTTCCTCGGGTCCAGCTTCGAGCAGAAGGACTCCCATTCGCGCTTGGCAAACTTGGCCATATGCCTCTGGACCGCCCTCTGAGCACGCCTGGAAGCTCGGATATCCTCAGGCGCTAGCGTCGGACGGGCTCGTCTTTCTGCTCGTCGACGCACTGCTCGAAGCCTCTCGAACTCTGCGTCAGCAGTGCTGTACTTATGTGGCAACATCAGCACTTTGTTGCGTGACTTACGAGCCCTTGACGTTGTCTCCACGAAGGAGTCATATGAGCTCACTGAGTCTGCACACTCCTCCATCACAGTTGTGAATGCTTCCCAGTTTGAACAGCAAATTCCACTCTGCGGGCGGATACCTGTAAGGTCGTCCACTGAAATGTAGGTCGGCACGTGGTCACTGCCATGCCCTTCAATATCCGCTGCCCAGCTCGTCCTAGCAATAAGTTGCGGCGAGACGACCGTGACGTCAAGGGCGCTTGATACCTTGCCCCGGAAGAAAGTTGGCTCTCCGGTGTTGACGACGCACATGTCATGCCTTTGAGCAGCGTCAAGAAGGCGCCGCCTTTTGAGCACTGAAAACTCGAGTCAAAATGTGCGGGGCTGGCGTGGCGCTGATGATGATGGCTGTAAGTCAGCCGAGAAATGAACGAATTGGGAATGTTCGCTGCCGGGGATGCAGGTGCGACGACAGAAGCCTCGAAAAGCGATGGGACTTTTCCTTGTTTTTTTTATAGACGATAATCTTTCTTGGGCTACTTAAACGCAGAAATTCTGGTCTGTCTGTCTGTATGTATGTTTGTTTGTCTGTCTGTCTGTGACTCGATTCATCCGCCCAGCCAAAGTAAAACAGAAACTGCGCAATGGTCTTATATAACCACAGCCAAATGTAAACGTCTGAGTCTGGTGACAATATTGATACTTGTCAACATTGCTTAACAAACAGTACACACATATGATACAGAAAATCAATACAGACGTGATATTTGCAGTGCTCCTTTATTAAAAAAATTCATAGATGCTTGATTTTAAGAAATACTACATCTACTGTAGAAAAAAATTTACCACTACAGCTCCTGGCGGCATTTAAGAAATCATACGGAAACAGCAAAGAAAGGTTCCACTAGATGGGATTCACGTTCCCCTGGGAACGCTCATAGAGTAGGGCAACGCGGTTCTATAAACGATGTAGTAGGGTGCCTCGATTCACGTGCGTCTCCGCCGTACGGCAGCACTGGCATCGAGGCACCCGACTTGGAGCAGTGGAACGCGGTAAATTTAAATTGACTTGAGCAAACCTCTAGCGTGTTATCTTGGAAGGAACGAAACGGGGGAGGAACAGTATGAGAGGTGAGCGGGAAAGAGAAAGGAGGCACTTACTTGTTAGGGGTGCCAGTCCAATATCGTCTTCCGTCGACATTTTCAACGAAAGCAGCAGATAAGTGGCCTTTTTTTTCGTGTTTATGGTCGTTCCTAAACTAAAGGAGCGGCCGTAAACAAGAAAAAAAACTGCGGTTGATTCCTCTGCTATAGGAATCGGTAAAACACGAAAGTGAAATGTGCAGCAAAATCTGCAGCTGAGCATGATTTGCGGGTCGGTGGCTGTCTTGTGGGTGTGCTTGGCGAGCGACGTCCTGCTGGCGGGTCGCTTCGGCAAAGGTGTACTGGCGTCATTTCCCTGACGGATATGACGTAAGTGAAATCTTGACGTATCGCGGCAAAAACACTTTCGTATTAAAATATAAAACCTGAAAATGAACAACCCAAAGTATAACGTACTCTTTAGTACTAAAGGGTGCTTCCCCGCAAGAATACCCTGCGTGCAGGGGTGCACCCTTTGCAGTCCGCTTGCTTCGTTGTACAGGCGTCACTTCCGTGACGGATATGACGGCAGCGAAATATTTGTGTATCCGGGAATAAAACACTTTCGTGTTAAAAAAAAAGTTCCATGGCTCCTCGATACTTCTGTCGTCCTGCTTGCATCCCCTGCAATCAACATTCGCGCACACAGTTCCGAAAAACTCACGTAAACGCACAAGAACCTGCGACACTTGCCCTTGCTGGGAGATTGGCCAGTTGATTTGGCAAGCCTTATCGGTTGGTAAATAGATTTGGAGGGCCATCGGGTGCCAGTAACTTCTCGGTGTAGACACATAAATAGCCATTATTATTTTATTATATTGTCTCAGTTCCCGTAACGTTTATCCTTTCCCATATACACCAAACTTCGTCATAGCGTAACATGGCGTCTTTGCAGCCTCTGTAACTAAACATGGATGCTTCCACCGCCACCGCGTATTGGCCTACGCCGCCACGTCATGCCGCTTGCTGGCTTCCTTTCGTAGTGAAGTGGTTCTTTTTCACATTTTGTGCACTTGAAGGCTTACTCCAGGAAGGTTGAACAGCCATTTTTTTGCTCAACATCTCCATAAAAAAAAAGGCAACCACCCGCAGGCCAGAATAGAGCGTGCCATTTCAGTAGCACATAGCCCGCTGCGGTGGGTGGGGAGTACACAAACAAAGACACGTAAGCAGCGCATACGTTAACCTTCTCTTTATTAGTGACACTCGTACGTCAGCGTTCTGGCGTCAACATGTTAAGAAAAAGTATAATGACAACATGAATAGCTTTCACCACTCTCGCGCGGCAGAGATATATTTAATAGAATTATATATATAATATATCTATATATTCGCAGTCAACACGTACGGTCAAAGAAAGAAAGAACGTGCGCCCCGTCTGCAGTGAACGGCGAACGAACAAACGTGCCAGCGGCGCCAGGCCGAAGCCCGGATGTGTAACACTGAATTGGCAGTCCAGACGTCCGGCAAGCGCGGCTTGCGACACAAGCGCGCATCGACGAACAGTAGCGTGCAGCTCACACTTCTTCGCGCACTGTTGAAAAGAAAAAGATAAGAAGTGGAAGAGATCACATGAGGCGAGTTAGTTTCGCGTTTGTTGCAGATCTTGCCCCTTAGGTTGCGAAAATTACTCGCGTGCAGTCGCCAGAAGAAATGGGCGTTTTGTAGACGCGGCCAATGAATGACAATGAATTTGACAGTCCTAAGCGCGTACCAGCCGGTCGAAAATCCGCCTCGTGAAGCGGAACACGCGTGTGCGTTCGAGCAATCCGGTTTCCCACGCGGAGCGGCTGATCCGGGGGTCTTCCGGCAGCTGAACCGGTTTTCGGAGCGGGAGACGCGTGCGCAGACGCGTCCTTTTCTGCTCATGTTTCGCCCTTTAGGCTTCGTAGAGTTTACCGTAGAAGGTTGTCAGAGCTGCGGCAAGAAAATAGTAGCCATAAAACGAACGAAAAACGCTATTTTTAACATGAAATATTCAGCATGCTGTGCTCATCATATGGTGCGATTCAGTTTGTATTTTGGCTTTTAGAGTACGTTTTCTCTAACGCAAACCAGAAACACGCGTGGGGTGTTGACCACAACGTGATGTTTAGAGCGGCGCTCCCAATGCTGTTTAAGCGATCCAGTCTTCGATGGACTCGCATGCCGAGAATGTTCTCGAAGGCAGCGTTCTGTTTATAGCAACCTTAAAACTGGTGCCTATACGGGGTACGCGTTTTGAATGCCGCACCGTGCTCACGAAGTCACAGAGAACCGTATGTCCCGATGTAAAATACTTTTTCTACACTTTCCATTCCATTTGCCGTTGCCGCGACCGTATTCGACGTTTGGGGCATTCTCGCACGGAGGAGTTGAACGGCATATTGAACACGCTTTTGAAATTGTTATTCCCGTCTGGGAAACTAGCTTCATATGAACATGATGGCGCCCTTCGGAGGCCGAAGAGAAGCCAAAACTTTGCCCCTAAAGCTGCCCGCTGGTCAGTCGAAAGTATAAAACTTTATGAGCCAAGCAAAACTGCGTGTGGCTTGGTAGCACGTGGGAGCAGTTTCTGGCCCCACTGATTCGCCAACTGAACGCGCCTGTCGTCCGACTCAAATGCGAGCGTTGCGTTGCTCCACTAGGTTTTTCAACGACATTTAGGTCAAAATGTGCTTCGAGTCTATTCGAGCCGTATGATCGACGCAGACGTGGAGGAAAGAAACCGCTTTCGGACGACAGTCGAGGCCCTCAAATGCCTTCGAAACGCAAATGTCTGTACCCTCGTCCCAGCGCCTTCAAGCAAGTTCCGGAAACTTTTTATTGAAAACAGAATACCGAGTGAACATGAACATTTTTTTTACGAGTGCGTCCTGCTGTTGTATTTTCCTTAACTTTGAATACTATTGCAAGCTTTACTGACACGGCAAAAAAACACTGCCAAATTGCATTTATAACGAACTTTTAGAGGGATTCTGCAACACTTTTTTAGGCTCTTAATTGCTTGCAGAACCTAGTCAACCAACACATCCAGTACTTACATTAGGAGGTCGAAAGGTACCTCAGCCAAGTAGTACTGCTCTATGCCCATCAGATTACTTAGAAACTTGCTCAAAAGATTTTCCTTTTTTTCCCGGTCTTAGAGTTCTTAGACCGCTGGAATTACGTCATTACAGCATTGTGGCGGCTATTGGCCGTCTTTCCTTTAGTTTCAGTAATGAACGCATTCGATAGCCAGTTAAAAAAATATAGCTACAAACGCAAAACAGAAGTGAAAGGCGTATCTGCTGCGACGAGCAAATCACTCAGCGCCGCTCCGAGCTGACGACAACTATAGCTTTCGCAGTGCTTCCAGACGCAAATTAAAGAGTGAAAACGTTTATCGGAAGTGTTGCCGAGTCCCTTTAATACAGGGAGTTAATACAGTTAATACAGTTTTTATTGTGGGAGGTTACGTATGATTTGAATTGTGGCCCTATCATATGAAAATGGAACTCGACGGTGGCAGCGCCATTGAAGCGTGGCGAGCGAACGACAAAGCTTTGAATTGACACCGAATTCGTAGTGAAGCGAGGCGGATTCCGAACCGCATTCGAATCACCTCGCTTAAGTGTAATGAAGTTCGGTTAAAATGCGGTTGTAACGCCTGAGGAGCACGGGGCGGAACAGGCAAGCGAAATGTCGTCGTGATTGGGCTTAGCAGTGTGTCGAGGGTTGACTGTCGATGAATGCGTCCCGTAGCGACGGGAAACGTTACGACGCTTCTTGCTTGTGCCAAAAGCTGACATGGTTTCTGATGTGTGCTTGATGTAAGATGTACACTGCGTCTAAGTGCTGCCAAAGACGATACGCGCTGAACCTTCCATATGAAGTCAGGCCTCGGCGAAATAATTCCAGCAGCAACGAAACTTGAATAAATGAGCTGAACTCGCCTTGAATGTCGGAAGTGTGGCCGGATCTAAATGCTCGTGGAAAATAGAGAAGTGATCTTGGTGCACATAGAAGGAAGGTTATAGGGGCGACGATAGTTCATTTGCAAGAAAATGAACCCGTGTTTTCCTTCTGCTAGTGAAGAAAAAGCGATTTAAAAAGTTTAGTGTGACTTTTTCTTTTACCGTGGGAAATATTTTTTTGCGACAAGCCTATAATTGAAACGACGTTTGACAAATGTTACGTTGCTGATTCCTTGAAACGACGCAGCAACGCTGTACACCGGCAACCAGTAAAGAGCACCAGTTTACTTAATACGCAGAGCCAACATCAATGCCTTTGCGCTGGCCTCTCGGCATTGAGAGCTCCTCAGTGAAGAACTGAAAAACTTCTACTCCGTGAAATCACACAAAAGAGGAAAAAGAAGGAGCTATGTTATGTACAGCTAATCACACTGACAGCTTCTGTAGCGAAACAGAGCGGGAACGCCGCTCGTTAAATTTCGGAAAAGGCACCGTAGCGACGCTTGGTATACATACGCGCTATAGTGTGTATGTGCGTGTTCCGGATGATGTTTCATGTGTGAGTGTGTAAGTAGGCTCGAGGAATTGTATACACAACGTTTCTTCTTCGGAGAAAAGCACAGATTAAGCTTTCATTTTTTCATTTTTCGCGATGTTGTGCGGTTATAATATAAATGCAGCGACTTGCTTGCTTGCGCAGTCATTTACAGGTGTATATCTGCCTCAATGCTATCCCCTGCATGTATATGTATGTATGTATATATGTATATATATATATATATATATATATATATATATATATATATATATATATATATGACCCTTACAAAGTGCGTGGGTGTGCCCAGCTTTCGACCTGTGTGTTCATGAAATAAAGCAGGTGAAAATTGACACTTCTAAATATACAAAGCGTACAAAACAGTTTGGTCATTCGCGTTGTTTAAGCGAGCTTTGTCTCCACACTAACGAAATTAGCCAAACCTCTTCGCATATCACGCCAAACGAAAGTGAAAGGTAAAAAATTGTCGACATCCGGCACCATTTCTGGCATAGTAATGGTCGGGGTGGGTATTTGTGCGGTGAGGGTTATCTCGAAGATAGTTCCTAAACTTCGTTGCATTGTCGCATGCAGTTTACGTTTGTATTAAAAGGAAGTTTTTTTTTTTTTGCTTCGTGCTAAATAGAAAACTATGTTCGTAGCTTCCGTCGGAAGTAATTGTTTCTACGCAAGGTGGTGACGTATGTTTTTTTTTTCTTTTTCCACTTTATATCCCCTTGCGCAGCCCGCCAATTCACCGAACCTCATTCTCCATAAAAATGCGATAAAGTTTATAACCAAACTCAATTTTGATCGTGGCAAATTCGAGCACTAACTCTTCATACCGCGAGAGGTTTACACTGCGATTACCTGATTCGCATCATGCTTAGTATTTCTTTATGCAGTGATCGCGAGCAAGGATGGTCAACTTGCCCTTACCCAAAGCACGGTAACGATATGTAGTTCTATAGAGGCTAGCGGAAATGAACGGTCCGAATTTCAGACTGTTGTGTTACGCAGGGTGTTTGTGAGAACGTTGGGTGACCGTTATGCTGCAAACCTGATATGTACCTGACTCGCATTGGTTTGACATTGTAAGGGTGATAACCACCTTCGCCGTAGATCCAACAGACATGGCCAACAAGTAAACGGTGGTTGGTTAGCTTCGTAAGTTAAAAAAAAAAAACACGATCAATGAAGGCTTGTCAGGTAGCGTTTAAGACCCTTCTCTACGGTTTTTTTTTTCGTTCTTGTTGCAGGAAGAATGCGGTCACGATCTTAGCTAGCGCCGTGGGTCTTTGTAGTTCGGATTCTCTGTGATGAACCTAATAATGTTGGTCATGCGCGCGGTGCATGTTTTATGCAGTGAAATGAAATGATGCGGTTTATTTTAACTTTACAAGAAACAGAAGCGACAGTCATAAAAAAAAAAATGAAAGCTTGTTTTGTGCGGGTGTGGCGTGTTGAGCAACGATTCGAAATATTTACTGCGTGGCTTTACTTTACGACCTATTAGGTCAGGTCGTCCTCCTAACTAGTATTCTCTATTGTGGGTGCGGAAAATAATAAAGAGAAAAATGACGATATCTTTTTACACGTGCTACTTGAATGATTTTGCGTGCTTGTAGAGAAAGTCCTTTGCTAACATATATACTCTTTCAACATTATTTTTTTTAATTACTGGAAAATACTTCGTGGTCCGTTGGCTTGCGGTTCGATACCTACATTACGAACAGTAAGTTATGTACATGCGATGAGTGAGTTTAAAAAAACATCTTTGTAGGATGCAGGCGGAGTCTTGAATGAACAAACACTTGCAGCAATCAGCGCGGCCCTATTGTATTTGGTTTTGTTATTATGGTCCACTACCACTGCCTTTAAATGAGATGGCTCAACGTTATTTTCAGCCGTCCGAAGAGTAAGCTGGTCATTATCGAACATGAAGACTGCGGACTATATCCCGTTTCGTAGACTTTCATGAACATCCGTTCGCGTAGTGGGCTTCCGATTAAACTGACAAGGTCGGGGCAGCGTTGATAGCGGGTGGGGTTGTAACAGTTATTCCAGGGAATATAGTACAGCAGAAGGCGAAGTCGTGTCATGACGTGCCTACCCATGCGAATATTGTAACGTATTTATGTTAACATCTTTCGTTTGTTAGCTGTGAACGACGACCCAGGAGCCACAAAAATAATTACCCACTTCACAGAACTTGGAAGAATATACATTATAACCTAACCATTGTGGACTGAATGGGGATAAAAGAAATGATTGTAAAAAGGGGATCTTCCAGTACCTCGAAAGTAATGGATTACCTATGGAATGGAACCATTTGCCACTGATTTGGAACTGCCCGGTTTGAAATCATTAATGTTTTTAAGTATCTATTAGACGCTTTATTGTTGAATGTTATTTCTCTAAAAATAAATGTTAATGAAATGATAATTAACATTTTTGTTGAAATTTTGCCTTCTTCAAGTGTTGCCATCTTCACTTCTTACGCGACAACTTTCAGTCGTCCTCTATGGAAGCTTTGCGAAAGCTATGGCGGAAGATTTCGGGAAGTCCTACGTGATATATGTGAGTGCGTGGAACCAACGACGCCATTTTATCGCCTTTCTTCCCCACTGTGAAAACGAGTTTATGTCAACAACAGTACCCACCTCAAACCGAAGTTCAAACTCCGCGCCGTTTTCTAGTTTAATTGAACGGGATGGGTTTTACCCGCGCCTAGAAACCTCTTTATGATCCTCAATTCAGACAAAGCTCGTTATGCCTAAGTGACCGGTAATGTATACTCTGTTTCAGAGACTTCGTGCAGCGCCGGAAAAGCTAGGGCGGGCATCAGCCAATCAGGAGAGCGGACGCAACGGCGTCAGCCAATCAGGTCAGTAGTTGCGCCAGCAAGGTTCCTCCAGAACACCCGTGGCCACGTCGTCTGCTCCCTTGGCGCGCCAGCAGATGAGGCGCATTGGAACTACTTTTTTCCGCGAACTTTCAGCGCCTTTTCACACCTCGCCGTATCCGCCGAGCTGCATGGAGCCAGTGAAACGTAGTGTATCTTCCGTCTTGACTCTCCGTTCCCACAAGGACACACGCACAATCCGAATGGACACGCGCTGTGCAGGTTCCGGCTGATGTCTTCGCATGGCACGTCGAAAGAGCAATGGGAAGCGAAACGTAAAGCAGAGCGAGAAACGAGAGAAAGAAACGATGCGGTGGTGGTCCTCCTCCCCTACGATGTGCACGCCAAATCTCCCGTGTAATATGAGTCCCGTTGGCTTGTCCTTCCTTGCGTCCCTAGTCCGTGCTGCGCGATGCTTGAGGGCACAACGTGGCAGTCTTCACCGGCGTCCGTTCGTCGCGTTATGTACACACACCCGCACAAGCACACCACCACGCTACCGCGTCATTGCATATCGAGTCTGTGTTTTCTAAGAGCGTCGTAACCAGCACCTGCAGAGAAAGAGAGAGAGAGAGAGAGAGAGGCAAGTCAAGTGTTGGGCGGTTAGTGGAAAAGAGAATTACAAATAAATTACATTTGGGTCGGCAGAGCAAAAAAAAAAAAAAAAAGAGTGAGAGATTCAACGGATTCGACGTGCTTGGGATTTTTCTCCCTTCCTTGATACCAAGATGTTGATAATATTCTGCATTGACGCATACACGAACCTTCGCTCTTGATTTAATCACCAAGTAGAATTTCTTTCCCCAGCGCTATCCTATTCTGCTGCACATTTTTTGTTTTACTTTGTTCCTCCCTCACGCAATGCTCTTTGGAGATTTCGAGGTATTTAAAATAAATAAATAAATAAATAAATAAATAAATAAATAAATAAATAAATAAATAAATAAATAAATAAATACCCTGGTAAATCACCACAAAAGGAAAACTCAAGGGCATTCATAATGAGTTTTTTTGATAACTAAGCCGTTAGTGTTCTTTTAACCGCTATAATGTGTGAGCGTCACCAACAACAACAGCAACAAAAAATGCGTGCTGGATGCGTTGAGCACTAGGATCAAAGTTGAACCAATGGGATTGTGAAAAAAACGGCTCACGCACAACGGCCAATGTACTGAGCTTTGGTACCAAAGTTCGATCATTGTGATTCTCGGAGACAACTAACACAAACTCACGACTGCGTAAGGCTCCATCGCACGCTCGTTTCATCAGGTATCAATAATGTACACTTTCTGTTTTGCGGAGTGCTCACCCAGAAATCATATCAAAATGTTTAAATTACCGCCTCTCTTAATTGCATCAGGGGTTAAAACCGACCGATAACTCTGTTACCACACTGGCTATTGCAACTCCGACTACTCCGACCACCCCAACTTATTATCTCGCGCCTACCACATGATTGGAACACCTGAAATTTCGCTACACCATTTCCCGATTTAATCTTAACTTGCGCAACATCTTGAATCCGTCGCGCAAGTCTCATATCTTGGCTACCTTCGCCTACAAACTTCAGGTCTGTCGAGCAAAACTCGAGCGAAACTCGAATCTATTGTACGTGCGAATATGCACAATGCGTAACAATTGATTGATTGATTGTAGAGTTTTACGCGCCGACGCAACGCAGGCGATGAGGCGCGCCGTAGTGGAGGGCTCCGGATTAATTTTGACCACCTGGGGATCTTTAACGTGCGCCGAAATAATCTCGTACACACGGGCGTTTATTGCTTCTTCGCCTCCATCAGAAATGCGTAACAATTGGCTCAGACGTCTGTGGTCCCGTAATCGCAATATTTCTCGGTCCCCTCGAAAACAGGGGCGAAGGAACACAGTACGGCAGCAGACGTGCTCAGAAGTGCTCAGAAGCGCTTGTAATGTGCCCATCTTCTGTCACCGTGTGTTTTTCCGTGCTTGTTTTCAATATACTACCATACCGTCTAGTTCACCTGTTACTACTGCTGCAATTTTATAGCCCATTTTTAAAGCGAAAGCTTTGTCAGTGGGACCGATAGCGTCCTGTCAACAAACTAATGCATTTCCCCATAGACTGGTTGGTCGACCGAGAAGCTCGGATTAGATCTCTAGACGCGCGGCACGTGCGTGAAACCGCGGGCTCCCATTGGGTCGATACGGTTGCTAGAAAATTGCAAAAAAAAGGAACGGTTCTAGATAGGTCAATACACGCATCGATCATGGAGCAGGAGTGCAATAGTATATGTACCTTTATCTCATAAACCACGTATCGATGTGGAGTAGCAAGCCAAGCTCGCTGCCAGGCTGACTTCTCTTCATTCATTAAAGGCATTCCTCCTCCTCCTACACCTAGATTGTTCGTAGATGTGTTTATTTAGCGCGCGAAAAATCGTCGCACGGGCTAGTTCTTTGTTTGCGATTTGGGTCCTTGAAGGTTTGACGATCGATTGGACGCACCTTCAACGAAGGTTGTGACGCGCTTTTAGCGAAAGCTCTGATGTACGTTTGACGCAGTTTTGATGTCATAAAGCTTTCGCGCTTCTCTCCACTTTCTTCAGGAAAGGATGGCGAAGTTTTTAAATCCAGTTTTAGGGTCCTTTTAAGAACCTGGTTCTTTAAAGGGGCCATGAAGACAAGACAAAAATACAAGTTTGTTTTATTCGAAAGATTTCGCGTTTTATTGTGCCCCCAGCGCTTGTCCGGAAGCAAATGATGCTTTATTCAGCGCGAAATTAATCAATTTAAGCTAAAATTTTGATTCTCGCGCCAAAACGTGTGTTTGAACGACGTTTTGCAATGACATCATAAGAACAGGGGCGGTATTCTCGTAGCTGTCCCTTTTGAAAACGTCCCTTTTGCGCCCCTTCCTCGTGACGTACTTCCGGTTAAGCAGTGAGCGTTGGCAGTAGGTTTGCCGCGCTTGCTTTACGTCACTTCCAGGTGTTTGTTTTTAGCCAATCAGGGCTTGCCAAAAGGGACACTTTTGAAAGGGACGTAAAAGCGACAAAACTCGAGAATACCGCCCCAGGTCTTTCAGCTAAGCTTGGTGTGGAGCGAAGACTTGCCTACAGTTAGTCAACCAAGATGGCGCCACCACACCACATCAAACCATTTTCTGCCTTTGGTTTGTTTGTGACCGTATTTAAACCTGGCTCGGTTTTGCTCATGAAGAAAATCATCGTTTCGTAATACATGGTGCTCGCTCGACAAATATGGTCACGTAAGACACCGTTGCTTGCGTCAATCGGTCAGTGTCGTCTGAGACAACCCCAAAGCCCCGCAGCCCTGTGCAGCTAAACCAAGCATACTCCGCGCAGTACCAACAGCAGTACGCATCGGTGCTTCTATGTTTACGTGTGCTTTCGTATCTTCCACTGTTTTCCACACCATTCTTACTGTTATAAAAAGAATGTGCCCTAAATTTAAGCGCAAATAGCTTGTTCGGCAAGCTTATAAGTCCTGCCTAATTTCGTTTGCTTTTTCCGGTCTCCGCCAATCGCAGAGCTGGCTGGTATGACATCATAGGTTCTGTTGCGGGAAATGAGCTAGTGGGTCGCATGGCCATTTCCCTTTCCTCTAATTATACAGCTTATTTGAGCGAAGTTTACGCTAAAAGTGGTGTCAGCATGATTCTAACGAGGCGATCATTTTAATGAACCAAAATTGCATTTTGTCTTCATGGCCCCTTTAAGAGCGCACACGCTCGGGCGGCTTACCAGGCGAAGAGGAGCGATCGAGCGGTGGCCAGCCTCCGCTGGCGGGCGATGCGCCTCGCTTCACGTCTCGACCTTGGTGGCGATGGCCATGATGGAGGCGGCTGAGGTGGCGCTGCCGCGGTGTGCCCGCTCGCCCAGCTGGATCAGGTTGGCCGTGGTCGAGGACGGGTTGACGGCCGCCGAGGAGCTGCCGCCGCCGACCACCACGTCCACCGCCACGCCGCCTCCGCTGCCGCAGGTCACGTGGGTAACTGCGGGACACCGAGAAAGGAAACGACGTCGGAGGATGGTGAAAGATGAGGACAACACGTTCCGTGCCAGCATCAGGCACGCATTACAAAGACGTCGGAATGCGCTGGACGCGCGCTGAAATCTAGCGCACAAAGGTGTAAAATGGTACGGAGGTTGACTAACCTAACCTAACCTAAGCTAACCTAACTTAACCTAACCTGATTGATTGTAGGGTTTAACGCGCCGACGCAACGCAGGTGACGAGGCGTGCCGTAGTGGAGGGCTCCGGATTAATTTTGACCACTTGAGGATCTTTAACATGCGCCGAAATCTCGTACACACGGGCGTTTTTGCTTTTCGCCTCCATCAGAAAAGCAGCCGCCGCGGCCGGGAATCGAACCCGCGACCTCGTGCTCAGCAGCGCAACGCCTTAGCCACTGAGCCACCGCGGCGGGTCAACCTAACCTAACTTAACCTAAAGTTTATGGCATGTATACATGCCTGTTATCTCCAATGCGCTCTTTCGTTGACTCCCGGTGAACCGGTGACATATTGCTCTCTTTAGCAAATAGGAAGCGGTTGCTCGCACGTGCGGGTAAATAAAAAAATAACAACGGAGGTGAGAAAAAAAACCCGCATGAAGCGACGCCAACGTGAGCTAGGCAACCATGCGTTAAATCACCAATTATCGCCAACTTTCTAGCCTATCTATTTTTGTGCTTGCTCAGAGCCCGAGGGAACATTCCCCACCAAACAGGCCGTCAGTGAGAGTTTAAACGCGCGTAAGGAATGAATACGCGGCGAACTCTCGCTGGCACGTGCTAACAAGAGAGCACGCGCGCCAACTTTGGCGCGTTATTCAAAAAAGAAAAAAAAAGTAAAAGTAAAATATGCGACAGCCTTCCACACCGCGGCCAGCTATACAGCGCGTATAACGGTGGTTTGCGCCGAGGTCTGCGCATTTTCATCGCACCTCAGGCGCGGCCAGCGTCGTGGTCCATGAATATTCAAATTAGACCGCGGCTGGCGGCACGCCGGCGTGACTCTACAGTGCGGTCAGCGTGTTCTGTGCAGCCCTCTTCCTGTTCTGGGGACTCTCCCTTTCGCCCCATCGCGCCTTCCAACACGGATCCAATTCAGCCGGCGAAAGGTTGATGGAGAGCCCTCGGGCACAGGCGCCTTCCTACTTCGCTGTTACACTGCAGCTCCAACGGCAGGCGGAACAAAGCGAGGCCTGAAAAGTTTTCGCCGACTTGAAGAATATGTGAGCTGTTTCTTTCCACGCCAGCCGCACCCGCCCGTGAATGAATGCTTAATGGAGCCAGGGGTGACCGCGGAGTGCCGGAAGTGCGAGTGCAAAGGTGGCACTCTGTCGCCGCTACTCGTGTTTTTCGCCACTTGGGCTGGCGGCCGTAGGGAACTCGACGGTCTTGTATACTTGTTGGCGACGGAGCAACACGTTTTGTGGGGAATGCGGGTTAGGGTTGAAAGGAATGGTTACCAACTCTCTAAGGTATACGTTCGGTTGCTTGGTTTAGACAAACGCTCAAGCCTCTAGAAACACTAGAACATAGAAATAGAAATAGAACATGACACTTCTTGAGTGCGTAAGCATTTTTATGAGGGTTCAAGCAGGAAACCCGTCTGTCAGTCTGTAAACCTGATGTCTTACACTTTCGCCGTATACGAAAATGACCATTTTAATAAAAGGCGTTAGGGTCTCCGTACTTTGATATCAAAATCCTAGTATGGCCCCCAAACAATGCCTTTCCAGCAATGCATTTGTGTATAATAGTGAAGTCAACTTTAACGGGCTGGGTGTATAGCGTTACATAGGAATACAGGTGGTTTTGTGGAGGTATTTAGTATAAGGCCTTAGTATATTTACACAATGATGATGATGAACAAACGTTTATTATAGAGCAAAGGGTTGGGGGAAGCGAGTGTAGACAGCCTCCTATGTCCAGGAGGCCGCGAGAGGACGCCGCCGTCACCGCCCGGTCGACCAGCATAGCTTGATCTTCACGGTCGGAGCTGGTCAGCAACCTCTCCCACTGCTCACGGGGAGGGGTGGGGGTCAGGCGGGGAGGGAGGGGTGGAGAGTGGACATATTTATTTTCCCTAAAATGTATTCTTAGCAAAGCACTTGCTTATAGTGCTGAATCCGTCTTTAGAGAGGCTAGGTATACAGCGATACATGTGGTAGTTGTGGGTATTTTATATAAGGCGGTAGGAACTTCCAACTTCTGTAGCAGACGGCTTATATGGAGCCTCAGAAACATGTCTTCCTAGCAATTCGTGCGCGTAGTAATGAGGCCGACTTCAGAAGCGCTTGATTTATGGCAGAGCGGGTTAAGCAGTTACTCGATAATTTCCTTTGGCGAAATTTTTAACACGAAAGTGTTTTATTCCCAGCTACACGAAGATTTCGCTGACGTCATATCCGTCACGGAAGTGACGCCTGTACAACGAAGCAAGCGGCCTGTAAAGGATGCACCCCTGCACACAGGGTCTTCTTGCGGGGAAGCGACCTTTAGTACCAAAGAGTACGTTATACTTCGGGTTGTTCGTTTTCGGGTTTTATATTTTAACACGAAAGTGTTTCATGCCGCGATACCCCAAGATATCACTGACGTCATATCCGTCACGGAAGTGACGCCAGTACACCTTTGCGAAGCGTCCCGCCAGCAGGACGTCGCTCGCCAAGCACACTCACAAGACAGCCGCCGACCTGCAAATCACGCTCAGCTGCAGATTTTGTTGCACATTTCACTTTCGTGTTTTACTGGTTTCTATGGCAGAGGAATGAACCACAGTTTTTTTTATCGAAACTGCTGACTCAGGGTATAAGTTCTTGTTTCTTCGCATTCCGTACACCTTCCTCCCCTCAATTCAAGTGTCGGGCTTACGAGGTAACGTACGGAACGCGTCACGCACCTGTCTGGAAACGTGCGCTTGAACTTCGCGCCAGGACGCATTGCGTTAGGTACTGCATCTGGAAGCTCTGCGTGAAAGATGCGCTATAGCGCACAAAATGACGCCAGCGTTGCCGTTTTCAACTGCAACGTCTTTTCCGGCCACATGACTTTTAGTTCTTTTTCCTCAGCATCGCTTCTCCGTGCTGTGAACCAGCTGGCATATATATAGCGAATGCGCATATCGAAGTAGTAGCTCCGAAACAAGCTCAGTTTTCGTCCCTTGAATGCTGAAAGGGCGAGAATGTTCGTATCAACGCTACTATCAGAAAACGCCGCGGCGGAGCGGAGATTTCGACAGCTTTCTCTGGGTCAAAGTACGGGTGTTTCGTGCGCCAAGTATAATTCGTATTCGCCAGCTTGAAACCGAACCTGTTATGGAAACCACCCATGAAACGTGCCTGCAGTCTTCGGACGTGAACTTGCCCTTCCCAAGCCCACCAGTCTTCGCACAGATGTCACGGCAAGACTACCCTAGCGTAAGTAGTGACTCGTACGTTCTCTCTCCTCGCTACAAACACGGACGCCAACGGAACGGCTTCTGTTGTATACCAAAAATTAAAGCCGTTCCACTCAACGTGAAAGCTGACGGAAGTGCAGAGAAAGTGATTTGCCATAATGGGTTGTAGCGCCGTTATCCGCTCACTGCTACCACCCAAAGCAATTCAAATTTCCCGCCTCCGTAGTGCTCGCGCGCCCCCTGCCTGAAACAGCGCCAGCGGGAGTTTTGTTCTTTTTGTGCTTGCTTTTCCTCCCGCACGTGCCGGCGTTGCACTCCACTTTTTTTTCGCTTACAATCGCAAAACCCAACCCAACGGGCGTTACGAACTAGTGAACGCGGGTGCTGCCGGTTAATATATATATTTCGCGTCAAATGTACCTGGAGTTTTTTTTTTTTGCGCCAAACAACGAGAATATGTATGACAAGCGCCAGAGTTTCACGAGTTTGGAACGGTTATGACTATTTAAGCCACTTGGTTTTCGAAGCCTCTGCGGGACACCCTATGACGGAACGCCGGGCTCTACTTGGGTCCGTTATCTCGCTTCACCGCCTGATTCCGGCAGTCGCTTGACATCGAGCGTTACAGCGGGCTACGATGACAAGCTCTGCACTTAAAACTGGCTGTGCGGAATGAAGAATGGCGAATTCGCTCACTGAGGAGGTTTTAGACAGTTTGGAGATCGCAGTTTTGTGCCAAGCCAATGCCGACAGCATTATGCTCGAAGCTCGAGTGAAAACTGAGCAACATTTTCTTGCAGTTATGGGATCCGAGCACGTTAGCTAAGTCGATATGATCCGAATCGCTTGGAAGAGTGGGAGGACCAAATACATGAGACTCAAGCTAATGTTCGAGCTGCCGTCTTATCAGAGCAGCGTATCGATGACCGGTATTCCCCACACAGACTTCGGACAGCGCACCCGTGGAAATCGATGTGATTTGCGAAACACCGTGCGTGGAAGCGCTCTCGCCCGCATATTGAGAGCGATGAATATATACGTCTGCCGCTATTACGAGCCAGTGACGCAAGCAGTTTCGCAAGAAATTAGAACACAGGCACATGCCGTTAAACTTATGTTTTCTTACGCACATTTAGAGCCTTGCATTCGCTATTTTTACCATCGCAATATTACACTGATGCTAATGAAAAACGAAGAATGATCAAACTGCCTCTTGTAACAAAGGCGTACCAGGCATGAATGTCATTCATGACACTCCATAACAAACCATATCTGGATTACAAGTGGCATATTTGCCACCTTTGATTGTTTATCCTGTGAATGCGCCGGGGAAAGATTCTTTTTTCGCCGCCCTGCTTGTTGCCTTTATTTGTTGGGGGGATTTCGGGTTATTCAAGACTTCCCCCACGACCATGTACAATCTTGTTCGTGGCAACAAACATTATTTTAACCAAAGCACTAACGCATAAACAGAATATAATCTGAGCGTATTCCACGTCAAAACAGTAAGCTGGGCAGCTGGTTCACGCTCATGTTTAAAAAGGCGCAAAAAAGACACGGACAAATGTTGAGGTGTAAATAAACATGCCGTGCTCTTTTTTTGCACCTCAACCACCGTCCGTGTCTTTCTGCGCCTTTTTAAACACGTATTCTACGTTTGCGATCCCTTATGGCTAAGTATTTCAGCTTTTATTGCTCCGCACCTCTGCCAGCAGCTCCTGCAGGCAGAGGTACAGGCGCTGCATATGAAGCGTGTACGACTGCCGGCTACCCTGGGCACAGACAATGCCACGACAACACAAAAAGCGTCTGATGTCGATACAGAGCAGCTCAGTGCAGAGATGTTCCTGGCCTGAGTGGCGAACTGCGCAAAAAGGTCCGCACGCTAAGAAGAAGCCGGGGCCACGGCATGGGACATAACAATGGAAACGGGAGACTAACACTGACCACCCTGCTTGATGGCGGAATTGGCGAGACGGGAAGGGCGAACGGACGGAGGCACCAACGAATTCTCCTCGGCGGGTTTGGATTAAGGGGCAGGCGGAAGGGGGCAAGCCCTTCAGAGGGCAAGGAGCTTTCAGTGGAGCTTTCAGATTAGGAGCTTTCAGATTAGCCTGAATTGTGGCACTCAGGTTGCCGCTACTGCCGCTGCCGCTGCTTGGGCAGCGGCAGAGGCAGAAAGAAACGACCTAACTACAGCGAACAAAGTCCTTCGCTTGTATTAATCACTGTAGTCGTGCACGAATGGCTAGTGCCCAACGAAGGAGTTCGAGTGGAATTCTATCTTTTTTTTGTGTGTGGTCGTCGGAAGTGTTGGCTGGAACGAATTGGTACCTTTTATTTTTGTTCATTGATCGAGAAAAAAAATTTATCGTCCCTTTTTTAAAAGAAAGTTGAGAGAAGCGCGCGAGCCAAAAGTCCGCCCAACCTTCGCTGAAAGTGAGTCCAATTGACCGTCAACCCTTCGAGGACCCAAATCGCAAACGAAGAACCAACCCAGTGGGACGATTTTTCGCGCACTAAGTAAATGCGTCTACGAACGATCTAAATGTACACCGATACGTGGTTTATGAGATAAAGGTAAATTATTGTACTCCTTCTTCCTGATCGATGCCTGTAGTATTGTCTTATCTAGAGCCGTTCCTTTTTTTGAGATTTTCAAGTTACAGTTTCGACGCAACGGAAGTCCGGTTTCACGGACGCGCCGTGTACCCAAAGATCTTATCAGTGCTTTTCAGTCGACCAACCGGTCTATGAGGAAATGCATTAGTTTTTTAAAAGAACGCCATTGGTCCCAATATTAAAATGTTCGTGGGTGCTTGGTAAGGGAGGCGTTGTAGTCTAGCTCAAGCTTCGGTGTAGTGCTTAATGCTATGTCTTGAAAATATGCATGCTATGCAAATTCGTACCTCTCCGCGGAGTACCCACATGCTTTGTGAAGCGGCCTCTGTTAGTTTTTAAAGTGGCTGCACAAAAGTAAAAACTACATAAAGAATTTGAAAGGAAAGCTGAGATTTTGTTATCGTTGCATCTTTATCCCTAGACAGAACTGAGTACTTGAGAACCGTGCTGGGGGAAGCATTCAGAAGCATATATCTATGTGTGAATAGTTTGTAGCGTAGAAAAGTGTGAACACCTTCGTCCCCCTCCTCGCGCGTATCTCATCCCCTGAGATTTTCGAGAATCCCCCCTCCCGAAGTAAAGTCATTGCTTCGCCGTTAACAGAGACCATTACACAAGGTAGCGCGAAAATGCGATAGGCTATAGAGACGAGGAAATTTTTGAAGGTACAGTAGCACAGGGCGAATAAACCTGCAAGATGTGGTGGTTTATACGAGAAGATAGGTTGGTTGGTGAGAGGGCTGTATACCGGCTGGAGCCTACAATGCATGGGGTCATTGAAAACAACGTTTGCGTTAAAATCGCATGGACGCAATGTTAAATGTGCACGGTATAGATCTCACGTATTCTCTGAGTGCACCAGAAGGAGTAATATGAATATTCTGTCGCGAAAACCATAGTAAACATTATCTTTATGGCTTAAATTAAATATCCCGCTTAAACATCCCTTTATGGCTTAAATTAAATATCCCGCTTCAATTGCCGCACACCGCTAACTAGCCCCGCAAACGAGAGATGGCAGCACCGAGAACGTCGCCCGCGTCCCGAGAGCCACAGGCAGCGCAAGCCCATGGTCTGACTGAGTACCTATAATGGCGGAGTTAAGCGGGAGGCGGCCTTCTGGGGCTTGCGCTGGACCACCTTCAAATGTGGACGTTGTGGGCTGACATGCACTTTCGTGGTTCTGGCGTGACCACTTAAAGGAACCCTGCAAAACTCTCTCCAATTTTTTTATAAATCCTTAATGCTTCCAGAACGTAGTCAACAAACCAACTTAGAATAGGGGGTCACAAAGTACCTAATATAGAAATTTTTTCTCTATGTCCATCAGATAACTTTCTCAAAAGGTTTTTCTCTTTTCCGCTCTTGTCGTTCTTCGAGCACTCGAATTATGTCATTACAGCAGTGAAGCCACTATTGGCCGGCTTTCTTTCAGTTGCAGCAATAAACTCATCTGATGGCCACGTAAAAAAAAAGCCACGAAAGCAAAGCAGAAATGGAAGGCGCATCTGCTGCGGCGAGCAAATCACGCAGCGCCGCCCAGTGTTGGCGATAACCATAGCTTTCGCAGTGCTTCCAGATGTGAAGGAAAGAGTGAAAGCGCTTATCGGAAGTGTTGCAGAGTCCCTTTAAATGACAGGAGCTTGATGTATTAGTAGGTACCCACTACGTGAATTCGACGAACAGTTTATCATAAACAAAAACTGTTGCCGAGTCGAATGTCAGTGCAATGACCAACGGCATGGGCCATTTAAATTACCTGCAGTGGTATACAATGAAACAGCTCACACTCGTAGCGACGGGTATTGCCTGCATTACATCTTCGTACATTGCACGCTACACAGAATGAGAAGGAAGGAAGAAATACATTTTTTTGTCCATCGGGATCAGGTATTGGGGGTGGAGGAGGCCCACAGGGCCGCCGCAACCGCCAGGGCCCGGGAGGTGGTCAGGACTTGGCCTGACTCCCCCGGGTCACGCAACATCTGCTCCCAGAGGTGAGGGGAGGGAACGGGGGGGGGGGGGGGGGGTACAGGTCTGCGGGGCATTCGCAGAGGGAATGGTAGTGAGTGTCGAGTGCCCCGCAGGCTGGACAGGTCAGCAAGGAGGTGTGGATGACTGTGTATCAATTGTGTTCTGTGTGGGAACGTGTGTGTTTGTAGGACGCGCAGCATGTGGCCTGCCTCCGGAGAGAGGTGTGGTGCGGGGCTGGGTATCGGCGGCGGAGAAGGTGGTAGTGCAGGGCAATATCCCTGTATTGCAGGAGGGAGGTTGGCTTGCCTGCAGGTTCATCGCGTGTAGGCGTAGTGAAAATGGCGACCCGGTGAATTAGTTCGCGAGCACGTACGTGCACCACTTCATTAGCGCCTACGCCTGTGTGGGCTGGTGTCCACAGCAGGGTCACGATGTCGGATGGAGGATTTTCGGAGAGAATTTGCAATGCCATGGGAGAGATGTTACCGCGAATTAAATTGCGGATGGCCTGCTGACAGTCAGAGAGGGCGAATTCGGGGGTGGGGCGCTGGGTGAGCGCGAGGGCAATGACTTCCTCCTCCGCCGTGGTTGTGTTGCTAGTTAGGATGGTAGCCGCCGTGGCGTTTGGTGATCTCTTGGCCAACAAAAGCTACACAGTGTGCAGGTTTGTGAGGGTAGGGGGTGGCATCAGTGTATAATGTACATGGTGATGGTGGGTAGTTTGGTGTGGGCGTTGGCTCGTGCTAGTCGCCGGGATGCATGTAAAGTTGGGTGCATGGGGCGAGGAATTGGGCGGATTCGGATGCTGTTACGGATGTGAGGTGGAATGAGGAGTGGGGGGATTGGGATGGTGGGTGGTAGTACGTTTATAGAGTTGAGGATGTAGTGCCCTGTAGGGGAGGACGCGAGGCGCGTGAGTTGGGAGATGTGGTGGGCGTCTATGTGCTCCCGTATGGTGTTGTGTATGCCGAGGTCGAGTAAGCGATGCGTTGGTGCGTAGGGGGGAAGCAGGAGTGCATGCCTATACGTCTTCCGGAGGAGGGCATCAAGGGAGTCGAGTTGGGTGGATGTAAGGTGGTACAAGATACGGTTGAGTAGAACACTGTGTACGAGACGGAGACCCGCCGCGGTGGCTCAGTGGCTAAGGCGTTGCGCTGCTGAGCACGAGGTCGCGGGTTCGATTCCCGGCCGCGGCGGCCGCTTTTCTGATGGAGGCGAAGGAAAAGCAAAAAACGCCGTGTGTACGAGATTCGGCGCACGATAAAGTATCCCCAGGTTGGTCAAATTAATCCGGAGCCCTCCACTACGGCGCGCCTCATCGCCCGCGTTGCGTCGGCGCGTTAAACCCTACAATCAATCAACGAGACGGAGGCGGTCCTGTTACGTGATGCCGTGATGCCGTGATGCTTGCGATCCGTCTAATGAGATGCGTGGTTTGGGTAACGTATTTCTTTACGTGCTGGAGGTTGAGTGCGGTGATCTGTTGTGTGTTAGGGTGAGGCTTAAGACTCTAAGTGCCTGTGTGGTGGGTATTGGGTCAGAGTGTATAAAAATTTGGATGAGGGAAGGGGGTTTGGAGGGGGTTTGCTGTGAGGGGGCGTGAAAGTTAGGAGAGCGGATTTTTGGGGAGAGCACTGGAGCGTCAAAGGTTCGATGTGGTCTAAGACTTGGTTGAGGCCGTGTTGGAGTCTTGTTTCAATGTGTTGGTCGGAGCCAGACTGAACCCCAGGGCAATGTCATTCTGCGTTACAGTGTGCTGCGTAGTGTGGGAATGGTGAGGAGGGGAGAGCGGGCAAGTGGGATTAGGGGGCGAGGTTTAAAGAGCGGGGGTGAGAGGACCGCTCCATGTGGCGTTC
The DNA here is from genome assembly GCA_013339765.2 of Haemaphysalis longicornis. Lineage (NCBI taxonomy): Eukaryota > Metazoa > Arthropoda > Arachnida > Ixodida > Ixodidae > Haemaphysalis > Haemaphysalis longicornis. The sequence continues at coordinate 37,958,508 of CM023456.1, read as the reverse complement.
CGCGGTCTGGCATGTGGAAAAGGTCAGACTGGACATGGCCGAAGCGGATGGTAGCAGTACGTTGTGTAAGAAAGTTATAGATATAGTGATAGAAGTGTGGGCCTAAGTTTTGGGAGGAAACTGCCTGAAGGATGCTATGATGTGAGACATTGTCAAAGGTTTTTTGAAGGTCCAGTGAGACAATAGAGGTGTGGCCTTGTTGCGGGGGGCATTGGTGGAAATCATGATAGTACTGTATAAGGGCGTCTTGAGTGGATAGGTTGGGTCGAAAGCCGCGCATGTTAGGGCGGTAGGCTTGAGTGTGTTCAAGGTGTGCATTAATACGATTCTGCAGGACGTGTTTGAGAAGTTTGCCAAGGCAGGAGGTGAGGGAGATAGGGCGGAGGGTGTGTATGGAGGGGGGGGGTTTCCAGGTTTGGGGATGAGGGTGATGTTGGAGTGTTTCCAGGTGGAGGGGAAGGTGAGGTTAAGCCAGTGTTGTTTAAGGAGTTGCACAAGGTGTTCGAGGGCCTCCTCGTCTAGGTGTAGTAAGAGGGCGTTTGTGATGTCATGTCCTGGCGCGGTGTTACATTCAGGGCTTCCGCATGTAGCTCTGCAAATGTGTAGGGGCATCGAGCTGTGGATTGGGGTTGCCAGTGTATTGTGGGGAACCAACAGAGTGCGGTGAGGGTGGTGGGATGTAAATGGAGCGGAGGCTGTCGCATAGGGCAGTGGGTGAGAGTTGAGTGTCCGCTATCAGTTGAGTGGTTTGGTTCCTAGATTGGGTCTTAGTAGAGCGCGGTTCGAGTAAGGCACGGAGGATGTGCCAAACCTTCTTAGTGGAGAGCTGGCCTCGCATTTCGTCGTAAATGTTATTCTATTGGTTCCTGGCTAAGGTGAGTGCGTGTACGCCGATCTTTGTACGGAGGGTTTGTAGTTTGAGGCGGAGGTTGCGTCGGTGTTTGTTTTCGCCAGCGCTCCTCTATGCTGGTATAAGCCTCCCAAAGGTTACGAAGGTGCGTGTCTACATATTGTACTGGAGGAGCAGGGTCGATGGTTTTCGTTGCAAATTGTTTAGCTGAGAGAAGGCGGGTCGTCCATTGTTCTAGGTCGGAGTCGCAGGTGATAGTTGGTGGGAGGGGGCACACAGAATCCGAAGAATAGTACAAGGGAGACCGAGAGAGAGATAGATAGATAAGATCCTACATTCGGTAGCGCGGGAGGGGGGGGGGGGCGACGGATGTGGCAACTTCGTGTTGCGCAAGGCAACGGTAATAAATGTAGCTTTAACCCACAAGGATAATAGAGACACGTACGACCGAATATCGACGCAGATTTCAGAAGCGCCGAACACAAATAAACAGTAGGTACACTTGCGATAAAAAATGTTCCCTTTCTTTCTTCTATTTCTGGCACATGGTGTTTCCATACAAACATTCAAGCAACTGTTTTTTTTGGTGTACCTATTCCGCACGCCCGAACTGCCTTCTGCACAACTTCGGTGCAGGTGTGCATGTGTCGGTGTTAAGCCCGTTTTACATGGTGAAGATATATATATATATATATATATATTATATATATATATATATTATATATATATATATATATATATATATATAAGTAAAAGTACGCTCTTCGGAGACTTTATTTCCAACGTTTCGACCTGAGACAGGTCTTCATCAGGAATTCGCAGGTGCTCGACCTGTCTCAGGTAGAAACGTTGGAAATAAAGTCTCCGAAGAGCGTACTTTTACTTTGTGCGTATTCCTGCAGCAACTAAGGACTCTACTTCACGACTATATATATCTAATATATATATATATATTATATATATATAATATATATATATATATATATATATATTGCAGGAAAATATTTCTTGGACACCGGCAAGTCGTAGCAAAAAAAGAAAGACACACGTCGAAAAAAGAAAGGTTTAACGTTTCGGCCGAGGGACCGGCCTTCGTCAGAATAACAGCAGCGGCTATAGTCACACAGCATATAAAGGTGATCGTTGCAAGGTCACGTGAAGGGATTTATATGCTGTGTGACTATAGCCGCTGCTGTTATTCTGACGAAGGCCGGTCCTCGGCCGAAACGTTAAACCTTTTCTTTTTTCGACGTGTGTCTTTCTTTTTTTGCTATATATATATATATATATTTATATATATATATAATGAGAAAGTGGTTAACTCACGATTAAAAACAAAAACAGTTGTTTACTAACATTTCGACTGGAGGACCAGTCTTCATCTGAGTACCTAGTCTTCCCTGTTACTCAGATGAAGACTGGTCCTCCAGTCGAAACGTCAGTAAACCACTGTTTTTGTTTTGAATCGTGAGAGAGAGAGAGAGAGAGAGAGAGAGAGAGAGAGAGAGAGAGAGAGAGAGAGAGAGAGAGAGAGAGAGAGAGCGCACCTGTGAATTCACACCTGTGGCGCCGCAGCTGCCGGTAAATTCGAACCATGTGGAACGGGCTTCACAAGTATTCTGCATGTATATGTGGGCTCCAAATACAAGGACTTCCAATTATGGTTTTCTGCAGTACACATTTCCTCCTCTTCGATACCGCTGCGGACTGATCGAGCGTTGGGTTCTTCAACCCAACGCTTCTGCGCCTCCAGATCACAGCACCTCTTCGCATAAACAAAGAAAGGAAAAGCGAAAGTTCAAATAAAGCACTCACACAAAGCTCCTCGGAAAGCGCATGCGCGACCGACCAGCAAATAAAGGGCAATGACAACGAGCCAAACGACGGTGTGAGGGTATCGCGCCCTTCTGCAGGTATACAGTACAACCAATACCTGCCCTGCTCGATGCCTGAACGCAGGCGCCGTTTCTCCCGGTCGTGACAGCGCAACCGGCCGTCTCCTACCGGCGGTGATACACGCCTCCGGCGCATCCCGTTCGATCGCGTATACATGATAGATCTGTGCACGGCACATATTGTTCGCCCCCGGACTCAAAGACGAGGGCTCGCCGAGGAACAATCGAGTTGGCGTTCTCCGTGGCCCCCGAGAGCAAGCTCGCTTCCTCCTATTCCCTGTGGCGTGCCCCTCGTTTGATCACGACTCCCGTTTCCGCTTGAATCCCTCGACGTAAGGATGAGGCGAGGGATGGGACAGGGCGGCGCCGGTGTTATCCACGGGCGGCACCCGGTTTTGCTCTCGGTGTTCTTTTTATCCTCGGAGGCTGTCTGTGGAGCGTAGGCGGCACAAATTAGTTTTCGGGTAGGTTAGGCAAGCCCGCCTGGCTTTGCTTAGACGTACGGGACCAAAGAAACCTGTCGACCTGATTGACCGTAGCGCATTCTTGTTGAGGAAGGAAATGTATTGCCTCCGTTTTTGGTGAGGAAGCATTCAGTTTCGGATCGACTGATAGATCGATCGATTGATTGATTGATTGAGATTGATTGATTGCTTGATTGATTGATTGTTAATGGCATCCTTTTGGTATCGGGGCTATGACGTGTGTCATCTCATCAAATATGTTGTACTGCTTTTCTAATTTTAGCGCTGTGACTATTAGCGGCAGGCTCAAAATAAATTTTGCCCGTAACAAGTTTGGTATCCTGTATAAGGAGTATTCTCCTCTCTGCCTTTCTTCCAGCAAGCGTTCTAATTGAGTAACAAAAACAGCCGGGCCAAAAACACGGCAAAAAAAGAAAAATTCCGTTGACTCTGAACGCGGGCGTACATGCACAGGCCTGACGTTCCCATTGGCTGCGACGTGTCACGTGACTGCGACCGCAACGCAAAGCAAAAAGGAGCGCGGCATTCGAAGTGACACTCAGTGGCGCGGGCATGCGTCGGGCTGACGTTGGGTGTAACGTTATTAAAGTCCAACGTCGGAAACCGGTACCCACAGTTTGACGTACGATGAGTTTGAAGTTGCATCACACATTACGGCTACAAAACGTTTACCCAAATGTAGGCTTAACAAAGGCCGAGGCTCGTAGTTAGTTACAGAGAGGAGTAGGCAAAAATTCACAGAGAACGTTGATGGTAATGACGATGACGATGAAGGTGCTTCAAATACCTCCCGTGTATACTATGCACGCGTATAGTAAAGTTCTATCGCACCGAAAAGTGCAAGAGCACTCAGTTACACACCCACGCTTTCGCATTTACAACATCATAATTAGTGATTAAGTGTCCTTGAGTTTTTTATGCGATTGGGACATGAGTGCGTATACGGAAGAGGCTTCCGCTACGCCAAACACTTGCGCACAGTTTCCGAATATAGAAAAAAACCTGACAGCCTTTGAAACGCTGGTATATAAGGTACGTGTATGTTGCCGCCAAAGATACTGCAGTGCAAGAATACCGCGCGAAGCAGCCACTGAATGCACGGTTATTATTATTAGAAGCTGATAAAGTGTCTCGTTTCAATTTATTCCCCGTACAACATAAATAACCGCTCTTGAGCTCCCTCAAGTTAAAAAGCCGTGGTTGTGGCAGTATACCACATTAAAGACTCCTCTCTCTCTCCCTCTCTCTCACTATTTCAGTAAGCTCATGCACAACACGTGTTTATACTGCGTCCCATCCAAGTTTGTTTAGTTAAGGCCGAACTTCCCCGGTTGAACATTCTGTATGCCGGCGGCGACTGGAAAGGGCAAACTGTTTATGCAACACGATCTCATAAGACCTGGAGCTGGTTAGAATTAGCTTGGACAGGTTGGTAGTTTAACACTACACGTTTTTTTATATTTGTGATATTTCTTTTTAGGCGCCTTAAAACTTATCCACTAACATTCATCACTTTTGGGGTGGCTGCAAATAACGTCCCTCAAATAAATTTGATTCGGAGGACACTTTCATGTTTGTGAACGTCGTAGCGTAGCGCGGTTTAACGTTGCGTGAGCAGCGCTAATGCTATACCATTAGCGTGCCGAGCGTTCAGCTAAAGAGAACGTCAAGTTTCGGACGTTTGCGGTAGACAAACTTTTGTCAAGGTCCAATCGCAGCATCAGGCAAATTTAGCTTCGCCCTCGACGACACGTTACCCAAATGAAATTAGGCGGGTGCCGACCAGATGCATATTACTTTTACTCGGCCTACTGCGGCGCGCATCACCCAAGCACTTACGACGATTGCCCGTGAAGTTCAGAGCGCGCGAACTCCGAAGTTTTCCCAGTTAGCGGAGACTTCTCATTCGTCAGGGGGGTTAACTGGATCTAAACTCGGCTTGCATTTAGTGGTCGGTGAAGGTGGGGGCTCAACAGAAAACACCTTGCTTTAGGCGCGTCATGTTAGGTAAAAGTCAAAGTGGATTAAAAACCGCGCCGCCATATGAAACCGTCTTGCCGAGTGGTCAACCCCCACACAGAAACAGGCCTTGTGACTGTGCCATCAAAAGAATAGTGATAATGAATTCGAAGTTTTGTTTTTGTTTGAGCAAGATATCCAAACGGAAAGAATAAGGTGCAGAGTGGCCTAGATTGTTTAGGCCCAACTGGTATGGGAATAAAAAAATTAGCGCCCTTCGTCTTTGCGAAAACGGATGATCTGCAAAGCTGCACGCCCTCGACAGAGTGCACAAAACACGTTTGTTTGTAATTTACGACTAAGCATACTTCCTAGCCAATTACCTGAATGAAATTTGAAAAGACCGGAGCTTTATCCTAGCAGACAAACGCAGAGCTGTCTCTTATTTTCTCGCGTCGTAGGTATCTTACTGTTTGCGTAACACGCCAACCCAATGTCATTCTACCACCGGAGGAAACCGGACTGATCGCATTGGGCTGTTTGACGGCCACGTTTAAACCACCCGCCATCACAACGGACATGTCATCAGTAAGGGCATGAAACCTTTAGCTACGCGTGTCCCCTCCCTCCACAACCAACCCGTGCAGGCATAAACCGGCAACAGGTCATGAGCGGGTGCTTATAATTGAAAGACACTGTCGAACATGTCGCTCCAAAAGCCCTTAACCTGAACAAGTGATATTGGCCCACTTTGGCGTTCCAAGCGGGCCAGTTGCTGTTCATCCGGGAGAGATTCGCAGCTACTCGACCAGCCGGAACTTGCAGGGGCAACGGCGGCGGCAGCGGCATTCCGTTGTTTTCGCGCTCATTTACGCTTCTGTTGAGGCTGACGCTTCTTCAGTTTCCGCGCTTCTTTCTCAAAGCGAACGACATACGTCCGTCCCATAGCGAGTTAACACCTAGAAGGCCTCAACCTTTATTTCAATGGTCACACACGTGGGTGTCCTTTTCGCTGCCCACTTGTAGGCATCTTATCGTCTGTAAAACACATCAACCCAGACCCGAACGGCTCGATCGCAAAGGACAGCTGACAGGTCGCATTGAGCCATAAGAGTCCCACGTTTAAATCTCCCACCACCACAACGGGTATGTCATCGGTAGCGGCATTAGGCCCTACTGTGCATGTGTCATGTGTCAGGGCACCCCCGGAGATGGGAGGCATCAAGACCCCCTGAGAAGAAAAACAAAAGAACAAAGAACCGGAAATTTAAAGTGCGCGCCAGGAGCGCACCAATGAACGAACGCCGCGCCGAAACACCGAGGCATCATGGTCAAGCATGGTAGCGCACTGGTCAGCCAATCAGAGAACGCCGTGCAGGACACCAGTGGCGTGACGACCATATATGGACATGAAAAGGCAAGGAGCCAATGAGTGTGCGCCGCGATCAAGCCCAGAGGGGTTAAAAGCCGGGCGCACAAAGAGAAGGGGGAGGTAAGGAACCAGGAGGCGGCAGGAGCACGTGAGCTTCAAGAAACGAGCCAGGGGAACGTGGCCAGGACTACGACTATGCCTACCCAGCCTGGGCGGGAGCGGGCCGACTTCGCATCGGCTGCGGTATCCTAGGCGCACCACAAACCTCTGTCTTCGTGGCCCCAGCGGCGGCGGTCGGGCCCCTTACGGCCAACATCGACCTTCGCTTCGACGGCCCCGAAGCGAAGGTTCGTGCCGAGACTACCTAGGACCTCCAGCGGCAGCGGCTACAAGGGGGTAGCCACAGAGGAAGCGCCAGGACGCGCGGAGCCCACGCCGAGCGCATCGACCGAGCGCATCGAACGCCGCTATCAACAAGAGACGACAACGGCTACCACCGAGTCGCGGCCACGCCGTCAGCGCCGACGACCGGGGTCGGCCAGTCTACTAGGGACAGTGATTAGACAAAACGAGGGACTAGTTGTTGTAGAGAGAGTACCAGAGACATGGTGTTTAATTAGTAACGTAAGCACAGGGGTCCTTGGATTGAACTGTATATGAACTCTACTATTTTGGAGACTTTTGAATTTTGGTTTGAATTGTGTTTTGAAATATTTAGTTTGAGGTTTGGTCGTTATCGGGAATGCAATTGATTTATTAAGTGGCTTGCTTGACGGTTTTTTCAAGTGTACATTAAATGTGTGTTGTGTTAAACATGTCAACGGCTTTCCTGCGTCCATCTGTCTGAGCTGGCCAAGACTATCTCACTATCTGTCACGTGACAGCGTGCATGTCCCTTCCCTCCACGCCCACCTGTGCACACCTAAGCTGGCAACCGGCAATGGGCGCATGATTAGGCGCAAAATATACTGGTGAAGGGCGAGAGAAATACTTTATGTGCGGGCAGACTACGATCTCTTATTATTCTTCCGTCGGAAGAACTATGACCAGCTGGTAAACGCGGGCCGCCGACGCGACAATGTCGCTCGGAATGGCTTTCGAGCTAAATAAGAATTATGTCCTCACACCGGCGTTCCAACGGGGCAAGTTGCTTTCAACCGGCAGGGACTCGCTGCTAATAGGCGAGGTGGAATTTGAGGCGACAACGGCCGTGGCTACATTCTCGCGGCGGCGGCGGTGACAACGGCTTTCGGGCGTTTTTACACCCATTCGCGCTGCTGTTGAATCTCCACAATCATCTGATAACGGCGCTATGGCCGCTGTCAGCCGACTGCGAAACTTGTGAAAGAGGCTTCGGTGGTGGCGAGGGGAATAATCATTGTGATAACCGTTGTGAAAGAGGGGTCGGCGGTGGCAAGGAGAAGCCCCGTAGCTGCGCCGAGTAAATCGGCTTCACCGGAATGAAAACAGGGGGGGGGGGGGGTGAGACATGTACTGCTTCGCAGTAAAAGGAGGTGGAGGGGGGGCGATAGTGGCTTCCCGGTGCCTCATAATTCCACACCGCGTCCTGCCCCGAACGCCTGCCTAGGGCGTTCATCTAGAGCGGAGATGTGCGTTTGAATATCGCGCTAGAACGAGCGTGGCCGAACACTTCGCATTCCGCACCGAAGCTGATAGCCTAAAAGTGAGGGAGCCTAGAATACGATCTCGCGAGCAAACCGACAAGAGTCAAAGCAGGAGAGAAAGAGGCAAATGGCTCGCTCACCTGGCGAGATGCTGGGGGCGCCCATCTCAAGGAGCTTGGCGGTCCGGTCGGCGGAGCTGCTGGTTCGCCGGGGCGCCCGGCCCGTCACCGGCGTCTCCTGGGCAGTTTCCGAATGGTTCAGCATCAGCATGGGCACGCACTCTTCGCCGTTGCCTGCGCCGTTGCGTTGCATGCGAGACAGGGAGCACTCGTCATATTTGTGTCTGCCACCCTGTACATGAATTCCGCGTCATCCACCCGCCCGACACATCATCCTTTTACTCTGCTTCGCGCCCAGTTCCGGCTCTCAAAGTCGAGGTTTGCCTGTTTACAGCACAGGGCGCACCAACTGCCGTTCGCGACGCAGTACAGGGAGACGTTTCATCCATAAAAAAAATTCAACTGCCAAAAATCACTTCCGTTAGATTGCAGCTTGATTAACGTGGCGATTCGTCCCAATAACACGCGGAGCTGTTGGGGTTTGAACAAGGAACCTTACAAAAAGTCCACCCCAATTGGTGAAATATCTAACGGCGCCTTTTTACAAATAGTCCACCCCAATTGGTGAAATATCTAACGGCGCCTTTTTACTCCCGTTCGCGCTTTACGGAAAGCTGTGGGTGTAACAAATACGATATGGAAGAGAAGCGAGACAATAGAGAGCTATAGCAGAGCGGAGAACTGGTCCCGGTACGGTAGCTAATACACCTGCGCATGCGCACAACCAGTTTTTCCGCCTCTGCACACGCGCAGTAGCGCCGGTCTCCTACCGGGTACCGTACCGGGACCGGTTTTCCGCTCTGTTATAACTCTCTAATAGGGAGTTTTAGCACACCGCGTGTTCCTGGTGTACAGTGCGTTCCGGGAACCGACTGGGCATGTGCGCATTCGTTCGGGTAGGGTGGCTTAGTTCCGCTGATGGGCTGCCCCCGCCTCCCCATGCCCGTGCATTCGTTCCGGTAAGGGGTGGTCCTCCTCGTCGTGTCTGTGCATGCAGGCGCAGTCGGGTCCCGGTAGCAACGGAAAACACGGTTCACACGGTAAGCGAAAGCTCTCTAATAAAGAGCTATGGCAGGGCGGAGAACCGGTCTCTGTACGGTACCCGGTTCACCTGCGCATGCCCGCAACCTGAGCATGCGCAGTGGCTTAGGTCGGCTACCGGGTACCGTACCGGGACCGGTTCTCCGCCCTTCCATAGCTCTTTACTGCTCATTCAGGGAATCACTCCGGGTCAAGGGGGCACGATGGAGCAGAATACATTTTAGAGCGCTGCTGCCGTTTCCTGAGGCTGAGCGCTGTCGGTGTAACCAAGCGCACTCCTTCCTCCAACCTGTTCGCTTGGCTACGCCGACAGAGGGGAGGATGAAAAGAGAGCGAGCTGGGATCGCAGTGGAGGATGGATGACAATGCCAGCGCAGGAAGGGACAGCGGAAGCATGAGGTGACGAGCAGGGGAGGAACGTATGGCGGAAGTGTTTAAAACGGCGCTCGCAAGCGCCCGTTTGTGTGTTGAGCTGCGTCGGCGTCTGCTTAAACGCAAGAGTCGGAGCTAGGGCGTCCGCCTTTACCACAGTTGGAAACGCACCGTCGTATAAGTGGAGGTCTGTCTACGGCGGCTAATAGATGACGTCAGGGTGGTTTGTAACCGTACGTACCTGTGTGCTATCTGCGGTTGGAGTAATTACACGTCGTACTAAGGTCGTTACAGAAATGCAAACTTGACCGGAGTTTAAAGAACAACAAAAAAATCCGGGTTATCTCCACTAACGTGAAACCTGGGGAGGGGCGACGCATGCGGTGTATAAGTGTATTCTTGGCGCCTTGGCGTTCTTGCCAACGGAGATGAAACCGTTGGGGGTAGAGGTATACAGCTTGGCTGTAAAAGTCTCTTGTCTTTGGAGCACGAAGCTCTCTAGCGCGAGGCGTAAACGGGTGTCCCGGTGTTTTAGTATTGTGACTACATGAGACGATGGTTACGATAACGACATTAGACGCCGACAGCCGGAGCCCATAAGTGGTTTCGCCCCTAAAACTGATCCATCCTGGTCAACAGTACTGGATGACCAGTGAAGCTGTGAGGTCTCCAGCGGCTCGTTGTTACCATGCCGCTAGCAGAGCTGTCCTCGCCAATCCACGTTAAGGAGTTCTCTCTCTCTCTCTCCTCATCCTCCTCTCTCTCTCTCTCTCATCATGGTCTCTCCGTCTCTCTTCTCCCTCTCTCTCCGGCTCATCTCTCTCTCTCTCTCTCCGTGCCCCGTTCCCCTTCTGTGCAACACCTGCTGCGCCGTTCCAGCAGGCGGTGGTGTTCACGTGATCGGCGGCTGGCTGTTCACGTGTTCGTGGAGCGACCTCGAAGCTTTCGGGTTTCATATGTTCGCGTGGTCCTCTCCCGGCGGGCGTCCCGTTTGACGTCGGAGCGGCACGTGCGCAGTTTGATCGCATTCATTCTCTTGTCGACATACTTTTCCTTTATTTTTGCTTCCGTGCTGCCGGCCTTCGGCTCGCGTCCACCTCCTTCCTGCACACGGACGCCACGAAAAATCCCGACAAATAATACGCTGACAGCTTCGCTGTTCAAACTGACTCGCTCAGAAATGCTAAACGAATTAATTTTCCTTCACACTCTTGTCAGTGTTAAACAACAAGCCGCCAAGGAATAAGCAACGTTACTACGAAGATTTGTTGAAAAAAAAAAAAAAAGGAATGCTTAAAAAAAAAGTCTCGAAGAAAGCCCACCGCGCCAGTGTGCTCGCAAAGCGTTACGGCGTCTCAAACCCTTCTGCACGCACATAAGCACGAACGCACGCCTGGAAAATCGATGCGGTTTCAAAACAGCAGCCGCCTCATTGTCCGCCCATGGAAGCGCGGGAGAAGCCGAGGCGCGCCGCCGCCCGTGCGAAACTTTGTGCACGCGTGCAGCGGGTATGAATTATTCTCGCCTTCACGGCAGCGTTGCTCCTGTTCGCTGTATGGAGTGTCGCACGGCATCCACGGGGAAAGAGTTTCAGAAGCAGGCAGAAGAGCAGCTCGGGGCTTGTTAACGGCAGGCACGGTGAAAAGCGTGCGGTTTTCGGAATTTCTTCCCTTCGTGGTGTTCCCGCTATTGTTTGCGTTACCGGCGCAAACAAACGCGCATAAACAAAAGGCAGGGAGGGGGGGGGGGGGGGGGGGGGACTAGGAGCCGGCTGGTAACGACATGTTGAGGGGAAAAAAATCGGGAGGACCAATACTCGCAGTTCTCTTTATACTTTTTATAAACACGGCTACGCAATGCTGAACGCATTACAAAGATTGTTTGTGATGTGACGCGTGCTGTATTTTGATGCAGGGGCACCTCTGCGCGTGAATGTATGTATGGGGCGCTCTGAGTGCAAGGAATGGTAAGGCTTTGAAAATATAGTAAATCTTCGCTATAACGCAATCGCTTTGAAAGTGTCTCATGGTCCCCGCTGAAATAAATTAAGATCAAGCCACCTCCGGTTTTAATGAGGTGTCGCATATAACAGAGAGAATTTTCTAACAATATGGCTTCTTCATAACGAGGCTTTGCGGTAAATTAAATTATATTTGTCTAGTGCCGGAGCGGCAACAGACAGTCATTTATGACTACTTATAGTTAATCACGAAGGTATTTACGGTTTAGAATAAAGAGGTGTGCATAAGTAATTAACTTGTAGCTTCAATGAAAGGCCTCAAGCTTCAACGGTTGAAAAATACGCGAATAAATGTGAATGAAGCTAGAGTTTCCACAACACTTTCGTACGTGGAGTATTGGAGGATGTGGAGGAAGCGGCAATTGCATGATTGTACATTGCCGCCTCAGCGTCGACTACGCCACTTCGTGGCCAGTGCCAGTTCTGCACGGTGGGAAGTCGCTCAGGAGCAACTTTCGACAGTGCAGTACTGGACTGATTTAAATTAACCATCTGTAGCCTTTGGGCCAATCCCCTGCCAGGATCGGGTGTCGGTGCGCGCGTGCGTGCGTGCGTGTGCGTGTGCTCGTTCATATTCCGCCTCATCATAAGTATAGAGACTATTGTCGTTAAGGTAAAATCAATTAAAACGAACACACAGTCAACACAAACTGGAAATTTGCTTTCTTTTTTTCTTCAATTCTCAACAAAAAAAGTTTACTTGAAACCAACTTGCCATGCTACTAACATAACTCCTCACTACCTATTAGTTCCTAGCGGAAATTTAGTATACGTAGGCAACGGCCATGGAGCTGATGAACGTGGAACGTCGTAGTTGACATTTGAATACTACGCTGCTAAGTCACCTCCTCTCACGCTACGCACACTCAACGCTTCTGATAAGTGAATGAGAAAGTTTTAGTGATCTTGACAACATATTTTTCAGTTTGAGGCAGAGTAGTAACAAAGAATCTGCAACGCAAATAATAATAAAAAAAAACGAACAAGACACGGAGAAGATAGCTTTAGTTACGGTTAAGTCTCCGTTCCGACGGATGGCAGCATGAACTGAACGACCGAAGTTTCGAAAAGAAAAAAAAACTTCGTGAAAATGCGGCTAACCGGAATCTACGCAAGGAAAAAAATATATACGTCCACGCGAAGACAGCGCAAACAAAGTTCAAAACTGTGAGCGCCTCGCAAACTAGTATTTATTTACTGTCCCGGCGCTGTTCGAGGACCGAATTTATAGAGGCTAATGAAACTGCATCAGTCGCGGCACCGCAAGTTTGGAACGAAATAAACCCGAGCATCATTCACTACAAAATTCGTAATGCTTTTCTCCAAAGCTCGTATATAAAAAGTACTGATAGAAAGTACAAGAGGAAAGGACCCTAAAAAAACAATCCTTCCACCAATATCCCAGTATACACCGCCCCCCACTTCTTGTTTTTTTGTTTTACACCTTATCTTCTTCACCCTTTTTTAATTAAGAAAGTCTGCGTTTACTCCACAGAAAAACACCCCCGCTGGCGTCAGCGTGAATCCTGGGGTGAATAAATTTACCTTTAATGCAAATTTTTCGGGGCGCGGGGGCGCTGGGAGGGAGTCTTTAGTTTTGTTTTCGTTCTCGGAACGCCTTATGTTTTCAGAAGCGCGGCTTCAATATGTTTACGAAAGCCGTTACGCGACGTCGTTGGGCAGACGAAAATACCGCGCGACCGAGGGAAACGACGCTGTTAGTGAAAGGTTGTAAAGTAGAAACGAAGAAGGTGCGAGCTAATAAACGCAGCCACCGGGACCGTGTAGTGGAAAAAGTTAGAGAAAAGACGAACGAATAATGATATCTTGAAGGAGGAAACTTATAAAAAAGCCAGCTGCAGTGAACATCACAATATACGCCCTGAAGCAATATGCGGGCAGTGTCGTCGTGGTTGCGTAATTTTCCAGGCTCCAGCAAAAAGAAGCGAGTTTAATAAGCTGTCTTCGCCTCCGTGCACCGAGGAAAATAAATCTGGCTGCTACCCGCAGTGTCAGATGAAATACCATATCCATGACGGCTTTATGAGCTGAACGGCACCCAACATGCACCCGCGTTAGGCCGTGTAAACTATAAGCCGAACATGAGGACGTTTCGTTTCGTGTTGCCATTTTTGCGACTTGCTGTTGGAAATGCGGTCGAGCCGATGCAAGCGCGTGAAGTAAAGCCCCGTTATTCCGAAATCCCCAGGGCAAGAAACTTACTTCGGTATAAGCAATAGTTCGTTAAAAGCGGAGCTGATTTTCTCTCAGTGCTCAACCCTGGGGACCATGAAACACTTCGATTAAAGCGATATTTTTAATAAAGGGATCTCGTTATAAGCGATAATAAGAGTTTAATAAGCGATTTCGTCAGTGTTTACTGTAAAACATGACGTTATGTGACCGAAGCGATTGGTAACCCCAGGATCCTAATCGCTTGTGGTAGCCTGTCGTGCGTGATAAATTCGACCATATCGGCATAAAGTCGGGACAAATTCGTGATAAATTCGGGACAGAGTGGGCACTAGCTCACTCGCGTTAGAGCGGCGGGTAGGCAGGCGGAAGTGAGGAGGAGCGGTTTCGTCTCCCACTGCATACCAAATTGGGACGACGATTATTACAATTAAAATTATTATAATTAGAAATAAAGCTTCTCGATTGATCGACATACACTACAATCGGGCGCATGTTTCATTGTACGTAGTGTATAAACTTACATGTTACTTTTTTTCTTTTGTTCGTGTGTGATTAGAAATCCAACCGGCTACCGCTGACCAGGTTAATGAACTTTTGATTGATTGATTGATCGATCGATTCGTTATTGTGACAGTGACGACATTGCCTGCTTACGGTGTAGGCAGGGCGCGCAGGAAGCTACGTATTTGGAGACACTGTGACGTCACAAGGGTAGTTCCACAAGGCTAGGTTCATGAGGTTGTTTGTAGGTCTAACCTCCGCAACGTATGCGACTGAACAGAATTTAGAACATATTGCGAAACAGTGGGACGTCATTAGAGGGCTGTGTAGTGGCCTCGAATGGCCGCCCGTTGCAGATAAGTTGAGGCTCTACATTTCCACCAACCTGCATACAATGAAGCCAGAAGCAAGACTTCTACGAAATAACTCCATTGTCCGTCTAATTGACTTTCGTATCGCGTCTCAGAACCAGCAGGGGCAAAACTTACAATACTGAATCTGCAAAAAAAGAAGTAATGAAGTGGCACGACACAGTTCAAAATGCAATGCCGTGTACACTTACTCTCCGGAAATTATGCCTTCGCTGAGACGTTGCATGAAACGGTTCGTCTTTTAAAACACGGGAAAAAAGAAAGCATAACGAAAAAAAAAACGACAAGGAGCAGTGAAGAGAGCACGGGAATCCGATTTCATAAGACACAGCTCGCTCTGCAATCGCATCGACGCTTAACGAATATTTGTCTCCACGTCGCGTCTCTCGCTACTCCACGTCGTGCGCATAAAAGCAATCAAGACCGATTATAGCATTTTATTTCCCTTTGTAGGATTGCAGATTTCCGGGCGGCTGGTATTACACCCTCGCACAAACGTCGACTGGGCGCGTACATCAGGCACCGCTCTAGGGATATACTACAAAGCTTTATATGTATATATATATATATATATATATATATATATATATATATATATATATATATATATATATATATATATATATATATATATATATATATATATGCTTACATCGAAAAATCTTTCGGTAATGAGTTAGACAACGGAGGACACGCTGGTTAATGAACCCTTCGGAGATGTCCTCATTTTGAAATTTGAAGTGTGTTCTCTTCCACTTTGCTCAGCTCGTATTATACACTCGTCTAACCTTTTTTTCTTCTTCTCCAAAGCGACCGGGAAAATTTTTGTTGAATCGGGCTGAAAATAACGAGCCAGGTTCTCAGTTTTCTTTCAACGCTTGAAACACAACGCTCGCTCTTCGCGCTTTCCTTCTTCAGTAGTTGCGTTAATTTTGCCCCCTTATTTTAATCGCTCTAGAATCTTCCCCTCCCTCGCTTCCTGCTGCACTTAGCGAGTCGGCACCCCCGAGCCCGCCCCTGGCGCTATCTCAAGTGAATAACTTTGCCTAAATGACGTCTCGTTTCTGATAACACGATCCCCGCCCTCTCTACCGCTCGCTTGGAAAGGCGCTCTCGGAGTGGAAATTAACGCGCAGCGACGCTAGGCCCGAGGTAAATCGCCACCTAAAGTAGAATAAAGTTGGGAATAATAGAAGAAACACCCAAAGAAAGAAGAGAGAAGAAAGAGGGTAGACGACGAAGATGGAGGCGCGAAGTGGAAACGACGGCGAGGGATGAACTTACGGTCAGCTGGGCACGTCGCGAAGGGAGTAGATTCGCTTTCATTTATTTCATTTAGGAGCAACTTGTTTCACTTAATCTATAACTGGGCAGGACCTTTAAGCGAGAAAAATCCCTGCACCCTTTCAACGCAGTTCAAGCGAGTTTAACCGAACTAAAGAAACGAGTAAGGTCGGGGATGATCCCCTGCTTCCAAGAAGGTTCACTCCGTGACGCAAGGGTTTCCGCCAGGAGCCTTACTGGGTCCTATTCTGTTCTTAAGCGCTGTGACTACACAGGCGTAACGCTGCTGTGGTGAGTTCGAACCTGAAAGAAGCAGCATCAAACGTATTTACTGAAGGTGAATCCCGTTGTGCGCATGCGCTCCTGTTCCAGAAAACCTTATCTTGTGGAGCTCTTTACGTAGAGGCTTGCGTGTGTGACTGAGAAAACTTTTCCTGTGCGTGTGTGCGCGTGCGTGAGAAGAAACGAGTGCTAGTGCGTGTGAAAATCCGGGGCCTTTACGGTTCCCTGAAGGCGCACAGGTCCACGCATTAGACCTTTTCGTTCTGAGCCCCGGTAGTATCGTAACGCGTTCTGGACTGTACTGCGCATGCGCAGTTCCACCATCCTGTCTAGTGCGCCAATTAAATCGGCGCTAACTTAGCCAAATTATAAAATGACCACTCCGGGTGACCAACGAGTTAGGAAGGCCTTAAGTGCTCTTGGATTTATCGGGTAAGGCTTGACTAGATGGAAGCAGAACGCTTTTTTTTTTCTCACACCGAAGTGGGCAGCTCCCGCCATTGATTTGCTACAGAAAGGACGGTGAGATGACGGCGAACAGAACTGAGAAATGAAGAAACAATGAGTGTAACAGGGGCGACGGAATGGCCCGATGTTTAATTAGGGAGCCGTAAATTTACGATGGCGGAAGCGTGTTGTTGCACCGGTGGCCGGAATGAAAGGCCTTAATTAAAGCGGTTTTCAAAGGGAGCCGAAGGGCGGCGCTCGCTTCACTGAATAGCTCGAGGAAGAAAGACTTGAAAGAGAACTGAGGTACGGGAAACGGGAGAAAGGTAAGAGGATGAGGGGAAAAAAAAAAAGGCCCACCGGAGTCGTCGAAAGTGCGCTCCGGATCTGCACAGCAAAGCCGCGCAACACAACATGAAAGAATATAGATCTGAAATAACGGTGCTTTCCCGCCTTTATGAGAGGCGCTTCTTGATGGCGCAACAAATTATGGGCCACGTACGACGTGAATCTCCCGACCATATTCTTGTGTCCTGTCCGTACGAAACTAACGAGACAAGAGCGCGAATTTAAATCGCCGAGGAAAGTTGAGCGGAGGGCAGGGGGCGAATACAATGAAGCGGTTTGTCAAGGTTGTTAAGACTGGCTAAGATTAGGGTTAATGGGGGAAAGTTGGAGGATGACTTGACAGGAGTCGTACCGGTTTGAAAATAAGTTTGAAAAATCGCGCAACTTTTGAATTTTATTGATTTACACACGGCTAGCTTGAGTGCCACGCTTTAAGCAGAAAAGGGTGATTGCGGTACAACAACATTCTTTTTTCTAAGGGCGAGATAAAAGAATGGCCATGCATTTTTTCAGCGGCTGCTTCGGTGGACCCTTTTGGAATGAAGAGACTCGCGCGGGATGAAAAAGTTCCCGGGGGAAATACCATGTCTAGATTAAAGCTGCCTGCGCAAGCGCGGAAGCTAGGGCGATCGTTTATAACGGTGCTTTTCTCGAACTCTCGCCGTAGTTGTGGCGGAAGAAATATTGCGTGTCTGGAGCGGAAGTTAGTTTTGCGTTCTGTGGATTTCTTCTTTCAGCAAGGTTCCTAATGATTTCGGCTCCCGCGTCTCGATACGTTCAATGCCTTAAGCAGCCGCTCGCTAGGCTCCGTTTTCGAATGTTCCCTTCTTCGTCTGTACTGCATTTGAATAGTTCGTGTGTATAACTTATATTGAATAGATAAACAACCAAATAAATGAAAACAAAAAACTGGTCTAGCTTCCTTGTGCAGCGAGAACAAAAAAAAATAATGGCCCTATTGTGTCTTCACAGTCATTTCAATGCACCTTGTATCTTTAAGTAATGCCCATTAATCCGCTGCTGAAAAACGAACTTTTTTTCTATTGTAATAGTACTAGCTATGAAGCGTTAGTGAGAATAACTTGCTTTAAAGTATAACCAATACACATCTGAATACGCGGTCCGGGCGTTTCCACAGTTCCACTCAAGCACGCAATGCATAGAATTTTTAGTGGAAGCCTAATCCTAACGTAAGCGGCGATATGCTTAATGCTCCCACCTGGATGCTATAATCATGCTGAAGACTCCCCGGCCCATCCTAAGTTGCAGGTGCGGTGATTATTAGAACCGACCTATTCAAAGATTACGAAGCCATCTGTCTACCTTTTTGTCTTCTGTCCGTTGTCGCCGCATAAAGACCTGTTCAACCAGCCTCATGCATGTGCAACCGTTTAGTCGCTGAACTTTTCGAGCTGCTGTGCTTTCAACGATGCTTTCAAACGCAGGAGTAACGGCATACGCTTTCCACAGTTCAAAGTGTACGCCAATCTTACGGTTGTAAAAAAATGGAGCGAAATTCCGACTGCCTTCTCCGCGAGGAAGTCGTGCGCATGAAATGCGACGAGGTACCGTCACCCTAAGCTTTCCCTTCGTTCATCTTGGCTGGCATAAATAACAAACGGAACCGATGTAGCATGTGCGGTGGGAATGCATTTGCAGCGTCTGGTGAGAGGGAAGTAAAACTGAATTTCGTGGTCAAATTGCTTGCTGTGGCAACGCGAGGAAACAAACGCAGTGCAAGTGATGCAGCAAAAACAGGCGTGCCTCACCCTGGCCATCTTCCCTGTGAGTCTTAAGAAACATTTTACGCACGATAGGGCTAGGTCATGACCAGACAAGCTGTCAGCTCTCCAGTTCATTTAGAAGAGGAAGCCGTGCTTACGCAGACTTTAGCTCGTGTGCCCAAAATTAACACCGTCTTTCTATCTCGTAGGTTTGTTCTGCACAGGGCCACCTGTCCCCTTTGTCAGACGAGTGGCGTAAACTTACCTCTGTACGATCCAGCATATAATTGTGCAATGCGCTCACAACCCAGCCCTACCACCCCTCTCTACCCGTTCCTTTCCTGAGCTGTGGGAGACACTGTTGACCAGCTGTCAACCGGAGGACCAGACTCGCCTGGTGACATGGGCCAAGACGGTGAGGGCAACGCATGGATTTCCGGACTAGGGTTCCACTCTCACATTTGAGCTCATTAAAATGTTTTCTCTCTCCCTCTATCTCGTATGGCAGCCGCGAAACACCGCAGGGCTCGGTCCTGTCGCCCGTTATTTTTAATGTGGCGATCATTAAGCTACCTCTTTTACTACGACAAATTCCAGATGACGTCAGCATTTTTGCTGATGACATCACGATTTGGGCAGTGGGAGGAAGCGACTGAGATATACAAGAACGGCTGCAAGCAGCCGCTGACACGGTACAAGAATACGTGACCCATAAAGGCCTCGTATGTTCACCACGAAAATTAGAAGTCCTCTTTTACAATCCAGCTAGGCCCGGCAGGATACAAAGACATGACCCTAACATAGAAAACCTACTGCAGGGCAGCCCGATACCCAGAACTGAATGCATATGAGTTCTAGGGCTGAGAACAGATGAGAAAGGAACCAACACGGTTACCATACAGGCCCTGTACAACGCAGCTGTGCAAACTGGCAAACTCATTGCCCGGATAGCCAACAAGCACCATGGCCTCAAGGAACACTATCTCCTCCGGTTAGTTCAGGCCTTTATCATCAGCAAAGCAACTTACGTTACTTCGTACCTCAAACTCAAGAAAGCAGAGAAAGACAAAATAGAACGAATTATACGCGAAACCACCAAGGCAGCTGTAGGCATTCCAATGGCTGCCTTTACAGAAGAATTACTGGAGATGGGCATTCACAATACGTTGGATGAACACATAGAAGCCCAACGCATTGCCCAATACAACAGACTGGCTGGGACCCCAACTGGGCGAACAGTTCTGAAGTCGCTGCACATACCTTACGCAGACGAGAATGGAACCAAAGACACATTTGAAGAGGACCTACGAGCCCAAATCAGTCTGGCCCCGCTCCCTAGAAGCATGCATCCGGAGTACCATCAAGACCGTCGGCTTCCCCGTGCTAAGGTGCTCCACAAGCAGTACAGCTCATACCCAGCGGTATGCTACGTCGACACGGTGGACTACCCTGGAAAACGTGCGGTATTGACCGTGGTGGTAGATCAGCACGGAAATGCAACCTCATCATGCTCAATTCCTACGTCCAACCCAGAAACGGGAGAAGAGGTGACCATAGCTCTTGCAATTACAAGAATGCAGGCTCCTACCATCCCCTCGGACTCCAAGGCCGCCCTTCGCCACTATGCGTGCGGTAGGATCTCCACCACAGCCGCCAAAATACCCCAGTTTCAAGGCACATCCGCTTGGTATGGACGGCAGCTCACCCATCCCTCCCGGGGAACGGGATGGCACGCGAAGCAGTCGAGGTGATGGGACGAAGGCACCGGACATTCCCGCGAGGTGCATTCGTCTTTAAAAGGTATGGCAATAAAGTCTGTTCTCTATCCCTCTCTATCTCGTATCTACTTGACAGAGTTAGCGCAGTTCCTGCAAAAGCATCGGATGCTGCAGCGGAAGCTTAACATTGCTTGTCCCTAGGCTCAACCCGACGCATCCAATGAGATATATCCACGCGGTGAAAGAAGGTCTGGATTGATCATCATCATCATCATCATCATCATCATCATCATCATCATCATCATCATCATCATCATCAGCCTATCTACGCCCACTGCAGGGCAAATGCCTCTCCCATTATTCTCCAATTACCTCGGTCCTGTGCCAACAGTGACCAATTTATCCCCGCAAACTTCTTGATCTCATCTGCCCATCTAACTTCCTGCCGCCCCCTGCAACGCTTGCCTTCTCTAGGGACCCACTCTGTTACCCTTAATGACCAGCAGGTTATCTTGCCTTCGCATTACATGCCCTGCCCACGTCCATTTCTTTTTCTTAATCTCTACTAATATGTCCTTAACACGTGTTTGTTCCCTGACCCACTCCGCTCTCTTCTTGTCCCTTAATGTTACACCTATAATCTTCCGTTACATTGCTCGCTGAGTCGTCCTCAATTTAAGTTGAGCCCTCTTAGTGAGCCTCCAAGTTTCTGCCCCGTAGGTGAGTACCAGTAAGATGCAGCTGGCATACACTTTTTCTTCAGGGACAATGGTAGGCTGCCATTCATCATCAAAACATTACAATCAATCAATCAATCAATCAATCAATCAATCAATCAATCAATCAATCAATCAATCAATCAATCAATCAATCAATCAATCAATCAATCAATCAATCAATCAATCAATAAATAAATAAATAAATAAATAAATAAATAAATAAATAAATAAATAAATAAATAAATAAATCTAGCTTAAGCTGGAATTCGGGACACGCAGGACAGGAGCGGTTGAAGGTCAGTGGGTGCGGCCTTTGTGCTGATGGGGACCTAAATAGGCTCATGATGATGATGACGCTATGGGGACCATCAAAGTTTTGTTCTTCCCGCTAATCGTTCTTCCCCGGACCGGTGATCAGTTCTGTGGTAATGCCCCCCCCCCCCCTCCCCCCCCCCCCCCGAAAATGAGTGGGTTGGCGGGCTCAAACTGCGGGCTTATCGGTGGTGGGCGAACGAGGAGCCCTTGCCAGCGTAAGATAGGACAATATAAAAGTTCCACCTGCAGGAACGTAGATGATTGTCTGATCTGACTTTTAGCCGTTAATCCGCAAAGCCAACACAACTTTCGGAGTCAGGCAGGCCGGTGACGCTCTGGCGCTGCATGGCTCGCGTTCGTGAAGGGGAGATTCGCGGAGTTAAGCCCCCACATCCGGCCTAAATCACGAAGCAAAGTCCCCGGAGGCTCAATTAACGAAAGGCTGACGCTGTGCTGAATACAAGCGGCGTGCGGTGGAGATCAATTCACGAGCTGGCGGTGTGTACCGTCGTATTTGTTTGGCGGTCCCATTTTGAACAGCCGTCCTATTCTGACTGTGAACGTTTTTTTCCCGCTTTTACCTGGTCGTGTTTAGAGCGCTCTCGCACTTATTACTAGTACTGAGCGAACGGTCGCTTCTGCTTCGTTCCAAATTAAACTCTCGGTCGGCATTTCATGCCCTTTGAAATCGGCGCTATTTGTCGAATAATCGAAGTTCGAAAACACGGTGAGGTCATGAAGTTGTGCCCTTCACAAACATGAAAGAACGATGAGGAAAAGCGTTTCTTTTTTGCGTGTTTTATGTCAGCTGCGCGTTTCATTTCTTTGTGTTTTATTTCATATCGCAGCAATTGGACACGATTTTTTATTCGTGTTTTATTTTATTTTTTTACTGCTGGCACACGCTTCGGAAAGCGCCAGAGCCGAGGACAATCAGGAAGCAGCTACACCTTCCTGCGCCTGCTTTCGCACTACATAATAGATTAGCGATGCGTCAAGAGGTACTGAAGGCGATGTCAGCTACGCAGGAAGGAGAAAAAGTCGTCCAATGCGCTTGAAAAGTTGCGATAAAGCGTAACTTTGCCGCATTAAGATGTTCAATCTAAGTGGGTGCTCAGTAAAATGAAGTATAGCTTCAAACAAAGACATAGGTGAGTGTGTTCAATCATCTTGTTCTTGTTTTGTTTATTGGCTGATTGTAAACTGCTGAATTCGGTATAATTAGTTCTCGCTCGACCTACAGATGAGTAAATGCAGTACCTAATTTTTTTCCAGTTTCTGTTGGATACTTTTTAGTGAGATACGTAGTGATGTAGAGAGAAACTCTTTATTAAAGAGGAAAATTCAGAGAGGTTTGCTGACGTAGTGAGGTAGTTTATAAATTATGAAATAAGGACAAGAACAGTAATGTACATTGAACTTCTATATCAGAATTTTCTGACAGTAATAACAAAACAAAAATGTGAATCTTTCATGGTCACGCGCACTTCATCCCATGTTCCGTCTTTCTGGCGATTTGTTTACTATTTTAACCATGACCGAAGCTAAGTGCGACGAAAAACCGGAACCGCGGGCGGTAAAAGCACGTGTGGCGAACTCCGGCACATCCCACACGATTTTTTCCCCGTCTGAGCTGCTGCGCTGTCGAAGCCTCACAAGCCAGCCCATTACCGCGTTTGCTCTCCCTAATCTCGAACCCAACTTGCAACGGTGCTCTGACCGCCACCCAGAAAGCAAAACACAGCAAAATAGCGTATCAGCTCTCTGGTGAGCTCCTGAGACAGCCGCGCTTCTGTTTTAGTTACCACCGCTGTGTACGTGGGCTCACTAATTATGGCCTTTTCCGTCAAAATAGCCGGGGCGTTGAATGGGGTGTGCACGAAGTGGACACCCAACGATTTGTAAAGGAAGCCCGGTGGAAAGAGAACAGCAAAAATGGGTTCGGAGTGGACGGTACGGTCATAAACGACGAGACCGCGTCAACCACTACAAGAGGGTGAGGGGGAAAGAACAAGAAAAAAATGTAGGCAGTCGGGTTCTTTTGGAGGTCGCCATCATGAAAGCCCTGCGAGCCGATTTCCGATTCTCGACGTGGTGTCCACTAGTGCAGTGTTCAATGTCGAACGTACAGGACCGACGGCGGACGCTGTCCAAGTGGGGTAGTTACGAGAAGGGAAGGGGAGGGTCGTTAGACTCGACAGTATGACACAGGAGTAGCATTAGTCGAGCCTAATGGCGTGCTCTTGTCTGTCCCGGTGTACGCAGGAACGGAGGAAATGAAAGCGGGCCTCGGGAGCTAGTTGGTTGTGCGTTGCACGTATCGGAAGCGATCAGGCAAGAATAAGTAGATGGAAGATCTGTATACTATTCCTAGAGGAAGGATCTTTTAGCGAAACCTGCGTTAGTGTGTGATCCGGTTCTGCACTTCGGTGTGGAGGCTACAACGGGCAATATACAGTACAAAAAAAAAAAAGGTTAGGTTTGATAGCTCTCGCCAAGGTATTGATAAGAACACAAACACACAGTTAACTTGCAGCTTACCACGTAAAAAACGACATTGATATTACGGCGCTTGAATCGGTAAAGAGGAAGCACTTCGTTTTACTTGTTAAGAGATTCCTTGCCTTTCTAGAACCTATACCTGTTAGGCCCAATGAATCTTCCAGTGCGGCGCAAGTTCGGGTGCCTGCAGTTATCGTATACGTATGTTCACTCTCGCCACACGTTTCCAGTCTTGCCAACAACCCTATATTCGCTGCCGCAACATCAGTACAATACCATCGTGCAGTAAGTCTGGTACTTTGCAACCGCAAAGCAGGCGCTATAAGCTCGGTTCTCCCTAATAACACACCAATTTGAAATACACTCCCAGGTACAACTGGGTCTGCGTATTTATGCAATTATTTTGTGTCGTTATGGAAGAGCTTTAAAGGTTTGTCTTTTCTTTTGGGAGGTCTAACGTGCCGAAGCTGCACCTGGGCTTTCAGGCGCGCCGTAGTGGAGGGCTCCGGAATATTTAAACCACCTGGGGATCTTGAACGTGCGCCGTAGTCTTCGGTTTTTTTCCTCCACATCAGAAGCGGCCACCGTGGCTGGGATTGAACCCGCGTCCTTGGGCTCAGCAGCACAAAGCCTTAGCCAATGAGCTACCGCGGCGGATAGCAGGTGTTTTCCCCCGGTACGCGTTTTACGCGATGATTGATGATTTATTGTAGGGTTTAACGTGCCGACGCAACGCAGGTGATGAGGCGCGCCGTAGTGGAGGGCTCCCGATTAATTTTGACGGTTTGGGGATCTTTAACGTGCGCCGAGATCTCGTGAACACATTTTTTTTTACCCGATGTCGTTGGCTCCTTTTGGAAAGGTGCACCCCTTCGCACCTTTCCCAACTTCTTTGTCTTAGATGTATATAATTCATCTGTATAGGGTAGTGAAGATGCCCATACTTGCTTTTATCGTTTTCTTATCACTGTATACATGCCCACTACGGCTATAGCTCTTAGAGGGCAGCGGTAAAGAAACAAATAAAAACATCCCCACACACACGCACGCACGCTTGAACACTCACTCACTCACTCACTCACTCACTCACTCACTCACTCACTCACTCACTCACTCACATACACACACACACAAATACGCGTATACACATACATACACATACATACATACATACATACATACATACATACATACATACATACATACATACATACATACATACATACATACATACATACATACATACATACATACATACATACATACATACATACATACATACATACATACATACATACATACACACACACACAAGCATTTACGTATACATATTCCCTAAGGGGGTGCAAGGTTCTGCGAAGGAAAATAGACATCCACCGTAGGTGCAGCCGCATATATCTACAAGGGATCGGTAGCAATCTTCGCTCTACCGCCAATTTAAGGTGGAGTAAAACTCAACACTCGCGTAATTTCAATTTGATGGGGACTCTTGAACTTCTCTTTCGTATCAAGTTTGATGCTTCGCCACACTTACTTGTATATTGTGCCACAGACCTTATTTCAGTGCGACGTCTCAAGACCGCTAATCAAGAATGGTGGCTGGCCACGATTCGATGATGCCAATTTTTGGTCGCTGCATGTCATCAATTTTCTGGTGATGCTTTTGTTTTTACGATAAATGATTCAGGAAAGGTAAACAATTCAACGACACTAAAAGGTTGAAACCTAGACGACAGGGACGAAAAGATAAATGGAAGCTGGAAATGAGAGTTGAAGAAAAATAGGCCTTGGACCCAAAATGCAAGAAAATGCGACGAAGCATCAGATATCACAAAGGAAACAAGTTCGACAAGGCCCAAGGAGTGAAATACTTGAGTGTCAAATTTCACACTTCATGAGGAGGGCGGTAGAGGCGAAAGTTCCTACATCTGGGGTGAAGTTTTTACCAAGGTAGAAATAACAGATCTTTGCCGTTGTTTCACTGAATTTCTGGTTTTATCCTGCTTTTATTCTTAGTTTGTGCCACTCCAAGTGTTCACCCTTGTTGCACCTTACCCGAAATTCGACAGCCTGGTCCCCCCAAGCTGTCTTCCACAATTTCGGCGCGGTTGTCTAACGAGTTCTGTCTCTTTTATTTTGTAGCAGTGGGACAGCTCCCGAAGGAAATATGTTTGCTCGTACCAACATCGACAACACACGTGAACGCATGCACACGCACACACGTGATCCTACATTGACAAACACTCAAACATTCACATCTGAGAACTTACACCTGCACGCCGTGGGGCACAGGGCCGTTGTTAAAAAGCTGCAGATAATATGGGTAAGCACAGCGACGTGCGCGACAACACTACAACCACACAAGTGAAAAAGTTTGGTGAAGGAATAGCTCATGTATGTTACACGCGTGACGCGAACCGAATGCGATAAGTAGAGTTGCTGAAGGCGAGGCGAAAATAAAGAAAACAAGCATCGCCGGTGAAATTTCGGAGCTGCGAAAAAACAAAACGGAAAAAGAGGGCATCGTACACAAAAGGAAGAAATACTGGGACATTTTTTTTCTCTCGCTTTTATTGTCCCGTTTCCACTTACGTTTTTCTCTGCGCGTTAATCTTCTGACGAATTAGATTTCCCGCAAACACTTTTTGGCATGCGCAAGGTAGCCACAGCATGAAGCAGTTTGTACGGCCTTCAGATAGATGAATATTAACTAACTAACTAAATAAATAAATAAATAAATAAATAATAAATAAATAAATAAATAAGTGAGTGAGTGAGTGAGTGAGTGAGTGAGTGAGTGAGTGAGTGAGTGAGTGAGTGAGTGAGTGAGTGAATGAATGAATGAATGAATGAATGAATGAATGAATGAATGAATACATGAATAAATGAATTATTAAATGAATAAATGAATAAATGAATAAATAAATAAATCCAGCCCAAAGACAGCTGACTGAACTTCGTACCGACGCACGAATAAAAGAGACGAAGAAACAAACAAAAACAAAACCTTGAAGACCGTTTGAAGACCGTTTGAAGAAGGCTGTTTGAAGAACCTTGAAGAAACTGTATACATGAATTACGTACGCTATGAAGCACGAACGGGACTATCGTGATATAACAGGAAACATAACGTTGTAATAATAATAATATTAATCCGCAGTGATACACGATAGAAGTAGTAGTCATAGGCACTATAAGTACCGAAACTATAAGTACCATGTAACTATGAGTCATATGAGTCATAGAAACGAATAGTATCGCATATAATATTTATACATTTAGTTTGTACAGTTTATACATTTCCTTTCTTGTGGCAGAATAAGAGCTCAAGGGCTAACCACTTCCTTTCGTTGGTCCTTTACTAATAGTAGAGTCGTTTTCATTCTGCATCCTATCTTAACCTTCAGTGGTGCCACTGCAGCGTCTCCAAGTTACTCGTCGGTGCCTTATCGAAGACTAAACGACTAATTGCAAACAGACTGGTTCATCCGGTTATCGATAATTCGATTGATCCCTTGACCAAGTCAGCCGATCGATTAATTTCGTTACGGCGGCGGAGGAGGTGTGACTGCGGCCTCTCACCCCGGTCGCTCCTTCTTATCACTTTTCATCCGCGACTGCGTCTGGGCTGGGTAGACACTCCCATTCCTCGTTAATGCCTTTCTTCTCCCTCGCTCTCTCTCCATCATCTTCGGGCATCGCCTTCATCCTCCCATCCTCTTCCTCATCCCTTTCCCTTCCGCCCCAGTGCGTCGCGCAACAGGGCACCGCGGAGATCCCCGCGGAGGAGTATACGGGAATGCTAATTGGGCAGCGTGCCGGGAAGCTGTATCGACCGCACGCACCATCTCCAGCAGCACGGCGGCGGAGACGTCGGCCCTGTGCACACCGCGGAGAGAGAGCTCCCCAGCGAGTCTGGCCGCTCTGGCCCCAGTGTTCGGCGATCAGACAGCCCTTTCTTCGTCGCTCGCGAGGCGTCCAGGCGTCGCCTTATACGTGCGGCGGAGAAAAACTTTCCCCGCCCGGCGCATTTTCCGGCCGGAGTGAGTGGAACGAGTTTCTTCCCTCCGATGAGAACCTGGAACGACCGGCGGCGCAGATGCGAAAAGTGTGGCGTTGTAATACTAGTCGAATGTTTCGGAGAGAGTCTCGAACTGTGCGCAAAGTTTCTCCGAAGGAGTTTATCCCCAGACACGGGTGGTCTTGGGGTCTTTTTTTCTTGCCCAAAGACGAAATTTTGATAAACTTGGGCTGGCTTGCTTCAGAGGGATGTAGCTGCGTCTAACTTAATGGTGTTGTTTCAGGCTAGTGATCTTTTCTCCCCTATGATAAATTTATTTATTCATTCATTTCAGGCGGGGCTGAAACAGGGCGTGCTTACAAATGAACTTAAGCGAAAGAAAAGAATAAAAGCAAAGGGGAAGAATGGATGGAGGGAAAAGAGCCAAGGTAAGGGAGTAAGCATAGTGAACGTATAGTGCAGATTACAAAAAAGTGGTGAAATATCTTGTGTGCAGTAGGCACTGCAGCAGTGTATCCTAATAAAGACAGTGTATCCTAATAAAAAAGAAAGAAAGCAAAGAAAAAGCTTTGATTGATTTCTCTGGCATAGGAACCGGAAAACGCGAAAGTGAAATGTGCAGCGAAATCTGCAGCTGAGCATGATTTCCGGCTAGGCGGCTGTCTTGTGGGTGTGCTTGGCGAGTGACGTCCTGCTGCCCGGTCCCTTCTGCAAAGGTGTACTGGCGTCATTTCCGTGACGGATATGACGTCAGCGAAATATTAGTGTATACCGTCATAAAACATTTTCGTGTTGAAATATAAAACCCGAAAACGATCAACCCTAAGTATAACGTACTCTTTAGTACTAAAGGTTGCTTCCCTGCAAGCAGGGGTGCACCCTTTACAGACCGCTTGCTCTGTTGTACTGGCGTCACTTTCGTGACCGATATGACGTGAGCGAAATCTTTGTGTATCCGGGATAAAACACTGTCGTGTTAAAATATGCACTTTGGTTGAGATTTGACCCCACAACCCTCGGATAGCGTGTCCGACACCCTACACACTGAACTACAGGAGGGACTGAATTATCCTACATTTTCTTGCGTAGTAATGCGTATGTACTAGTTTGCCGCGTCCATTAGGTGGTAGCCACCACCGCCCCAACAGTTTTGCGGTGGCGGGGACCTTCTTTGTACCCCTTCCTTCCTCCCCAGCTACTACGAAGCCGACGCCCTTAAAGGAGCACGGCTCCTGAGATTGCGTGACGCACAGCGAAGCTAATACTGGGGCTAGTTGGTTGTACATTTCTTGGTACATCTTGCTGCTTTAGTACTAAACGAACAGGACTGAACACACACAGAATGATGCACATCATCGGGTGCGTGTTCAGTCTTCTTTGTTGTTTAGTTCTAAAGCAGCGAGACGTACCCAGAGCGTGGCGGACATCGCTCAGATTGCTGGTGAAGGAGGCGATAGGAAGCAGCGTTGCAGGTCATGGGGGCAGCTCGCCAGACCGCCACCACGTCCCTGCGCAACCTTGTGGCTGAGACATGATTTGCCCCCGATGAAAATCGTCGCACGTGGGCTGCGCCACAGCACTCCAGAACGACCAGTAATCGTGACCAAATGTGCATGTCACAGCGCAGATGCTATTTGCTGCTCTAACTAGCATGCTGGGCCTCGTCATTCGCCAAATTTGCACATTTGGTCACGATGACTGGTCGTTCTGGAGTGCTGTGGCGCAGCCCACGTGCGACGCCCCACCATTTGTGGAACACTGCTCAGGATAAGCCATATCACGTCGCTTTCCATCGTCGCATCATGCCCGTGTCAACGCCTCGTATACGGACGGAGAAAAAACGTTGTTGCGTAGTCGTCACACCGAGTCCAAACTGTTTCCGCGTATAAAAACCCGCTGTCGAGCTATACCCATCGAACGCCCGTTACAAAGCCGGCGATGTATGCATGAAGGGCTGCTCGCGGATGAACCTTTGTGAAGACTTATTCACCGAATGACTGACAAGCAATTACGGTTTTTGAGTACATGAAGGTCGCCTGGTCTGTGACAGCCGGTTGAACTCGCCTGCGCTCCACAGTTGCGACGTGACCGTGACGCTAACTCGTGGAATTGAGGAGGAACGACGGAAGTACGTTACAAAACGTTCGAGCGAATCGATTCCCGGCCGCGGACATGCTACTTCTAGAACTTCCGCAACTACCGCGTGTAGGCGCTTGCTCACGACGCAGAACTTTGTACTCTTTGCCTTTATTTATAGACGCAAATATCCAAAGGGGGGGCAGAGGACTGAACGACCACCCCCTCCCCAAGTGCTCCCAACTGTTGCCCTGCCAGCCATGCGGTCCTCATCATGACCTTCTCCATGTTGCCATGGTCCAAGGTATCCTCGTGTCGCCAAGGAATCACCCTGAATCCGTGTTTCTACACGCCTCACACAGTAAACCATTTTCGCGTAGAAAAAAAAAAGGAACTTTTGCGCCTTTAAGTTTCCTTTTATGGTACGGTGTTCTTGTTTAATTGATTAAATAGACCGGAAGCACAACTGCGCATACGCAGATAGGGTCCGAATGTACATGGCATGCGTAATTAATTAGGCGGCCGGTCCGTGCACCGCGCACACCTAACCCTCGCCTGAAACCCTCCAATGAGTAATGATGTACAGCTGGTGATTGCGCTGTGGGCGATCTCGCGTTTCCTGATTTCGGTACTGAGAAAGGAGCGGACGGAGTTTCTCGCGCGAAAATTGCCTAGGTAGTACGCGGTGAAATTGCGGATAGCTCCGCTCCTTTACTGCGGAACGCACACGCGGGGCACAAAAGATATACTACGGCAAGACGCACGCACTCGAGGCGCAGACCACCCGACCGTTTTGCGGCAGAGAAGAGGTGGACATTGCGGACGCACGCTGCATGCGACAGGCCAAGAGGGCGCGAGTGGGAGCGGCCAAGGAAGGGCCGACGGACGAGAGGGCTCGCGTGTCGTCTCGTTGCACAGGACAGGCACGTTCCGCCGAGGAGCGCCGGCTTGTTTGAACAGCCGGTGGACCCGCCGCTCCCGGCCTGTGGTAAACAGGGACATCCGTCCACGGCGCCGACGCGCAGATCGTAACTCGCGCTCGATCGCTCCAGGGAAATTCAATTTACGACGCCATCGGACTCTTTGCATGAGGGGACCCCGTGTTTGTGTGTTCTTTCTCGTTGGTTGCACTTCTGCCGTCGGATACCACCCGGGTTGCAATTCGTGTGAGGATTTCGGGCAGAGCGTGTATTGTGATTGAAGGCCTCTGAAACGCCTTGCGACGGTCGTGCGCGAAATCTTCCCGTAACCATATTTGCTTTTACGACGGGTTAGGCCTTGCACTGGCGAAAGGGAAGTTTCTCGAGACGGTTAGATCAGTTGGGTTTGGTGTCGCGGGGTGGCAGTATTAGGCCCGGAAGAAAAATCATGCGCCCCTCCGTCTAAAGACGACGACGGTCGTGAGGTATTCGTCTGGGTTTGGACTTCGACTCGCAGACGGTTTGGACTTTGACTCGCACGCAGCTTGGATTTTTGATCGCAGCGGCTTTGACTTTGACCTTTCGCCATTTGATTTCGCATGAAGAAAGCTTCGCGTTCAATAATCGTCGTCGTTAGACGGAGGGGCGCATGATTTTGTTGACTAATTTCGCATGCCCATGCACCCCTCTACAAATCCAACTTGCTTCAGCTGTGTCGGATTGGCGCAATACGATAGACGTCTGGCTCACAGCGCGACGCAACCACGTTCGATTCCGGCCACGGGGAGCTTTTTTTCTTCTCGAGGCGATTGGGGAAAGCCATTGCCTAAGTTGGCTTTCCTGCAGGGCGTTTTGGCAGTAACGGTTGGGATTTTCTTTCGACCAGGGAAAGCTTCGCGTTTCAACTCTTTCACTTTACCCCCCGCAAAATCATCATCATCATCATCATCATCATCATCATCATCATAATCATCATCATCATAATCACCATCACAATAATAATAATAATAATAATAATAATAATAATAATAATAATAATAATAATAATAATAATAATCACCATCATCATCACCACCATCCACCATATCAGTATGTATCATCATCATCATCATTAGATAAGTTGGTGTTCCTGCAGTGCGTTTGTGGTGTGCACGGACGCTATCAGTGAGCCATGGAAACCTTCTCTTTCAAAGATTGCCATGGTGGGCAGCGAGCGGCCAGCTGCATCTTCATTTCCAAATAAAATCCACCCAATGAAACAAATATCTCTCTGTGTTACCGCCGTCAAACGGGGTAGAAAATTTACAACCACCATGGAATCGAAGTCACCCGTTCTCGTCTCGTCCTGCAGCCGGTTATGATGATGTCACTCTGTTTCTGGATAAAGAACAAGGACGCAAGTTTTTGTGGGAAAACTGCCTTAGCAGCCTTTTGGGATCGGTTTCCTTTTGTTTTTGTATGCTCAGTATCAATACGAGCGGTAGGAGGAGGTGAAGTTTAAGGTGAGCTATGGTTAGTTGTATTTGCGAACAGCAATAGTATGCGCCACTGAGAAGCATAGGCATAATATATTGCGCAGAGGGATTATTGAGGTTACAGAAAAGGACCGGGGCTAAGTAACCCTCTAATGAATTGATGTGAGGTTGTATAATTCGCCACTGCACGTTTAGTGCTAATACCGGTAGGTGGCGCGACCGGCCGGCCGCGTGTAGAGCGCATTTCGCTTCTTTCAGCCGTGCACCGCTTCACGAACACTCATCTACGTGAACGCTGTGATGAAAGCTCTCCCGAAATTCTTGAAGGAAATTGGCCGATATGGCTTTCCTGGGTGTATTTGTATATACACCGTTTTGCGTACTTATGGTTTTACCGACTAGAGCCTCACTGATGCGTTATTTTAGGGGCTCGGATGTCGGCGTCTCCTGTCGTAATTTCATGTATTCACGGTACTAAAACAGGGAAGCACTAGTTTTCGAACGCCTCGCGTTAGAACGGTTCGTGCTTCAAAGACACGAATATACCTCTACCCCCAACAGTTTCATCTTTTTGGGCAAAATTCCCAGGGCGCCAAGAATACACTTATACACGGCATGCTTCGCCCCTCCCCAGGTTTCACGTTAGTGAAGATGGCCCGGTTTTTTCTTAAGATGGTAGCATGACAACGTGACGAGGCGGAAACGTCGGATGTCGCACCGCGTTGGAAATACATGCTATCTCAAAAAAGGTTCAGTTGAAAGGGAAACCGTTGCTGCCCCATCACGAGTACCGAAGTAATAAAAGGTTGCTGAAAGAGCTGTGCTCGGAAAAAACTATGGCAAATTGCTACTGGCTATCTTGTAAGTGGCCTATGTACTTGAAGAATATAGACGTCCGATTTCTCTACGAAATAGAAAAATCAGGCTCGGCGAGCACAACCGGAAATAACAATCATCCCGGATACCTAAGAAACTGCACTAGAAAGGTTCAACCATGCTAGGAAGGCTGTTAGGGACACAAACAGCACTCCCTCACCAGAGGAGGATCTGGACACCCTGGTGTAGTAGATGGCCACCACCTCCCATGGCTGCCCAACTCAACTCTCAGCCCTCAGTCCCCAGCCACCTGTCCACGGCGGCGGTCAGAACAGCGATACAGCAGAGGGTGCTAAGAATATCTGGGTCTGGACAGGCCGCCTTTGGAAATTGACCCTGGAAACGTTCAACGCACGCACTCTGTCTAGCGAGGGACGCTTAGCTGTACTACTAGAGGAGCTTTTGGACATTTTAGGGTTAAGGGAAGTTAGAAGAAGAGAAGAAAGCTTTATGGAGCTGACTAGTGGACGTATTCTGTGCTACCGAGGATATCAAGAGAAGAAAGAACACGGGCTGGGGTTCTTAATCCACAGAGAAATAGTAGAAACGTGGATAAGTTTATCAGCATTACCGAGAGTGTCGCAGCCGTTGTAATCAAGCTAAACAAGCGATGCAGGTTATGCTACTCAAGGTATCTTAGCTTTAGGCGGTCAATTTATTTCAGGATCATGGTGGTTCTATTTTTTTTCTTGTTGGAGGGGGAGAGTTTAAACCACACTTTTGAAAAAGACGCCTATAAATTACATTTATAATGGTTGCGTACGATATCAAACAAGTATCCGAAGCAGTTACGTTTCCGACTCTTTGCGAGAAGCTGAGCTTAAGTTCTTGTTTACTTTCAAATGCCATAAGGGGAGCGGGGGTGTTCTGCACAGTCGCCAGTGTTGAGATTTATTCTTCGCTATACGCTGCAAACGATGGCCCTCTAAACACAGCGCCTCCAGATAATTCCAGTTATAAAGTCTACAATCAGGTACTTAAGCACGAGTTTGGGTGGCATAGATGGGTCAGAACCGTCACATCCCATGGCTCGTGCGAGGTCATGAAATGTCAGGCGCACGGGCAAATGATTGTTCGAACAAGGGGTGAATCGCGCTGTTCAACAAAAAAATGGCCGCCATCCCACCCTGAGAAAGTGGATGTCCGGCGAAGCTGTTGTAAGCCAGTACACATGCTGATGGGGGAAGGTATGAAATGTTATTCGTCGTCTCGGCGGGCTTGTCGCTTGCGCTCGGCTTCTCTGGCGGCGAATTCTGACGCATGCGCTCGCCCTCTAATGACGTCAACCCCCCTTTTCGAGAGCAGCTGAAAACCTAATCTTTACCGGAGACACGTGGGGTAATTCCCATTGTTCACAGGCACCTTATCACCCATCATGCGGGTTCGATGCTTGCTTTGTGTTTTTTAGACGAATACTGAGCTTTATGCTGTATGCCTGATGGCAAGAAAAAAACAACAACAACATTGCGCTGGGCTTCCTAGCGGCAAACGCTGGGTCCTGCCTAGGTATTTTGCGTACGGCACAAAATTTTCCCACCAACGAGGGGCGAACTACTTTGCTATAAAATTCTAGGAGTATCGAAGAGTCGCACAAGAAGGCAGGCACTGAAAGCCGGGAAAATGGGGTACATAAACGCGCAGACAATCATATAAGTCACCGACTCATGAACAGGAGCGTGTACACTTTGAACGCGCGGGCTGCGTGCTGTAAAGTTGGCCATACTGGAAGTCATATTATGTCCCGGCGACGCGAGCAACTCCACTAATGGTGTAAATAACAAACTTCTGGGATAAAATATACGCAATGTGGCTGGAACACGAATCGCAAGAGCGCATCTCGCACTGATTCTGTACGTTAATGCATTTCAAGTGCTCCCTGGGCAACGTGGTGAGACAACACCGTACGCCAACAGACATCGTGAATCGAAGCTAATTGCGGGGAGTTTCCCAAGAAGCTTGAAAGAATAAAATATTAGGTTTGAGGAAATCTCGTCTCATCGGGTAAAAGATTAATATTTAAAAAAACGTGTAATCGCCGACCAAAGGTTTATTAAAAAAGGCAAGG
Source organism: Haemaphysalis longicornis (assembly GCA_013339765.2). Taxonomy (NCBI): domain Eukaryota; kingdom Metazoa; phylum Arthropoda; class Arachnida; order Ixodida; family Ixodidae; genus Haemaphysalis; species Haemaphysalis longicornis. The sequence continues at coordinate 37,922,930 of CM023456.1, read as the reverse complement.
AAAACTTTTAGGTGAACAAGGGAGACATTTCAGGGAACACGACGTTTCAGCGAACAAGGCGTCTAAGTTAACAAGGCTGCCGTACGGAAGCCTAAACGTCTTTTTTACCTTTTGTAATAAACATTTGGTCGGCGATCACTCGTTCTTAACTATGAAACATTCAAGAAGTGACGCATTCTAGCCAATGAGAACAATTACAATCAAGGCATGATGTTCGAGCCCTCATGATGTGGTGAAAAGCGAAGCTAGGGTGTATCAAATAAGGTGAAAAGATGTTTGTAAAATACTCCACTTTTAACCCGCCTTTCTAATGCAAAAAAAAAAAAAATAGGGAGGTACAGAAGTACGGCATTTAAATAGGCCGTAATAGGCTCGAAACATCGGCCAGTGAATCTTGTTTTTTACCGTGATGAAGGAACTAAACGATGCTTAGTGCTGCTTCTACGTCTCTGGTAGGTTTTAAAGACATCTTTGAGTAGAAAATAGCAGGTGATTAGTATGGATCAATGGTTAGCGTTGACCTGCGACGAAGTGACACTCTTTACTGCACAATCAGAACAAATCATCGTAATGCTTCCTTTCGTATGAAGGGAAATACTCGCTTTCTTACCGGGACCCCTGGAGCGTATCGTTTGATTCCTCCTTGGAAGGTCTCCCATCCCTTGTTGCTGCCGTCCTGCGTCAAAAACGTCCAACGCTCAAGACTCTTCCGTTAGCGAGATGCGAAGGCGTTGACACGAGTGGTAGCGCGGGAAAGATTACTCACTGGAGGGTTGCGAATCACAGGCTATGAGGGTGATGACAGATAACAGTTTTGCGGTGGTTAATAACACTCGCTGTTCATAAAACTTCACCCCCAAGAATGAGCTTGTTTAGTAAAAGACGCAAAAAAGAATCGATGCGGGATCTCCTGCGCTATTGCGTTAGGGGAGGATGCATTGAGAGCTCGCTGAGGTGGCTGCAGGGGAGGTATTTCCGTGCAAAGATAACCGCAACATGCCTAGTTTACTGCACAGTAATCCACGGGCGCAACATACCGCGGCAGCATTTGGGTTCCCTTCAGCTGGGCACTGTTATTTAAACAGCACTTGTCACCGGTATCTCTTGCACAATACACTAGGGCGGCCTTTAAGTCTCTCTAGCGTTCCCGGGGCCGCTCCTTGCGTTTTTGCACGACGCAACAGAGCAAGAGAAGGGCACCCCAACGTTTGCACCCAACGTTTGCGAAGGGCACCCCAAAACTTTGCGCTGTGTGAAAACGTTTGCACGACTTACGATCACTGTCCTTGAACTTTACCCACTGCGTTTTTACACCCCCTCCCCCCCCAAGGAAAAGCATCTCGTTTCCTTACCTCAATCAAGTAATTCTCTCTCTCTTTCTCAGTTCAGTATCTTAACCAGTACCACGCATTTTGTTCACTGTTTCGAAACAATGCCACTGTTCAGTACAGTGGCTTAAAGATCAATCCCCTAAAGGCCTGAAGTGAGAGTTATTACACAGCGCATTTCCATATTTAAAAGAGTAACAGTAATGCCGGAGATTGACTAAAGCCACCTGCCAGCGCAGAGTCACGCTAAACTAGAAGCATTTCAGTGCGAAGCCCTGAATTTTATGTTGTTCGCCGTACTGCACACAACTACCCCCTAACGCGAAATGCATGTGAATTAACAGAGATCACGACAGCTTTTCCCCAGGGATGGAATAAAGAACAACAACCGTTAAATTAAAGATACTGCTACGGTTCTCCTACTCAGGTCGGGTGCCCGGGTGCTCTACGGGCACCATTAGGCTGACATTGCAGCTACCTTTACAACCCGGTATTAAGCCACCGCGCTCCCACAATATTTCCGAGGGTGGATATTGCCCGTTCGTGTTAAGCCTCACGGGTAACAAGACTTTACGACGAAGAAACACGGGAGCGTTCTTCAGGCAGCGGCTGCACGGTAGGGTCAGCGCGCTGGCTTGGCTTGGATATTCCCTGAGTCGGAACCAACTACAAACTTTTCCCCAGTAGAACTAAATTGCGCGGCGGGGATAATTAACTAGGTTGAATCTTTTTCAAGTAATGACGTTAGCTTCCGTTGATAAGAAGGAATACTAGCGCCATCATGTGCAGTTAAGGGTGGCTTTCTCCGCTGTTGCGTAAAAGTGCACGCGTAAAGTATACACGATGCAAGATACGACTACGCGGACACGCCAGTCACAAAAACAGCGCCGGCGGAAGCCCTGGGTAAATGAAAGGGGGCCGGAAGCTGCGATAACCCTAAGGGAAATCAACGTCCGGAGACTAAGTGTGGCGCGGCGGCTCCTTAAACCACTCCTCTCTTTGCTTCACGTCTCCTCCGCAAGCTTGTTTACGCGGTGCCTCGTCATGCCTCTACATATTGGCGCCGAAACTCCCTACAAGACTTTGGCTGGCAGGCAAAACTCTCCAATTACTCCTTGTTGTGGACTTCGGCCTGATTACCTGCAGTCTCCAAGGCTAAGCTTTTTTCAACGTCGTACCGGCGGGTGTTTCCTAAGTACTCGAGTCTGTCTTGTCCACACCCTATTGAGGCTAGGGACTCTTTCTTCGGTGTACGTTGTAAACACGCCGCGTGCGGCAATACAGGCCCTGGGCAGAAAATTGGTTGTTTACATTGAACAGGACGGAACGATTGGGGGACCGAAGTTTGTTAACGTACTGTAGAGGTTGTTGGAACTGTATTACTAGGTATTGACTTCTATTTAGTGCCTTTAGTGCTTCCCTCCTCTTGTCTCTTCTCTTCTTTGTCCTTGTGCAACACCAGGGCAACAGTACAACACCAGTGCAACACCAACTTGCCCAAGGAACCTGTACTCATGCCTCCTTTTGTTTATGAAAAATCGTTAGACATTTGAAGTTTGAACTTCCCGTAAACTGCTAAAGTAAGTGGTCAAAGCTATGCACACTGCACGTCTGCTTCGTCAATTAAACGAATTTACAAGTTATTTCTATCGTGCCAACAGTTCGAGAACGCTGCAACCTTACCTGCGTTTCATGGCGATGCCCACCAGCACAGTGTACATTTAGTTTCCATTTCTAATCATACTGATGCCTGCCTTCAGGTACAATATTTTAGACTCCTATGCAAAACGCTTCGTAATTATGTTGGTATCCAAGAAGCTCTGAGTTTAAAACCTTGCCCTTTTCTTTCGAGCTCCCTTTAATTCTACCTGTTTGGAGATGACCGCGAAGTTCCGCTAAACCCTAGGTGCAAAATAATCTGCAGGCGCGATGGCAAAGAACCCTCGCCGCCCCCGCCGACAGCAGCGTCCCGCACGTAACACTGCCGCCGCGCACTGCCGCCGCACTGCCGGAGCCTCCGCAGGTGGGGCTCACGCTTACCCGCCTTACAAGCGTCTTTGGGGTTCTTCATGTCGGGCGGCCTCCGGTGAGGTCCCCTGGGCACTTCGATGGGCACCACGCGTCTGCGCTTCTTGGGCAGCTTCGCCCGCGCTTGCGTGTGCGAGTAGAACATGGCAAAGTTGGACACGATCACGGGCACGGGCAGCGCGATGGTCAGCACGCCGGCGAGCGCACACAGCGCACCCACGAACATGCCGGCGTAAGTCTTGGGCACCATGTCTCCGTAGCCCACCGTGGTCATGGTGACCAGGGCCCACCAGAGGCCGAGCGGGATGCTGTTGAAGTCGTTGTCCGGGTTCGACTGGATCCGCTCGGCGTAGTAGACGAGGCTGGCGAAGATCACGATGCCCAGCACCAGGAAGAAGACGAGCAGGATGAGCTCGCCGGCGCTGGCCTTGAACGTCTGTATGAGGATCTTAAGGCCCGCCGAGTGTCGGGTGAGCTTGAAGAGCCGCATGATGCGGATAATGGAGAAGAACTCTAGGATATCCGCGTTCTCCAGGTGTGAGGCGAGCTTCTGCAGGGTCAGGTCGATGTAGAAGGACAGCGTGGCCGTGAAGTCTATGATGTTCACGGCGCCGCGCACAAAGTCCAGCTTGCTGGGGCTGGCCACGAAGCGGATGATGATCTCGAAGGTGAACCACGCGTTGCACACGCACTCGATGTAGAAGAAGGCGTCGTGCGGGTTCGTCTGGATCTTGTCCAGCGTCCAGGCGACCGCGTTCTCGGCCGTCTCCACCGTGATGTTCTTGATGGCCGGCACGCGCATGTTGGGGTGCGTCTTGAGGCAGAAGGACAGGATGGAGACGCAGATGAAGAAGACGGACATGACGCCGATCACCTTGGCGGCCGTCGAGGAGTACGGTTCGTCGAAGAGCGACCAGATCTTGGGCTTGACCCGCTGCCAGCAGGAGAGCGTGCCCGCCAGGTACTCCTCCTCCATGCCGAACTTCCTGGCGATCTCCTCGTCGCTCGGCTTGTCCGTGTCCAGGTCCAGCCGGTCCAGCACGGCCAGCGTCTCCTGGGTGTCCCTGTGCTGCGTGTACGTCATCCAGCAACACGGCTCCACCTGCGCAACGGGAGAGCACTCTGTAGATAATCCTCTCTCACGCGAGAACCAGCGAGCGGAAGCGAGTGGCGGGAAAAGCTTTTTGGTGGATGACACACGAGGAACGAGGGAAAACTGGAGAAGATAACGAATCGCGGGAAGGTACACACAACTAGTTAACGCGCGTACAAAGAATACTCCTTGACTGGACTCTACAAGTGACTGTGCAAACGTATCCACCACCACCGCCATTATCTTTACCTTCAACACTCTTCGAGTCAAATTATATCCTAATGTTCTTCTGTCGTAGCGAGATAGGTCTGAAATACCTAGTGCCATTAAAGATATTGTTGCTTTTTTATATGCAAACTTCCGCCCATACTAAGTTTGGCACTAGCCCACCACGGCGGCCGCTTTTCTAATGGAGGCGAAAAGTAAGAACTCCCGTGGGCTCAAGATTTCGGCGCACGTTAAAGATCCACAGATAGTCAAAGTTAATCCGGAGCCCTTTACTACGGCGCGCCTCATCGCCCAGTGTAGCGTCAGCGCGTTAAACCCCACAATCAGTCAAGTTTGGCGCTAGATGTCTACTATGCCCAGTGGTCTAACTTTTAGCGTTACAAAATATTATAGACAATTAATTGTGGCTGTGCGCACTTTTTGCCAATGCAGGGGTTTTGTACAGAATTTTCAAAGGCGATTTCCACGCTGTGATTTCGGTGGAAGTGCCAATATAACATACGGTCTCGATATTCTGCACCAGTGCACTGTGGCGTCCGCTATACCCTAGCTATTTTGGGTCTTTAATACGCACACGACGAGGTTATAAACGTAGTCTAAGTTGTAATGCGTTTCCACCATTTGTCCAAAAACATTAAACGAAAGCCTCTTAGTTTGGAGCTGGAATAATTTACGTCTACAGCATGTTTCTTATAGGCCGTTGTGATATAATGCCCGAATACAGTTTATTTTGCCTTATTTAAGAGGGCTTACTTGGCATTTGCAAAATAAAGAATGTTTTTGTCGATTTGTTTCCATTTAGGGGAACATTGTTTGCTTCAAACGAAGAAAAAGCGTCATTCGCGAGAAGTGATGAGTTGTACTAGCTCAATCCTTTCCCTCGAATTCACAGCGGCGCAGAAGAAAAGCTGAGCAGACGATAACTGGCAGCCGGCCGCCAACAACTATTCTTTAAGCGTCAAGTACTCCGCTCGACGCCTTACAAACGACCCACATCAATAATTCCGAACTTTCCAATGATCCCGTCCAGTTCCAAAACTTCCCGCTGCCAGTCCCGCTTCGCGCGGAAGCGCACATTATTCGTTCGCAAACTTGTAGCTTCGTCCGCTGCATCCTGCCGTATTCGCTGCCATTTCAGGCAGCCAGTGGCGCCATGTGTGTTTGTGCAAATAATGCAGGCGCCGATTCTGCGCACACAACACGGCCAAAATGGACTTCCCGTGCTTGGAATATCGCGGGAATATATATCTGCCCCTCAGCCTCTTCCATCCCCAAAGTCCTTTCACAAGAGCGGGAAAATTGCTTCGATCTGACGCGCCATTATAAGAGAAGCGGGGGCGCCGACCGAGGCGGGTGTTTTGAGAACAACCTCGCTCTTGCTCCGCAGAGAAGCCGTATATACAGTGGCCTTGCCCGATTCGAATGCGGACGGCGTAGCCGGCGGTATGAGAGGCCAGATCCTCGTTTCCTTGATAGCTTTTCTCGATATTGAGAGAGACCACCTTGCAAGGAATAAGGAGAAGAAAAAAAAAAGCTCCTAAGAACTAAGAGTGCTGCATACGCTTTGGCACTAAAGTATATCCGATTCCGGGGCTTTCAGCGGTATACTGCTCTCGGACACACAGATATACGACTGGTGGTGCGGTGTTGTGCGCACGGCATGCGCGGTGCTGAGTACTCAGAGCGCTATTACACTTGACCGCCTGTTTCTCCTCCGGCAGGATACAGTGTACCGCCCCCGTGCGCCCCTTACATTATTTAGCTGTGCCGGTCGTTGAAACGCGAGCAGTCGTTCGAGGGAGACGGATATCTCTTGCGAGCGTTACATTATTCATGTCGCGAAGCGCACGCCCTGTTTAGTCAGGTTTATGTGCGTTACTCTTTCGCTCGTCTAATGGGTAAGAGAGGGGTGAAGTGGGAAATGCGCGCGCTTTTTTAGACGCACTCGTGCGGCTCAAGGCCGCGCTTTGGGTGTACTGCTGTTTCTTGGTGGTATTAGTGGCCTAAGGTGAGTCAACGTATGTCGGACATGTGACTTTGTGACGGCTTGAAAAAAATAAAAAATAAATAAAAGAGAAGTAAGGCAATGAACAGACTTCTCATGTGCAGGACAGCGTGTTTGTATTTAGTGTAACTGAGAGAGTAGCTAAGTTTTAAGCTTAGCCGTTCACTGCGTTCAAGCTCCGGCGCTGCCTAGCACATCTGCATGACCAATTTATTATGAACCATCCAGCTATCTTGATGCGAATTACGACAACGGGGGTATAATTTACTTAAATATTTTATGTTCTTTTTAACTTGCCTCACAATATCCATGTCACCAAGGCATAATTAGTGTTATATTGAACATTTTGACAGATGTCAACTACCATAATAATATTTATTGCACCCTTGTCACGCAAAGTGAATGATTCCAATGATACAACTCTGTTACTTGCAGAGCCCTGTTAATGTTCCCCACACTCTCCCCTTTCCTTCTTTCTAACCGATGTTGAAAATGGCCTCAGTAAGCACACGCCTTGCTTTTTAAATAATTTTAGTGTTGTCAATAGATACGGATATCCCGAATGCTGCGTTTTCCAAGCGAAATATAACCAGAAGTCATGCGGGGTACTTGAAAATTAGATTTATCTGCTGCGGCTATAGCTATTTAAAATTAAAGATGGGAAATCCCCCAGGTAAACGCACAGTGCCACTGATCCCGTAAGCAATTCACCGACAACGAAGAATATTGTACGCTCTAAAAACTGGCGCACTGTTCAACCAGGCCAGCGTAGTCGTCCGGGTGTGCCTGATTTCGACAGTGCCACTGACAGTGCCACTTACTGTGATGCCTGTAATTACGGTAGCCGCAACAGCCTACGATCATTAGAAGAGTCCGATTCGTACGACAACCATTTTCTAACCGAAAATTTCCTTTGGGGTAATTGCAGTCGAGGCAAATCTAGTAATCTTCAGCGGCCATTTCATTCGAGTATATCGCCCCTGTAATAATAATAGAACCAACTTTGAGTGGGAGAATGCTAACACGATGTAAGTTCCAGAGCCGAAAATTTGCCCGGCGCACGATCGCCTTGCGTAATGTTAACCAAGGTGGTGGCGCAATTTCTTTTGCCACGTTCTCGCTGTACGTGCTGGGCTGCGTGGTTCTCGCTCTGTGCATGTGTGGTCATACGCTGCAATGGTTGGTATATACCCGCAGTCATAACACAACAGCGGCCTCCATATAGGACTATCTCTGGGCTGGCCGAGACAGAACTCTGGCCATTGGGGCATTTTGCCCTAGAATGTCGTATATGCCTCCATCTAAGCAAACATTTGTTCGTACTCACGGGCATAAGAACAGTAACCCCAAGTTATTGCATATTCATCGCGACAAAAATTGCATTCGTTATAAGCGATGCTTCGTTTAAAGCGGAAATGATAAGCTCTCTAAGCACTGCATTGAAAACCATGAAACGCTTCGAATGAAGCGAGGATTGGAATTTCAAATTTCTTTGCAAGGAGAGTTTACTGTACGAGACGACGCATCGTTTTCGCTGTCATGCCATCATTACCACCATAATCATCATGACCTAGCCCTCAACCATCTCGTACGACTCGCTCCTATCTCACTAACGAATGCTGCAGAACGATCACAATCTCGTAAAGTGCAGTGGCGGAATTAAGAGTAGGATAACACGCCACAGAAGCGGTATCAGCACCCCTCTCCTAATGTGGGAGAAGGTTCTGGCATGAAGTCGTGCTACGCTTATCACCGGTTACCGCCGCTATCGCATCTTTCCAAAAAGGTATAACGTTAAGTGTTCGACAATGACGAAGCGAAAGCGAGTTTGTCGGCGTTCGATCGGAAGCTTCATACCACTCGTGTCCAAGGGGAATGTGAAGGGAATTCTTGGTACGCGGACTCTATAGGATCGGTAAGTCGAGGAAGCTTAACGCCAACTCGAAAGATACTGAAAGCGTCTGCTTTGCACACTATAGAAACCTGTGATGACAAACCTATTATCTTCTTGTAATTTTTTGGCGTTGTGTCGGGGCAAATCAGGGGATTCTTATTTTGCTCGAGTCTGTTATTAAATAATTGCCCTTCAGCAAGCTTGGGTTAACGGGAGGACGCTCATTAAACTTGGTGTTTGTGCAGGACTGCGCCCGCATTGGCGAAGCGCACAAGTTGCAACACATACGCGTGTTAGCCTTCCTTAGGTGCCGACATTGACTCTGTCCTTGATGACTAAAGCGCTACTCCAAAGATGTCCTCACCCTTCTCAGTAACGATGCGGGAAACACCGGTACTTCGTAAGCAGCCTCACAGCGCAAGTCTAAATAAATGCGCAACCTGCCGGGAGTTGAACCCCAGTGGTCAAAATCTAGACCCAGTAACGTTCCATGTGCGCCGCGGAGGAGAACCCCGACATTCTTTTACCTGAGTCTGAGGGACGTCACAGCGTGCACCTTTGACGCACGGTTGCTAGGCGTTGCGGCGGCGCCCGCATACACAAATTGGGCAGGCAGCAAGCCGGCGCAGACTTACATGACGTTACGACCGGCCGCCGACAGCGACACACACCTGGTTAGCGTCGAGGCCCCAGAACTCGAGCTCCTCTTCGAAGAGAGGTCCGCACACGTCGGTCGGGTAGTGCAGCTTGCCGGTGCGGTAGTAGTTGAGTATCTGTCCGAAGACGCCCGGGTGGCGGTCGAAGAAGTACTCGTTGAGGACGGGGTCGTAGTTGGCCAGCGCCTCGGTGAGCCTCGAGAGCCGCGTGGCCGGGATCTTCTTGAGCGTCGCCTTGTACGTCTCGTGCCGGATGCCGCCCACGTTGAGTACGACGCGGTTCTCGGCGTCCAAGTTCATGTCGCCGCTGGCTGCGCGCTACGCTGCCCAGCGCCGCACACCGCCCGACCGGACGCCCATCACGCCTGCGAAACAACCGGGGGGCGAACAGCGGTTTAGGAACAGCGCCACAATAGAAAAATGACTTCGTTATAAGCAATACTTCGTTAAAAGCGTGCATGATTTGCTCTCTGTGGACTGCGGTGAGGAGTATGAAGCACTTCAACTATACAGGGTGTCCCAGCTATCATGCACCAAGATTTTAAAAAAGAGAAATCGCGTAACTCGAAGAAAACCTAGTGCATAATGTTTGCAGTACTGTGAAGAAGCGGAGAGTAATTTTTTCGTTAATGAGGCTTAATTAATTAATTGTAATTAATTATCTAACTCGAGAAATACTGTCCTAATCACTAAAGTGTCAATGAGGCACTCGTAGGTAACCACGAGGTGCATCTAACTGCGCTATTTTCAGCGACGAACTAATTGCGTACTCATTTATTCTGACTGATAAAGGAAACCCGCGAAATATGAAAACTACCACGTGACGACGCCTCCGCGCGCATTGTAAAGCAGCGTCCCCAAACAAAGTTGATTGAAAGCAACTGCTTCGCGTGTTACCCGCCAGAAGAGACAGCGCATCACCTTGATAATAGCATGCATGGAAGGAGCAGCAGCAGCAAGATTCGCGGGACGCGTGTGCAGATAAGGAACAAACTCGGTCGCGATTTCTTCTTTCTTTCTTTTGTCTATTTCATTCTGGCTAACTCAGAGGCAGCCTGTTTGAGGGCGTTGCTTTACGGTGCGCGCGGAGGCGCCGTCATGTGGTATTTTTCATATTTCGCGGGTTTCCTTTATCAGTCAGAATAAATGTGTGCGCAATTAGTTCATCGCTGAAAATACCTCAGTTAGATGCCCCTCGTGGTTACCTACAAGTGCCTCATTGACACTTTAGTGATTAGGACAGTATTTCTCGAGTTAGATAATTAATTACAATTAGTTAATTTAGTCTCATTAACGAAAAAATTACTCTCCGCTTCTTCACAGTACTGCAAACATTATGCACTAGGTTTTCTTCGAGTTACGCCTTTACTCTTTTTTTAAATCTTGGTGCATGATAGCTGGGACACCCTGTATATACAGTGTGATATTTTTAATATTAGGCGCTTAGATTTACGTGAAGAGCACCTCTACGTTGAGGTTATGCGCCCAGGGGGACACAAAATGAGGTGGTGATTTTTGATGTCAGGGGACTCATTACTAAAATTGAATAATTAACTTTTTTGTGGCTTGGACACCGTGGGCTGCAGTAAGCAGGTATACGTTTGTATTGAAAATTTGGACGCCATCGTCTTTCCGCGGAGTTTCATTTGGCAGGATTTGGCAACCGTACTCCGAGATATCGAACTGCGAAGTTTAATTGTCGTTCGCATGATTACGCATGCAAGACAGTGAAGACTGGCGCAAAGCCCCTTCCTTTTGTTACGTGCCTTCTGTGTACGGTGTTTAGTTTGCCAACGGGGTGGAGGCATAGGAAAAAGTGATAACTGGCACCCTTTCAGTCTTGGCTGGCGTTATCGCAATCTGCAGTAGTCGGAACCTCTATCCAAACACAAAACAAAAGGGAGGAGCCTTGCGCCAGTCTTCAGTGTCCAGCATGCGTAATCATGCGAACGGCAATTAAACTTCGGAGTACGGATGCGCTAGAACAACTCTGCCAGATGAAACTGCCTGGAAACACGATTGCGTACAACTTTTCAATACAAACATGCCTGCTTATTGCAGCCAAAAAAAAAGTTAATTATTCAATTTTAGTTAAACAAGCCACCGACATCAATAATTACCACCTCATTTTGTGTCCCCCTGGGCGCATAACCTCAACGTAGAGGTGCTCTTCCCGTAAATCTAAGCGCCTAATTTAAAAGAAGCCTGTCGACTTAACTTTGATCACCCTGTATACATATATATGCATATATGCATATATGTATACTGAGGGAGACGTCAAGGGCAGCCGTCACCCAGAAGAGACGTCGCACAGGCAGTCGAAACGGCGAGTTTATTCTGAGCGGCAACCCAGAATCCCAGCTCGAGGAATGATGATGTGGATGGGTATGAGAAACAGATTAGGTGCGATATGATGGTGATAATGGTCGTGAGAAGAAGACGGAGTGCAAGGTGGATTGAACACGAAAGTAACAGGCACCTTCCATGTGTCCTTGAAGCGAGCACTATCGCCGCGTGCACACAAATGCTCACAACATATGTATACATGTATATATGTATACTTTGGAAACAAACAAACAAAAAAACACCCACAAATAACGCGAGAAAATAAGGTAAGTAAAGACGGAGACACACGAGAAAAACATTTAAAAAATGAAGTTTACACGTTTCGACCGGAGGACCAGTTTTTGTTATGGTGATTAGCAAGCTCCCGCAATAAAAAAAGACTTCAGCAAGGTCTTAAATATAGCGATTTCCTTACAAAAAAGGGTAACATAGTCAGCACGATTGGTCAGATTGCAGTGCCGGTGGTGCGTTAAGTGCTTAGAGTTACACCACTAATATCGCCAGCACTGGCTTTGATCGATTGATTGTCCGAAAAAATTCGCGTGCCGGGAGGATCCCCTGACTTGGACGTTAAGTGTTAAACGTGCCGTGAGAACGTGACTCAAGTTTTGCGTTCATTGACTCGTGATACCTGACAGCGTTTTACTCCGCTGTGTTTCGTCCGACCACGCGTTTTAATGCAAGATGCGGTCCTCTGCGAACGTCAATTAGAACAGCACGAACGCGGTGGGCATACTTCTGTCTTTAGCTGTTTAGCGATCAAACGGACGAACAAGTTCGAGTAGGATTAGTGGTCGTCGTAAGAGTGTGGTAAATGGAAGTCAATGCTGGTGAAGGTGAAAAACAAATGACACTTTTCACCATTGATAAAATATGCATGTCCCGCACAGCCCGGTGGAGCCTGTTTACCTACAACAGCGAAGCGCCAATAACTTATCTCGAACATAATTTCGCGACGATAAAACTGCCTTCTTGGTCTTCCAGTAGAACATTGGTTGCCCCATTCTTTAAGCCAACTAACTGGGTCGAATCACCACTCTGACTCGAGCCGTCACCGGAGTCATCACTATAGCTTTAGTGTTTACATAATATAATCAGTATGGATGCGTGCTCGAAAGTGGCCGAGATACCGCATTTTTTACAACCTAATGAGTCGTTGTCAACACTTTAATTTTGGAGAGAAGTTTTTATAGCGTCTCAGAAGCAGCTGCATGGCAGCAAACGAAAGAAGGCTCTTCATTAGAGGAATCAGAGAAGTCTGCCAGCATGTTGTCGCCTACATGCTTACTCTGCGGGGTCGGGGAGGAGGGAATAAAGACCCTAAAAGTAGCAAAACATACAAAGCACAGCGCACTCTTGACGTGTTCGCACGCTGTGAGTGGCATGCGTTGCACTTATGAAAAAAGAAAAAAGAAAACAAAAACAAAAACAAAACAAACAAGAAACGTACAGATACAACAGAAAAGAACAAAGAAACAAATACGGAAAGGAGTAGAAAGAATGAAAAGCAAGAGCTATCCAGAAATGTATAACTGCTCATGCGCATTTATAAGACTCATGAAGAAATTAATTTCGGAAGCCGTAATTGTAGCTATCACATGCGCATCCATAGAAGTTCTAGACATTAGGGGAAAAAATGGTGCAGATTGCACTAGTGGTGCAAGGGTGGAGTTCTCGATGACTGGCAGGCCCAGATCGTTTCGTCCGCAGGCTTTTTCATTCCTACCAAAGTGGACCACGTTAGCAACGCGCTAGAACCCGCGGCAACCGGTTTCGCGCACTCGGCGTCTGTAGCGCGAACTCGGTGTCTGTGCTCCTTAGTTCAGGTGTGACCACACATGAACTGGCAAGAAGAAATGAAGGATAGATATCAGGGCTCGAATGCTGGGCAGGGTATTTCTACGGTCGATCTGGACGACGCCTGGCGCTCTGCACGAGGTGCACGCTCATGTGCGCTCGGTATTTTTTCTTTGTATTTTTGTGAGCTCCTCGCGTGGCACAAGATTGGAAGCCGTCGAGCATTCCTCGGGAGGCGCCCGCTCAAGGGAATTTTTTCTTGGTAGTTTTTGTTTGCGAACGCCACCGGAACAAGATCAAGCTTAAACAGCTCTATACAGTAAAAATTTAAAATATGATGTTACTTCGCTAAGAAGTCGTCGTTCACCCAATAATCCCAATTTTGCGTAGTTTTGTTCATTGAGGTGCATTGAGCAAAATCAAATTTAAGGAGAGGCACTTAAGACCCCTTACGTGTGCCCTGGGCAAGGTATGTTGCCTTAGTGGGCTAATAACCTCGAGTGGGTATGTGGGGATTGCGCGCGGGAATGTTGGCTTCGAAGCCGAATGAGCATTGGGAGATCGGTCGTGAGCTCCTGACGGCAACTGTCATCGTCACTGACGAGTCTACCTGAATGGGTATGTTGTTGGGCCTATAAGCAGCTTTAACAATATTAGCCAATTTTAACTTTGAGCTTAACGACCCGCCATTCCATGTCAAACTCATTGTGCGTCAAGCTGGGAGTGCCGGTTGACCACGTTTCGCCTAAATGTGTAACACATGCGCGAGTTAGCCGCCAATGAATAACCCCGTTCGCAGCCGATGGAATGAAAATTATGGGGTGGGTATGTTGACAAATTACACTACGGGATTTTTTGTGCCACCGTAGTCGTGCCGAAAGCTGTGACCACGCCGACGCCGGATTTCTGTTGAACAGACCGTGTGAGGCTACCGCCTTGAAAACATGAACTGCATACTAACTCCCGCCCCAGAATTATGCGAAGCAAAATTTCTACTGCTGTCCCTGTGAAGCAGTATTTTCTTATAAACAGGGTGGAGGAAAAATGCGTAAAACCAACCGTTCGAAGTTAAAACCGAGAGAGATTCTTGAGTCGTATAGTTAGACAGAGATTAGGCGCCATCACAAAAGGATAAAGTGCCCACACTGAGGATATTTGACTGCTGGGACCGATCCTGGGAGCGATGGTGTTTTGAAGTGTAAAATAAAATGCGGGTGTTTCCAACACGTCGCATACTATTAGAGGCTGGAAGGAAGGAAGGAGCAGTACAGGAAAGTACGTTAACCGGCAATTGACCAGTTGGCTACCCTACACATGGGTATGGGGATACGGGAATTATAAAGGAAAGAAAGGACCCCGGTGCATAATAAAAGAGAAAAAGAATATGAACAAAATGAGCAAAGCAATTTAAGTTGTCAATGATGCCATAGAATACCGCAAGATATTATATGAGTAATGAGAAACACGGGCTTCGATTACAGTATTTCCTATGAGAAAGCCTACAGAGTCGACATGTTAAGCGCCTGCACTTTTAGGTCTTATAAACATTAAGTCGGTCTTTTTATCGAATGTTACACCGCTAAATCTTACACTCCGAACGCGAACAGAGGGAGAAGAATGTCACTGATGCGTGTTATGCTTGTGCTGCGCGGAAACTTTTAACTGACTGATGTCTACTTATTCACAAGTGATCCGTATATATAGACAATGCGCCATTCTGTAGACAATGCTTCGAAGACCTTCGGAAGGCCTTTGAAACGGCCGTGTAGCACAGGCAGGACGAATATCACCGAAATCGAGGAGAGGAATCACGGGTGCCGCGCAAAGATGCTTCTTGTTTCAGATGCGCAGTCGCATCAACTGGAGCGGATAACGGCTGAGCAAATGCGAGGAGGATGCAGAGAAGGATCGTTAGAGGCACACACGGTAGGAAATTCAACGCGGAGAAGTGTTTAAAAAATGGGTAACAGGGATGAATCACCGCTGACAATCGCCCATGACACAAGTCCTCTGGAATACGGAAAGGAAAAAAAAAAAGCCGACATTTTCGGCGATCTCGAAATACTTTACACCGGACTGCGCGTACCTATACAGGCGCAAGGTAGATCAGTCGAAACGATTCAGAGAGGAACATTTAGTGGCGGAGAGAGTTTATGCTTAACTGGCGATGACTGTGAGGAAAGAGCGATGAAAGTTCTCGTATTTCCTTCTTTACTCTGTGCCTTAACACTCTCACCACCCCCCGTAACATTTCGGTAGCGCTAACGTAACGATTAGGTGAATCCGGGAATGGTTTATAGCAGACTGGCTCACACAGATGATAGCAGACCTTCCCCCGCATATACTATAACTTCTAAGAGAGCACGAAAAAAAAAACATGTACGGTAAGTGGTAACATCAGATATAACGTACGTACCCTACTAGTTGCCATCGCGTTGATTAGAGCGAGTTTTCCCGCGAAGCCGCTGCCAACGTGTACGGCTTATTAGAGAAGGACTCCACGACGGCGGTGGCGCCGCTTGTCTCGGGTTTCGCAGAGAAACCTCGAAGCTCGCTACACATAGAGCAGCTGGCGCTCTTTGCACCTGCAGTGCCGCTAGCGTCGCTCTACAACAATCGCCGCGCTGAATTCGCCTACGAAGCACGCTGGTATGAAAGAGAGTCAAGGATGGCCGTTGTCTTTTTTTATTCTGCGAGAATAAACGGAGATCGCGGCAGAACGGCGCGCCGTCGCGGAGAAACGCCGTAGGAAGAACAATATTTTGGCGTTTACAAAACCGCTTCTCGCGCAATTTGTTACGCAACATGTCGCGTGTTTGTGTGCGTAGACATTGTAGTCAGCGCAAGAAGTACAGAACGGATAGAAGAGCAGGACAGGCGCTGGACAGGAACTAGCGTCCGTCCCGCTTGTGTGTCCTAGCACCTGTTCTGTCCGTGTCGTTTCATTGTGCTCCTGTCGAGTTTTTTCGTGCTTGCTATAACGTAGAAATTCGCTCAATACAAACGAACCCGAGTGTATGCCCTAAATGATGCGTTAGAGTATACTTTGTTACGTAACCTTCGCCAGCTTCTTTTTTTTCTTTCTATCATCTTGGTTTCGTCGAAGCTAGTCCGCTTCGAAAGCGTTTCGTTCAACTCGAAATTCGCTTTAAACATCTCAACTCGCACCGTCTAATACTCGACATCGGAATTACATGGCATTTGAGACAAAGTAGCGAAAAGTTGCCGATTAATTTCGACCAGTCGGTGATCGCGCAATGTGGCGGTAACTGTTTTTTTTTTTTCTCTGGGGGTAACGTTCTTTTTTTTTTACTCAAAACTAAGCCTTCGAAAAATGGAAGGCCTGTCTTTACCTTGCTATGATCTCAAACAATTCCAGCTTTCATTGGGAACAATGATTACGTGTCTTTGCAAACGCCTTTGCCACGGGGGCACACATACGTTAACATGTGTTAGTAAGAATAGGACATCAGTTAAAAGAGCGGAACAATGGGAATCTTTAGCGCCGTCGATACGAGCAACTGCAAAGCAGCACTGCACTCGCATATATGAGCAATGGAGCAGCTGACTTATGCATGTGGTCAGGTGTGGAGGCGACATACTAGGTATTTTCTTATTTACCTGTCCGGGATAGTTCTGTGCAGTTAGCGGGCATGCCAAGAACTGCGCTCGAAGAACACATAGATTGACAAAGTACCTAGCTGCACCTGGAACAGTTCTGTACAGTTCGGAACCGAAAATAAGGAGACCAATTGTTTGTACAGCTGAATGGGTGCATTAGACTAACTTGGTAGAATGAGGGAAGTACGCAATTAATCTGCCTATGGTTATTTCTGGTGATCTCAAGTGGCGTAAACAGTGAATAACACGGGCGTCGAGGGTGTCAATGTATACATTTTAGGCGAAGTGTTTGTGCTGCGCTCCGGAAAATACGCAAGCAATGGATTTCGCGGAGAGTGGGCCCTCTGTCTACAAACAAGGCTGCGTAGCACGTGGTATCTACATCTGCGCAACAGAAGGCGAAACGCAGCTGTGCCCGAAGACGGCCTTACAATAGCAGCGAAAAAAAAAGGAACGACGCCGTCAGGCTTGCGCCGTGTGACCTTTTGATCGTGTCGGGTCAGGTGGAAATGCACTGGGCGATGAAGTCGTCTGCGCCAAGAGCTTAATCAATTAGAGCTGTCGACTGCGATCATTATGCTCAACAACGGCAATGGGACTGAGTTAACGGACACAGCTCAGCGCGAGGTCATGAATTTAAACCCGGAATTCAATTCCAGCCGTGTCTTAATGGCCGCATGAAATTCGAAAAGGCTTTGTAATACGGTTCGAAGACGCTTTAGGCGCTGGCTGCTCCGAGCGAAGTCTGTCGTTTGACAACGAGAAAGCAAGATCGAAAAGGTTCCCATCACAGAATTGTGTATCGCAAGTTAGTTTTCAGCCTAGTTCCACTCCTAGTTTAAGGTGATCAATATTGATAAACTGAATAAACTACCTGGACGGTGACGTATTTGCTTCAAGTATGATGCACCCGCTTTGACGAGCCCGTTTCACTTGAAAGGTATCCGTCGTCCTTGGCAAGGTCTTCTACGAGGGCTGCTACGCAATACACGTCTTCCTTGGCTTGGTTTAGCATTTCTGGGCAGTGTCCGAGCAAGCCGGAGACTGCTCTCTCACAGCCCACGGAATACAAATGCACATTCTCAGAGATCTCCAATTGCATCACGGGTGGGGCGATGGCTGTTCTGGGCTGATACTCGAGGAACCCCGAGATCACCGAAGGTCGTGGAAGGGAGTCAAAAGGAGGGATAGTGGTACTCTTGCATGATCGCTGCCGCACGGTAAGTGGCCATACATATCACGGGATTTTTGAAGCGAAGCTTTCGTTGCATCACTGATGGCGACTCTACGCAAAAACGCATTGCGGGGAAGCCAACTTTGCACAATAGGAGGGCACACGATGATGATGGGATTCCACAAAGGCACATCAAGCGCATAAAAAAATGCTTCCCGTGGTCGGAATAGAACCTGTGTCTCTCGCGTTATGAAGCGGACGTCTATCCGCTTGCGCGATGTTCACACGCTAGAAGCAGTTTGGATCTGGAGAGCGGTGCAGCTTTCTTCGTGAGAACTCAAATGGCGAATGGTCAAGGTCAAAGCCTCTGCGATCAAAAGTGCAAACTGGTAACGAGTCAAAGTCGAAGCTCAATGAGTCAAAGTCCGTACCGTCTGCGAGTCCAAACTCAGACGATAACCAAGGTATCCCTCACGGGAAAGCTTCGCGTTCACCCAGCGTTGTCTATGGACCCAGAGCAGTGGCGGTCCCAAGGGGGGGGGGGGGGGGCGAAGGGGGCGATCGCCCCCCCCCAAAGAGGTCCTCAGCTTCTTATTTTTTTGTTTTTTTCGAAGCATTCCACTTGCGCGAGGTTAAATCCCACTTGTTCGAGGTCGCAAACGTGTTGCGACCGTCACAAATACGGGCTCGAGTCAGCCGTTGCACCGCCTACGGGGAGTCAAAAACCACTATGTCGCTAAGTGATTTGTACGCAAGCGGGTTACACCACATACGCGCACACGCCGGCATTGTTGTCACCTCCTCCGCAGAACTGACGCAAGGAGAGAAGCGGTTCTTATTCGCCCCCCCCCCCCCCCCCCAAAAAAAAAAAAAAAATCGCCCCCCCTCCCCCCCCCCCCCCAAAAAAAAAAAAAATTCGCCCCCCCTAAAATTAATCTCTGGGACCGCTACTGACCCAGAGTTTACCCAGCGTTGTCTTCGGTGCCTGCTTTTTTACCTCTTTGTTTTCGTGCCCGAGAATGACAACTTCCGAGGCTCCATATGTCCATGAAGCGCGAGGCGTTTGTAAATGAAGACCTCGGTGTGTGTGTGCGCTTTAGCACCTGGCCACTACCAAAGTCGCACGCAGTTCAAACCATGACTAGCTTACGCGTCTCATCACTTGAATAAACACCTGGAGTAGGCTAGTTATTAATAGGCACCATTTTGAAGACCGAACATGACTTAGACCTCAAGCTTACGCGTGTAATCCCTTGGACATGCACTTTGAGTGTATTAGTTAGAAATAGATCCACTTTTTAAAATCAGTAGAGTCAAAATAATAGTGCGTGCGTGTATGTAATGTCTTTCTCAGGGATGACCACCGTCCACGCTCAAAAGAAACCGAATTTGCTCCTACCTTTCACCTAAATGTTCTTTCCCCTCCAAATCGTGTGCTGGAAAGCTTCGCTGGTCATTTGCCTTCACACTGTCGAATGGCTCATGATTTCATTTTTGCTTCAAATTTTTGGCTTGAAAGGCACGAGTCACAAGAAATCTGACTCTCAAATTAGCCCCTTCCCCCCACCCCCTTTTATTTTTTCCAAAAACCACGAGATGCTTTTAGCCTGAATTTCTGCGTTTATAGTTTCCCTAGGTTATTGCATTATTCTTGTTATGAGCCATAGGCTACACGCAGCAGTTAAAAAGTGGCCTGCGTCAACTCTCCCTTTGCGATTGTACTTCTGCCGCCTTGGCCAGAGAAGACAGAATTCTGTTGATTAAACTGTGTACGGAGCAGAGAACAAAGTCCACCCCTGAAAAGCTATGAGTAATACAGCGCTCGCTGAAATTGCGAACAATTGGCAAGTTTTTTTCGGTTCTGCTACCTGCATTCACAGATGCGAAGGAGAACATGCGAAATTGTGCTTTAAGCCTCGGATATTGTTTCTCTCCTGCTATGTAGTTTTTTTAGCTTTGTGTGCGACGCAGTTGCGCAGTTCGTAAACACTGAGGTGGCAACATTTTTGTTTGGTTAAGTCTGAACTGTTCTTTTCCTGGCGGCGGCAGATTAAAGAAAGAAAACTGTGGCTGATTCTTCTGTACTAGGAATTGGTAAAACAGGAAAGTTAAATTTGTAGCGAAATCTGCAGCCGAGCATGATTTGCGGGTCGGTGGCTGTCTTGTGGGTGTGCTTGGCGAGCGACGTCCTGCTGGTGAATCGCTTCGGCAAAGGTGTACTGGCGTCATTTCCGTGACGGATATTACGTCAACGAAAACTTGGTGTACCCCCGCATAAAACACTATCTATCGTGTTAAAATATAAAACCCGAAAACGAACAAGCCTAAGTATAACGTACTCTTTAGTACTAAATGTTGCTTCCTCGCAAGAAGACGTTGAGTGCAGGAGTGCACCCTTTACAGGCCGCTTGCTTCGTTGTACTGGCTTCATTTCCGTTACGGATATGACGTCAGACAAATCTTGCTGTATCCAGGAATAAAACACTTTCGTTTTAAAAAAGTTGTAATTCCATCGTGACATACATTTCATCTCTTTCCCATTTGAGACTAACTATACAATAAGCGATCGGCCGTATTGCACCTCAAATACAACTTACCTCGACTGAGGAACAAAATACACGACATATAGTTCATAGATTAAAAATTTATAGTCGGCTACTTTTTATTAAGGTTGCGGTACTGTCGACGGAGACCGTTAATGGCGGTGGTCTTTCCGCGACGAACCTTGTTTAATGGCATCTCCCTCGTCCTCGCCCCCTCAATAAACTTTACCGTGCTTTTATCTTTAAACCGAGATGAAAGCGTAAAAGCACGCAGTACTTTTTTTTACGGCTGTCAGCAGAAAAGAACAATGTGCGAAAATTACGGGCGTGCCATCACGATAAGAAAAAAAAAAAATTCGCAGGAACTGCAAAGGGGCAGCCGCCGTATAGCGCGTAAACATACACCGCTGTGCTGTACGCAGAACATCTTTTCTGGTACACGCAAAGACATCGCTGGGAACGCAATTTATCGGGAGCAATATAAGCAGTTAAATTCAAACTATAAAGGCCCTGGAGCCTGTTTTCAGCTGCCCTGCTATACCAAAACTTTCTTTAAAGTGGGCTTCAGCGTTATAAGAAAATTTATTGCGAGGAAGAAGTTATTTACAGGAGGAATGTAAGTAGTCTGCTATCAAAGCATGAAGTTTCTTAAAACTTTTTGACACGTTCAATTGTTTATAGCGATTCGTCTTACGTGATGGACGAACTGCCCGATTTTCTCATTGCGAAGACAAATAATGCGTACGCACTAAAAACAGAGTAAAGCGTTTGCCGCTCAAGGCTGCTAGATTACAGAATAGAAGACACATGGGCGGATCTCCACCGTCTCCGCGAGGCGTCCATGTAACGTGCGGCCTGTGCGTGAGGCCCGTCACTGTGGGGCGCTTAGTTGTGATAACGGGAAGAGTAAATGACGTGCTGCAAGGACGTGTTGGAGAGGCCACAAAGCAGATAGCGAAACGGGTCAGCAAATTCAGGGCAGCTTCTGAAGATGAGCAGATTGCGGTGTGCATGATGGATGAGGTACAAAGGCCAGGGGACCGCGTATAGTGTAGAGGGCTGTGGTTATTGCAGCAAGCAGGGGCATTTGGACGCTGGGTTAAAGTAATAAATTTTGCTGTCGGTATTCCGAAGCGTCATTTTCACCCCGCAGGCCGCGAGGCGGCGTTTTCGCGTGATAAAGGCTCAAAAAGTATTTTCAGCCTGCCGTTAAGAGCAGCGATAGAATTAAATGAAGAGTATAAAACATAGATATATTAGTTTCTTTGGTAAAGTGACACGTCATTACCTTGTCACATACGGGATACCATTAGCGATCAACGGAATAAAAAAGGCAAGTCGGTTGGTGACAACAGGCTTCCCGATTCAAAGGGAGGGCCATTAATCATCATCATCATCATCGTCATCATCATAATCATCATAATACACTTTAGTGAGCACCTACCTGAGCTTCTAAGGTGTAAACTCTCGGCTCGAGTAGGAGCGTAAGTGGAGAAATGCTGGTTGGAGAAAGCAGTAACGCACAGCCGCAAATAAATTAAGATAAAAAACAGTCTATGCATTGAAGTATAAAATTTTTTACATTGACATTCAGTGCAGACGTAAGCACAAAAAATGGATTTAGGGAAAAACAGGGTTGTAAGGAGACGTTTGCAACGCAGAGGGTTGAAAAAAGACACGGCTGGGATTAGGGAAATTTTCAAGAGGAAACGATGGAAGACAAAACAGACACTTGGTAGACTACATCAGCAATGATGCAAAGAAGTCCAATGAATCCGGCGATGTGATACTGACCTATTTGAGTGCCCACACGATAGTTATCCGAGAGCATAGTTATCCGGGAGAAAAAATGCGACAAACAGGCAACATGGCTGACGCATAATTTAAAATGTAGTGCCAGAACACGCAAAACGAACGATTAAGCGGAATCACGACGCATGATGGTTAAAAAAAAACAGCTGGGGAGTGACCACACGCGTATAACCTTTAAACATGGGGAGGCGGAAGGCAGGAAGCAACAGTCGAATACTAGAAATAAGGGATAAAAAAATAGAGGCCATCGCCAATAACCAATGGAAGGAGAAATAAGGCCTGACCTTAGAGAGTATGGAAGCACTGGCGAGCTGATGAGCTGCGCGCAAACAGAAATAAGCAAAGGGGATAATCAAAACCTCTGTTGGAGTAAAAAAAAAAACAGGAATGTAGCGGAACAAGGAAATCATGCTGGCAATAGAAGAACGGCCGCAGGCGTCTATGGAGCGCACAGAGAGGCTATAAAACTAGGATTTATGGATAGGGAGGTGGAGTCAAGGTGCAGCCGGTACCGAGAAAAGAAACACGGAGTTCAGAAACTTGCATGAGCTAAAATCAAATGTGCGTGCAAGGGAACGGGGGGGGGGGGGGGGGGGGGGGGGGGGGGGGTTCAGGTATGCGCATGAAGAATAAAAGCGCTTAAAAATAATCTAGAACCATTCCCATGTTAGCGTCTGCAGGGAGAGTAAAAAGGAATGGCAACGCCCCTCATGACGAGGCACAATATACAGTGAAATCTCGCTGATACGTTTTTCACGGGGAACGAAAAATAAAACGTATTATCCGAAAAACGTATTATCCAAATAGGCTAAAAAAGAAGAAAAATATGCATGCTCTGTCAGCAACTCGCTTTTATAGAGCAACATTGAAGTGACTGCTCAACTTGTGCTGCTATTTCTTCTTTTAAATGTCCAGGAGTAAATTATTCTAAAACATACAGAAAGAAGCTGCCGGTATTTCTTGCTTTGGCAGGCCCTGCCTTGTACGACAATCCGTTTCGTGCTGTAAATCGGTGAAGGCAGCAAGTTTCGAATACCCAAGGAGAGCGCAATGTTATCAACTGTTTCACGTTGGGCTGACCCGTCGCAGTTCACTCCTGTCGCTCTAACTTCCTCGAACCATGTAAGCAGGACGTTCTCCTTTTACTCATACTTCGCACCTAGCGCTTGTTTTACGCGATGTCCAAAAAACTTGCAGCTTCCTTAGAAGTTACTCTTGCTGACGGACAATAGTGTTGAGCGTTGACACTGGTAAAGCGAGCTCGCTTGCCATTTCCACGCGCTTCATCTTCGGCTTTTCTTCGAATTGGCGTACAATTTCCACTTGCGCCTTGCATTTCTTTGTTTTTGTCACAAGCCTGGAAACACGGCCGCGCATAGCAACCAAGCAAAAAAAGAACAAATCGCTGCGCGGGGCCGCACAGCCTCAATGTACCGTGCTTCTAGAAGCACGGTCCATGGAGAAGTCGGGAAGGAAAGTCCCGCCTGCCGCGAGCATTGCGCGCCTTCTTCCTTGATTACGATACAATTTGCTAGATGGCGGGGTACATCTCCCGACTTATCGTCAGCCTTGCACGGAATGGCCACGTACGCCTGTGTGTTCGAGATTTCGGCGTATGTTAAAGATCCCCAGGTGGTAAAAATTAATCCGGAGCCCTCCACTACGGCGCGCCCCATCTCCTGTGTAGCGTCGGCACCTTAAAAACCTCACAATCATCATCATCATCATAATTATCAATGTCCACGCATTGCAGTAATGTTTTTGCTGCCAAACAAGTACTTCCGCTCCCTCGGTGTCTCTGCAACCTGCTGGTCGTGGCTTGTTAGTATGCGGTTTGAACGAGTATACCGAAGCATAAACGTAAGATTACTAGAAATGTCGGTCGAGATCCGCTTTCGCGATCGTATTATCCAATTTTCGGCAAAAATGGGATCGCAATAAATGCACGAAAATTCATTATTTCTAAGGGACGTTGGCCGGGAATGAAAAGAAAAACGTATTAGGCCGAAAAACGCAATATGCTTAATCGTATCAACGAGATCCCACTGTAGTCGACTTGTATATAAAGTGAAATATCGATACGCTGCTGACCCTTTCGGGTAACGCGAATATTACAGCGGGGAGCTCGTTTAGAGTGAGCACGGGAGCGCGTGGCCTACGGTATTATCAGACCAGCCTACCGTGGGATGCGCGAACCAGCACGCATGCGCTGTGCGTGTCAAGCGAGGCCATGCTTTCAGCGCGCGCACTATGTCATCAGAGCGTCTGAGCGTAGTCTTCTAACTTCATCTTGCGTGTAACGGTGGAGCAATCGGCTGCTCCATTGCAATCCGCAAGAAAAATGTTTCTGAGTGAGCGGTTATAAGTTCATTACCCTGAATGCAATACAATCGGTTTGTCACATTGCAACTCACGAGCTTGCTTCATGCAGATGCGATAAAAAGATGGCGCTCGTTTTAGCAGCCCTTTATTTTTTGCAAGTCATTGCCACTGAAACCGAAAGAAGACACGCGCACAATGTTTATCAGATATAAATGGAGAGCTTGAAGTGAGCTCGGGCACTACATACTCGATTCAATTTACTGTGGAAAAGCAACTTTGTGATTTATTTTATAGGCATGTTCATTCAATGACAGAGGATTCGATGTTCAAAGCGAGACAGCATTAGCAGACGACGCGCAACATAACAGAAATTGAGCAGACGCTCCAATGACGCGATGCGCGCACTAAAAGCAAATTATTGCTCGACACGCACAGCGCATGCGTGATGCTTCGCGCATCTCGCGGTAGGCCTCTCTGATAATACCGGCGGCCACGCGCTCCCGTGCTCACCCTAAGCGAGCTCGCCACTGAACGTTTACGCTCCCCATGAGGGACGAATCGAATTGGAAAGCGTTTTGGGCATGAATTATCTATTATCATCGGCTATGTTCGTACATACTTTTTCGAAACAAAGGCGTAACCCCGACTTTCAATGTTCCTTTTTTTAAAATATTGCGCCTCTCCATGCATTCCAAATCTCCAATTTCTCCTTATTCCTCCACCATCGTTTTTCGCCTTCCAAACCCCAACAAATATTTCCGACGCCCCAATTGGGCGTCTTCGCTGAGCCCGAGTCAAAGGAATCGCTCCTTACGTTCGCTTCGCGAGACACGCCTCAACTTTTCCGCTTCATCACGCGCACGTTGAGCTGCGAAGTCGACAACAACTGCTCCTCAAGCCAGGCGCGTGCTCTTGGCGTCGCAGCTACGTGTCTTCCGGACCTTCTTCCGGGCCCAATAAGCGCAGGTCGAAGTGCCGAAACACGCTTCTTCCGGCCCCTTTAGCCGCCTGCACCTCCACCTTACTTAAAGCTCGGCTGCAGCCTCTTTCGCCTTTTCTTCGTCGTCGTCGCTGTTGTTTGTTATTGCGCCTTCCACTGCTCCGAGCCGTCCCGTTTTACGACGTTGCTCTCTTCCCGCTTCGGTTTCCGGTGCCCGTTCCGACGAGCGCCCTGGAGACAAATATAATTCCCTTTTACGCTTCTTTCCGGGCGGACATCGTCGATACCGATGGCCCGGGAACGCGCCGGCCGTCTCCGTACTCGTAAAAACGCGGCAAATATAAATACCTACAGACGCGCATGCGCAAAAGGAAAATGAAATCACTGGCGATTCGAAGGAGAAAAAAAAAAAAATGGAAGGGCGGAATTACGGAGAAAACGACAGCGCGAGATGCCAGGTTTACGTGCTCGCCGCTTTGCATGAGAAAGTGAGTACGAAATAAGCAGCTGATTTAGAGCGATGGATACGACCGTCGCTTCCCTAAACATTCGGGAAATCGAAGCTCGCCATACGGCTATGTTTGATTCCGCCACAGCAACTACGGGTATTCGAGTCGTAGCAACTACAGGTAATCGTCAAGTAAGCAATCAAATATCGCGTGTTTACCTGCCTATACAAGGGAAACAACACTCTTCCTTCCGTTGACAGGGTTCAAGGACACATTCTATGAAAATTGTGTGCTGGAGTTGAAGAATTAAATGGTTACCGAATTTCTTTACAAAAAAAAAAAAAAAACAATGACGTGAAAACGAGGTAGCGAACCTTGAATAATTTCTGCATGCCTTTGCACTCAGTGCAATTGCTTAGATACTGTGAACTGAGAAATAGTGCGGCTGACAACGATAAAAAAATAACTTCCGTAAA
Organism: Haemaphysalis longicornis; assembly: GCA_013339765.2. Classification (NCBI taxonomy): domain Eukaryota; kingdom Metazoa; phylum Arthropoda; class Arachnida; order Ixodida; family Ixodidae; genus Haemaphysalis; species Haemaphysalis longicornis. Next base: position 37,896,218 of record CM023456.1, on the reverse strand, counting down.
CGCTTTTCCAGTTGCAATTTTTTTTTAGGGCAACTAGTTCAGAGTTCTGGGGGTATTGCATGTTTTCGTTTTTCAACTTTATTCAACTGTAAGAAAAGATTAAAGCTTGTGTGTTGTTCCTCTCTCTCTCTCTCTCTCTCTCTCTCTCTCTCTCTCTCTCTCTCTCTTCTCGTCATCTCTCTCTGCTCTCTCTCTCTCTCTCTCTCTCTCTCTCTCTCTCTCTCTCTCTCTCTCTCTCTCTCCCCACTCACTAGCACACACACACGTGAAAAAACACAATAGTTTTAAAAGTTGCGGTTTACTGCACTAAAAATACTTGCGCACGCGTTCGCATCACGGCGTATTCCTTACTACAAAGTGCGATTAATTTTCTGAAGCATATTTGTGTTGGGTAACTGAATTCAATTGTCCCACTCTTATTTCGCAGAGGTTTCAAACCTCTGACGACAACGATGCCAAATTTTTGTGAACTACGGCTAGTGCCGCAAAACAGATGGTGAATGAATGGATAAACTAATCAAAGAAAAGAAACGGTCAAGCCTTTTCCTAGGCTAATTGGAGGAGTGTGGGGTGTGGGGACATTTATTAAGTAAGGCAAAAGAATGTAGGTTGAAATGCCTGGACCGGTACCGCCGAATTATAACCGTGCGGCCAACGGGAGTAAGGTATTCGTTCTTTGTAATACAGAATGCGGAATGATTGCCACTTGCTATGCTGCCATGTTTGGGGGAGTTAATCGCCGCTATGTGTCCACCTCTACCACTGAGAAGATCGGTGGTGTCTGATAAAGTGAATTCAATTGAGAGGTTGTGTGGGAGCTCTAAAGAGAACTGCCCACGATGAATATTTTACAACCTCTACGTGCGCCTTGCGGGACTGCACACCGACTTCGCCACAGTCAAAGATGCCGTGCTATGAAGCCGTATTCTTCGGGCAAAGAAGCAATTTCCGGGGGAAGGCGCCTGTCGGCCGGGCTTTATTGCAGCGTCGGGCCCGTCACCTGTCTCACAGAGGCAAGTACCGTGTACGGGACGTAATATTGTTACCGCGAAGTGCGGTTTCTCTCTCTTTTTTACAGTCAGTGCCTTTTATAACTCAATCGCGGTTGAAATGCGGAAGGAACTGCAGCTTGAAGCTACCAGTAGGTCTCCGCGCTCGTAACAGCTTTCCACGGAGGTAACAGCCACGATCGTAGGAAGGATACAAAGCGGAAGTAAAACGTGCTCTTGCTGTTCCCCGAGTTAGTAAATTGGTGGACGTCCCATTAGGTCGCTGGAAAAACAACAAAAGGGGCCTGTTGAGACAGTTGCAGTGACGATTCCTCTCAACCACATGCTGTATTTTTGCAATTCAAAGCACCCCCGCTGAGCACTCTTCCCTACTTTTGGGGGGAAAAAATTGAAAAAAAGTTTGCATGCGAATCTAAGCACCCCCTTTTCAAAGCAACCATCGCAAGGTGGATTTCAGACGCGTCGAAGCGGGCCCAAGTTGACGCTGTGGCCGAGTCATTTATGAAGTTTTCAATTACAAAATGCTTCAGCGGAACAGAAGACGACCTGCTGGGGGACACTGAGAGCAGCGGCCCAAGCGGCACAGCGGACTCGAATGGCAGTGAGGGTGACTGGGTATAAGACGTAAGCGGTGGGTTCACTATCTATACCTATTTTTCTTTTAAATGTTTGGCAAATAAAACATTAGTTCTTACGCCAATCTCCTCGAGATACGGCCCCAGAAAAGTTGCGGGAGGAGGGTGGTAATTTAGGTTTTTCGAATCTAAGCACCCCCCTCATTTTGGGCATCGGGCGCTCGGAAAAAAAGGGGGCGCTTAGAATCGCGTTAGTACGGTATATGGTTTTTCTGTAATGCTAGACGCCGTAGTGTGTGTTTTACCAAAGCCGTTTGTAGGCTAACCTCTTCAGTACTCATTTAAAACTCTCTCTCTATCTTTCTGTCTCAGTCGCTCATCTCTCTCTCTCCTCTCTCTCTCTCTCTCTCTCTCTCTCTCTCTCTGTTTCTTACCAAAGTTTCCCCGTTGGCATGTAATTATGTTTCTACTTTGCATGCCGTTCCCAGAATGATAAGGAGAGGGGCTGAATTTGCCCTTCATAAGTATACGGATGATGATCACTGTTTTCATCTCGCTTGTCACGGGTATCGGGGGCGGTACGAACCGTCTCTGCCGCTCACAAAAGACAAGAAAGTCACAATTTAAAGAAGATAAAGGGCAACAGCATTGGGAACAGGGCAAGAGATGAAAACAAACACGCGCGCAAGCAGTCTGTTTCACAGCGAAGCTGCCTTGCGCAATTTCTGACCAATATCGTACGCGTCTATCGGGTATCGTCGACAAAGAATCGCATGCGCTCGCTCCAGAGCTAGTGTAAAATGCTCTGTAGCTCTTAATAAAAAAATGTGCAATGACATCTACAGCTGAGAATGTTTTGCTGGTCGGCGGCTGTCTTGTGGGCGTGCTTGGCGAGCGACGTCCTGCTGACGCGTCGCTTCGGCAAAGTTGTACTGGCGTCATTTCCGTGACGGGTATGACGTCAGGGAAATCTTAATGCATCCCGGCATAAAACACTTTCGTGTTAAAATTAAAACCCGAAAACGAACAACCGTAAGTATAACCTACACTTTAGTACTAGAGGTTGGTTCCCCGCAAGCAGACCTCGTGTGCAGGGGTGCACCCTTTACAGGCCGCTTGTTTCGTTGTACTGGCGTCACTTCCATGACGGATATGACGTCAGTGAAATCTTGGTGTATCCAGGCATAAAACACATTCGTTTTAAAATATAGTACCACCGAAAAATATATACTGAAGCCGGCCGCTATGCCGACTCTATCATTACGCCACGCATCATTTACTTGTATTAACTAGTCAACAGTGAAGTTGCAAACGTCAATGAATTCCCGTCTGCTGTCAATACATGGCCTGTCTACGGAGGGAGTATGTCTGCAGAAAGCGGCTGCAACTCTTGTTTTATTGAAACTATCCCGTAACAAGTTATATGAGAATTAAGTTAGAATTCTTTCTAAGTTAATTATGTGTATTTGTCTTTATTCCATAAACATAGTAAGTCACCATACATAACTAAATATAGTTATCCACCATTACAGCTTCGCTAGCCTTCCATCTTCACACTAGTGGAATGGCTCTAAATTTTTCTTTGTTCAAGCACGGCCGCTCGATGGAAACTAGACCTAGTTTCCATCGAGCGGCCGTGGTTCAAGTATGCAAGCGTATAAAACGGTCATTAAAAACACTCAAGGTAGGCTTGCATCTCAACGCGAATACGGAAGCCAGAAAGGGAGAGGAGGTGACACGGTGGGTTAAGATAGAAAGAATACACATAAAAAATGCTGATTACTATACTTCCTAATACGAAATTTGTGTGCAGCGCGAACTGCAGTTTTCTCGGTCACGGCGCATAGCTGCCGTGTCTGAGGAAGTAATCGCGTGATGAGCGAACAGACGGTGGCGCGCGCTACTCTGCCGTTATCCCGCAGTGCGCCGCCGCCGCCGAGCATGCTGTTGTCAATCATGTTTGAAACTCCCGCGCAAATGTCAGCGATGGTAAGGCGCGCCGTTGGCGGCGCGAACTGCGTCTCAGGAAGTGAACGTATCATCACCCAGTGCACGACGGCACGCGCTGCTATGGCGTCATTTCGCAGTGCGTCACCACCGCCCACCATGTTTCACTGCCTCCCCCTCACACTTCCGCCACAAATGGCCGCCGAGGAGCGTCTCGCACCGACTCGGCATAGCATCCTCCCCCTCACACTTTTGCCACTCTTTCCTCCGTGGTTTTCTTTCTGTCTTCGGTTCTCCTTTCGTTCGCTCGGTAACGCGGCCAACGCCGCATTCAAACCACAGTAGCGGGCGCCAAAGTGCTGCGCACTTAAAACGATCTGTTCGACCACCCCATCAAACGACGCAAAGGCGGCTTCATACGTGCCGGCCCGTTCACCTTACCTCATGGGAACTTGAATGGCGCCGGCCAGTGGGCAACGGGGTTGGGTCGCGCGTTAAACATTCATCCGGACTAGTAGTCTACCGCACAGCACTCCCGCCCAAATTTGACCGCAGCCAGGCGGAAATGGAAACGGGTCAGTAGCCCGCGGTTGGCCGAGCACGTTAGTCGAGGGCACACGCTGGCGCCGAAGTGGCGCCACGCGTTTCAATCAATGGCAATGCTAAATTTGATCACGCGTCGCGCCGGTTCCTGTTCAATAACCCGTTTGCCGCGAGAGTCCCGAAGCGGGAATATGTTGCGGTTGGGAGCACGCCATAATCATGCGTCGATAACGACCTTGGAAGCTGCAGAAACGGTCATGGACAAAAACCAATGCCGGTGGTCCGTATCACGGCGTTAGAGTTAAGCTGACGACTTTAGTTCAAACGATTCCCTTACGATACTGGCCCCTGGGGGGACAACTTTTCACTGAGTTAGGCTTCGCTGTTTTGTCTGTATAGGTTCTGGTGATCCTGTGGGCAAAAGCTCACTTGAGTTAAAGGATGCCCGTTATAAGAGCACGAAAACTGCCGTGTTAATTAAATTTATGATTTGATCGTCCCACTTTTAAAAGTTTATACCCTCTTTAAAGTACCCCTCCTCCACCAGCTGTTGCACCCCGTTTTAAAATTGAGTCGATCGTCCTTCTGCGCTGTCTCAAAATAAGTGTGCCGGTTTCGTTCTGGAAAGTTCGCACGTATCCTGGATGATTTCCGTTAAACGTGTGTGTTGAGAAAGAATCTAGCCTCTTCTGAGCTCCCAAGCTGTTGAAAAAAATCTGCAGAAATTCACTATCAGTAGCGTTCTTATGCCGCTTGTCTATAGAGTGTGCGTTCTTTACAGCCGTTATTTCTGGTTTTTTAAAATTCTGTTGGGCCAGTTATCTCCAATTACGCTATTATAACGATTACAGGTGGAAGTTCCGCTAACTCTGCAGTTCTGGGGAAATGCAGAGCGTTAAACGGTTCGCCAGTTCTCGCTATTTTTTGATATTTTTCTTATTTTTTGGTTCTTAATAAATCTGTTCGGCCAATTGTCTCCATTTACGCTATTATACCGATTGAAGATATCACAGTTCAAATAAAGAAAACAAACGACTTGGCCTGGCTATGTAGTGAGACGAACCGGTGGACAGTTATGGCAACAGAGTATACCAAGGGTTGGGTCTAGATGAAGGGCGAAGGCCATTAATCCGATGGAGGGATGAAATTGAAAAAATCGGGGGTAAGTTGTGGACTAGAGCAGCGCAGGACAAGAACGGTTGGAGGTCAATGGGAGACGCCTTCGTTCTGCAGTGGACCTGAGTAGGCTGATGATGATGATGATGAACGATTACAGGTGGAGTTTTCGCCAAATCTGCATTTCTATGTCAATGCAGGGCATTATACTATTCGCCACTTTTCGCAATATTTTTCACAGTGTTGTACACGTTCCTCTAAAATAGGAACGAAAGCTCGTTCCTCGTTCCTTCCCAATTTTGAAACGAGTTCCCGTTACAAGTTCCTTTATTGCGAAAGGAACGCGTTCCAGTTCCACTTCGAAAATTGGAACGTGTCGTTACATTAACGTTACAATTAGGTTTTTAAATTAAAATATGGTGTCGGACAATCCTGGGGCGAAATTAAGTGAGAAATTTAAAACTCACATCGAACTACGTATATTATACGAATATTAACACCGCCGGCAGCAGATTATCTGCAGATAAAAATAATCAAAAAATCTCCTAGGCGAATTTTTTCTGGGAGCACCGGACAAACTCCACACGGCTCTAGGACATTTCGGGGCAGGATGTTTCGGTGCGGAAATTTCGGTGTATGGACATATCGGTGTACGAACATTTTGGTGCGCAAACTTTTCGGCGACCAAATTATCCGGTGCTTGCCTGTTTGCGACAGCCGTTATATTTTTATTTCCGCTTAACGTGGGTTATGGACAACAATCTGGAGCAGTGAATTTATTTTTTTATTTTTTTAGAAATTCTACATTTATAATTTTTGTTTATTACCTATTCCTGGGGACACCTGTTATGCAGCCGATTAAATTCTTTAGCACACGTTTTGTTTTTTTTTCATTTACGACAGGTTGTTAGTTTATATTCGCTCTTCTTTAGCTAATACAATTAACCGGTGTTTACGATGGTCCGGCGCCTTTTTTGTATTTTTTTTTAAATTTCACAACCTCAAATTACATAAAATGCACTCTCAATATCCAAAACGTAACAAGCATTAGCTAGCCCCCCAGAATGCAGAAAACCTTATGAAGGGTATAACGTAGGCTGGGCTGCCTTGCTAAAATGAATTGGCGAACACTGGTCTAGGATATTGTCGTGGAGGAAGAACGGGCCTTTTTGAAAACAGCCGCAGCTTCTAATGTCCTAAATGTTGATTAAGCGCGTACGGGTTGTGCATACAAATTGCACGTACCCATCCTGTTCGGGAAAAGCAACCTTCGTTTTATGTTAATATGCCTACATTCACCACATTTTAATTCTTTGTCCTAGCGCCCCCACCTCCCCACCTGCACGTTCGTATGTCGACCAGATTTCTTTTTCAGTCATTATTTCCCGGTTTCCCCTGAAAATCCTACAGGCATGGCGGGGTTCACAGTGTCCGAAGCCTCACCGCAGTGATACAGGAAAAAGGTTTACATTCACCAGGAGCTCACGAAACCGCTATAATGTGCAACAAAAAGCCACCCAAAAAGCCTCTGAGAACACAATGGCCACTATCATTTGCTGGCTACGCCCTTCCGCGCGTCGCGGTCATACCGATGTCACCCCCACTCCAGGAATCGCTCTTTCTTCGCCTTCAGTCTCCCCATTGGGAATTAACCCTTCAAGTCGCGCATATCATGGGCACCCCAGGCATACATTGCTTTCTCCCAATATAAGGAGCCAAAAAATTGAATAGGCTAGTGTGACGAGAGCGGCAACAGTCGTCTTCAAGTTTTCGAAGTCCAGTTGACGCAATGGTGAACCACAAGTGACACCCCTTTCTCTCTACCAAAGGGGCTGGTAGCCGGCGGGGCTGAGCCTTTCCCTCCCCTAAGTAACGCCACCGTAAGTGTGATCGTTGGTTAGTTAGTTTTAAGTAGAACCGACACCGAATGCAACGAATACGAGATTGATTGAGAAAATAATTAAAACAGAATGCACACACGCCTAATCGATCTCGTTTTTCTGTTGTTTTTTTCTCGGTTTTGCTGTGGGGGAGAGTAAAAGCAGCACCGTCTCGCACCGTTGGGTGAAGTGAAAGCAAAGCGCTGTGGTAACACTTAAAGTAGTAGGGTTGTTCACATGAATGTTAAAATAAAAAAAAAGGTTCAACGGATGCAAATTAACAATGTTAATTTTTACCATCTACTACAGAAATTGGGTTTTACGTGGCAATGCTCCGCCAGGGTTTAGCGTTCGCTTCCACACACGGCGGCGCAAGCACGAGTCTCGAACGTAAAATCATATCAATTAGTCACGAAATTAAAATATTAAAGCTAAAAGGTTCAAAGAATGCCTGGGACATCCCGTGACTCAAAATGTCTGGGCCAAGACGTCGTGCACCAAAATGTCCGTGCACAGAAATGCCCGCACCGAAACGTCCTGTACCTAAATGTCCGACACCGAAATCTCCGGATCCCGTATTAGACAATCTTTCCCCGCCAGGGACCGATTCTATCGGCCAGACGCGCGTCCTGGCCTCCCCAGGCAAACGATGAAAGGTGAAAAGCATTCTAGCGGCTACGCTATTCACCCGTCGAACGCCGCGTAAGCTCAACCAGCATGCAAGCAAACACAAGCTGCGGCCTGCTGCGTGGTTATTCTTCTGCCTTTGACCTTCGAGGAAGCACTTACGGCTGAAGGACGGGCAAATTGACCAGCTTATAGGAAGAGAAACGCAGTAGCGACTTGTGGATTTTGTACTCGGACCTTGGCATACAAAACAGCCAAATCCTCGCGATGTAACGGCAGGAACGCCGTTCCTGCCGTTCCTTCAAAAACGTAACGAGTTACCGTTACAGTTCCACCGACCCTTAATGGAACGGTGGCGTTCCTCCGTTCCTCCAAAAAGGAACTAGTTCCAGGAACACCGTTCCTTGTAACGCCGTTCCGTACAACACTGATTTTTCATCTCTGTTTTTGGTTTTTCAAAATTTTGTTCGACTAATTATCTCCACTTACCCTATATAACGATTACTGGTGTAATTTCCGCCAAATCTGCATTTTTGTGGAAATGCAGGGCATTAAACGATTCGCCACTTCTCGCATTTTTTTTCTATTTTTATTACTTTTTGGTTTTTCAGGATTCTGTGCGACCAATTATCTCCGTTTACGCTATTATGGCGATTAAATGTGGAACTTCTCCAAAATTTGCATTTTTGTGGAAATGCAGGGCGTTACACGATCTTGGCTGTGCGGGCACTCGGCATAGAATCCTACGCATTAAAACAAGAGCCAAATGACAACTGAAAGCTAACTGTCGGCAGTCGATGACCCAAACGGAATGAGATGAATTGTGTGATTTCGTTTAGTAGTCTGCCGACTTAATACCGCCCCTGTGGGGCATTGGGCCTGGTTGCCGTCGGGCTCTTGCGGAAAACGGCCAATGTCGGAAATATCTGGTTCATTATATAAATTCAGTGCGTCGGAAAATCACTGATATCACTACCTCTTCTGAATTTGAGAGCGAACCTCGAAACCCGGATAAAATTAGAAAGCATCTCGTTGGTTTGTGAATCACGGAGGAATAAGGACTAGGAGGGAGCACTAAGTCACACGCTTAAGCTTAACAAGCCTACCTCTTTTGACGTCACTGACTCCTCTTTGTCTCACTCTCTGGAGTCGTCAAAGTCAGCACCAGTTATAAAGCGATGCTTTCTTTGCCTCACTGATGGCGACTGTACGCGAAAACGCATTGCAGGAAAGCCAACTTTACACAAGGGGATGACGCATGATGATGTTAGATTTCCACAAAGGTACATAAAGATCCTCGAAAGAAGAAGAAGAAGAAGAAGAAGAAGAAAAGAAGAAGAGGAGAAGAGGAAGAGGGAGAAGAAAGAAGAAGAAGAAAGAAGGAAGAAAGAAGAAGAGAAGAAGAAGAGGAAGAAGAAGAAGAGAGAAGAAGAGGAAGAGAAGAAGAAAGAAAAGAAGAAGCCTACCCTCCTCCTCCTCCTTCCTCCTCTCCAACTCCTCCTCTCATCCTTCCTACATCCCTCCCTCCTATACTCCCCTCACTCACTCTCCTCCATCCTCCTCCTCTCCTCCTCCCTCTTCCTCTTCCTCCTCCTCCTCCTCTTCCTCCTCCCTCCTCCTCCTCCTCCTCCTCCTCTTCCTCTTCTCCTCCTCCTCCTCCTCCTCTCCTCCTTCCTCTTCCTCCTCTTCCTCTTCCTCTTCCTCTTCCTCCTCCTCTCTTCCTCTCTTCCTCCTCCTCTGCCTCCTCTCCTCCTCTCCTCCTCTTCCTAAGAACTTCTTCCCGCGGTCGCTATAACCCTGGGTCCCTCATGTTAGGAAGCCGACGTCCATCCGATTGCGCCATTCCGACAACTCATGACTGTAACTTGAGCGCACAAAAAACGAGGGCTGAACTAAAAAGACATGAAGACCAGCGCAGACTAACAACTGAATTTTTTATTCATCACACAACACAACAACTCTTTCGCAACACCCACGCATCATCAAATGTGTACGTATCACATCGTAACACCCGCGCATGATCAAATGTGTTGTGTGATGAATAAAAATCCAGTTGTTAGTCTGCGCTGGTCTTCATGTATTTTAGATGCGAAGCATCTCTTGCTCTCGGCTCCGTCGTCCGTCCGTCTGCACCTCTACCCCTACACTATAAAAAAAGAAATAGCAGCGCCCGGTTTCGATCCCACGACTCTCTGGCCGCAACAGGAGGTAGGTTGCGCTCTTCCCGCTGCGCTACAAACGAGACAGGAGCAAGTGCTACGAACGCGCCTTATGTCCTTCACCCATTCAACACGTCAAGAAGCTACTGATACAACGAAGGCACGCGAAGCTGAACGTCAACGGAAACGACGAACTGAAAACTTAAGAGGAGGATGTTGAATTTCCCGTGGGAAAACTGTGGCGGGAAGCGCCACGCGCCTTGCAGCTCAACAAGAGAAGAGGACGAAGAGGGCGGGCAGCGGGGTAGGAGCGTGAGCACGCAATAAAGAAAGGCGAGAACCAGGAGGTGTTCGATCAGGTAACGCCGGTGTCGGTCTCTTCGCTGTCTTTACATTTCTCTACATTTCTCTGTCTCTACATGGGGTTCACACTACGTTCCCATTCGTGCTCCGATAAATGAAACGACATAACGGCAACACAATGGAACCTACACGGAATCCCTATGATGCTTCGCATCCACCTCATGGTTCCCCACGGGAAGATGGTGTAATTTTTTAGTTCGGTCCTCATTTTTTGCGCGCTCAATTAAGTTACAGTCACGAAATTTCACCAACTAGCCCGCTTCTTAGTTTTATTCCGACACGATCGAAGCAGTTTGGATTTTGGACTTTGACTCAGGTTGCATGACAGGAAGCTTCGCGTTTTAAACATCTTTCTCTCAAGAAAGGGGCGCTTTGACATTTTTTTGTTTACGTAGGTTTATGCCCAGACTCACTTGTCGGGAACGACCATACGCGCTTGCAACGCTCTGCTCAATCTGCTTGTTGCTGCCACTTGCTTGAGTACGCGTGCAATCCTCGGGTACTATTGCGTGATTCCGCAGCTGTAGCGAACGTCCCCCAACCTCTGCGTGAATCTAATTAAATCATCAGGCTGATGGCCGGGCGCTCGGGTCGCTGTATTTACAAAGGGCTCAGTTTCATCGTTCAGCGACATTCTACTGCTCGTTGCCGCAGGCTTGTCGCGCTGAGATACAATTACTAGCATTACTAAGCCATTCTCAGGTTCTTGATTGCACGAAGCATAAATATTTCGTTTTGTTTGCGATGACCGGGGGTAGTGACGGGAAAAAGGGAGGCGGGGGTGTTCCCAGCTTTGCAAACCCTTTATTAACATTTTCCGCCTGCTTTGGCAGCTTGGTACGCAACAACTGACGGCATGGCAGCAATGCTCCTGTATGTCGCGCATATGCTCCTCCTCGCTCGACTTGGAAAATCACCCGCCGCGGTAGCTCAGTGGCCGAGGCGTAGTGCTGCTGAGACCAAGGACGCGGGTTCGATTCCCGGCCGCGGCGGCCGCTTTTCTGGTGGAGGCGAAAAGCGAAAAACACCCGTGTGTTCGAGATTTCGGCAGACGTTAAAGATCCCCGGTGGTCAAAATTATTCCCGAGCCCTCCACTACGGCGCGCCTCATCGCCTGTGTAGCGTCGACGCGTTAAACCCCCACAATCAATCAATCAATCAATCAATCAATCAATCAATCAATCAATCAATCAATCAATCAATCAATCAATCAATCAATCAATCAATCAATCAAGCAAGCAAGCAAGCAAGCAATCAATCAATCAATCAATCCCTTGTAAAATCCTCGCGGATTGTTCAGCTGAAGATTTAGGGTTGATTGCTCGCCAGACTCAAAAATTACCGCGGGCTACGGTCTTTCTCGACGACGTAGCCCGCCTCATCCATAACAACGTGTGCAAGGGCTAGACCATCCAGCCTACAAGTACCATCCTAATGAGAACTACTTTGGAACAAAAAAGTGCATCCTGTTCGCAATGCTGGAAGCATAACTGAAATATCCGGTCTGTGGATTTGGGGAGTGCGCCTGTGCGCGCGTCTTCATTCCGCACGAGGGATCCTTACTAACCCGAAAAATGCAATGCGAAGCGGAATAAATGCGAGTGAACGAGAAATGGCCCGATACCCGACTCCTCGGTTGATACGCACTCGCAAACGCACACATATGCTCCACCATCGTGAAACCAGAAGATGTCATTCCTTACAACTTTTGTTGATGAAAATTTTTTATTCATTCGTTCTTGTCCGGTGAAAATCCGTGTGGTGCTTTGAGCATAGCGTCGCCACCTCGCTCAGAAGACCGCTAATGCCACTCATTATTATCATTATAATAAATAACACTTGATTCCCTTGGCACGTAATAAAGTCCTGATAGATTGACTGATCATTGCGTGCACCACATTAAAATGGCCAACCCAGGAAAAGGCTCGGAGGGGAGCGCATTCATGCCAGTGCGTGAATCGTGAATCGTCCTATCGCACTGACGACTTCATGACCCACAAGCTTAAAAACCATCGTGCACCAATGTGAAAAGCTTTAAAAATACACATCAACGTGGCTTAGTTTGCTTGTTTTAGAGATATGTCACGTATCTGCCGAAATACAAAAAATAAAATAAAACTCTTACGAGCTACACAGCTAGCTCAATCTAGTGAAAACTGGATAAACCAAAATACGTTTTTGTTGATTTTTTCATGTCAATAAAGAAGTGATATATTTTTAAATGAGGCAAACTAAGCCGTTTGGAACATCTCAATAGATTTGTAAAACTTTTCGTATCGGTACACCATGCTTTTTAAACCCGTGGGTAATGGATTAGTAAGACCCCATAGAGATGTGATCAGGTGAGTTCCCCTTAAAGAAGATTGATTGATTGATTGATTGATTGATTGATTGATTGATTGATCGGCTGTTTATTGAAGGAGGTCATAAGACCCTGAAGGCGATGGGGGATAGTGGGAAAAGGGAAGAGGTGTGCAAATAAAAGTTATCAAAAACAGAAAACAAGACGACCGATAAACTGGGTAGAGGCATGCGGTGGTCAATGTCACGGGTCGCAAACTTTGCAGCTATATAAGTAGGCCCCACCAGATCTACTGCAGTTCATCAGGCACAGTTTCTCACCGCGGATCGACGCTGTGCCCAGAAAGCACGCAGTGCGAATCGAGATTGTGTCTTACCTTGAGGGCGTCAAGGGATAGGGGTAAGGGTATGTGACGTGAATGAAGAAGGCTGGCAAGAGGCACGCAAATTTTGAGGCGATAGTTTGGTGAAGCCACTGACGACCCGGTTCCAACTTATATCAGACTCGACACGTGACTTCTTGAGATAGCCATTTTACAGTCGCTGGATCCCGTAAGACAACTGTATACACCTTTTCACATCCGTTAATCTTTGATGAGACCAAGCCATGTTGTGGGCTGTGTTGCGCATGCACAGTTACTTCTTCCTGTCGACTGCGCCAATTATAGGGCCGATAGCACAGCCCGCTGATAAAATGGCAGCTCCCAGGACGAAAAAAGGTATATACTCAGGATTATGGGCTGACCGCGCAGAAAGACCACACTTACGGATTGATTAGACCGTTCCGATCCTCCGGTCGCGTCTTTGATGGAAGCAGACACACGCATAGGTCGGCAGGCTCGCCCACGAGTGCACTCACAAACCCCCAACCCACTCACCACTCAGGAGTGAGTGGTGAGTGAGCCTCGTCATCGTTTTGTACTGGAGAGTGCGAGTGCGCGTGAGTGCGAGCCCCACGCACAGTGGTCCCGCTCACCACTCGCGAGTGCACTTGCACTGCTCATGCAATTTGCGGGGCTTACCGCGGTGAGCGCCACTATTGCGCTTGTACTCGGTGTTGGCTATTTGTCGCAAGAGCCGCTCGCTGTGATAGTTGTTAATGGCGGGATTGCTGTTAGCTTCGGAAATATGTCGTCACTGAGCTCCTGCTATGGGGCACGCTAGAATTAGTTCTCTGCTGGCGTGTTGATTTAAGAATATAATTCAGATGGCCTTCGCACGCCTTAATGCACTAATATTGTTCGGTTTCATGACTCGTGGAGGATCTGTTGCACACATTCGCGTGCGAGGGGAGACGATGAGTGGTGAGCGCGAGTGAGTGCGAGTGGTGGCAGCGAATGGTGAACGTGAGCGAATGCGAGTGGTGACGCCGAGTGGTGACGCCGAGTGGTGACCGTGAGCGCGAATGAGTGCGAGTGGTCACGGCGAGTGGTGAGAATGGGTGCGAGTGGTGGGGAGCGCGTAGTGAGCGGGAGTGCGAGTGAGTGCGAGTGGTGAATGTGACTGGTGAGCGTGAGTGTGAGTGAGTGCGTGAGGAAAAATATATTTTTTTGTGTGTGAGTGTGTGAGTTAGTGGCGCCCAGATTTACCGAGCTACGCACGTCACGTCTCAAGTGAATCGTTTCGCCCCATATCCATCCCCAAGAAAGACAAGTAAGTCAATATATTCGATCGTATACTCTACATCAGACAATGCTCAACACCGCCACCGTGTGACGAAGAAAGAAACACCCCACAGAAGGGCCCCGAGGGGACAGGGCCTTTCTTATTCACTTTCCTCTGCCACACAATCCCTTTCGGCTCGGTATACGCGTCTCCCTTCAGCCCTCTCGCCCTCGTGCCTGCCAGGCATAGCGACTGATCCGGATTTGATCGACTTAGCCCCCGGAAGCGGGACTCTCTTTGGCCAATTTCCACGCCCGGCCTCCGCATTTCCGGACAACTCACGGAACACACTCGCTCCGCTTGAAGCCGCGGTCCCAAGCAGGAGGGAAACGAGAAGGAAGGGGTAGACACCAGCTGCGGGTTTGGCGCATCTCCCGCCGCCACCGCTGCTTCTCTGGCGGGGAGGAGGGAAGGGCCAGGAAAGCGCGATAGCGAAGCATGGAAGAGGAGGGGGAGGAGAAGTCGCGGAGATCGATTGCCCGCACTATGCGCGCACGGCGGCCCCGCTAAAGCAAAGTACGCCAACAAGAGAACCTGCAGCCGACGTCGGCTGCGAACTGCGGAGCCCCGCTGCCGGCCAGGGTCGGTGCGGCGACTGCAACCATGTGCGGCCACCGGGAGAGCGCGTGAACGCTTCAGCGGAGCCAATTTCTACGGCTTCTGTTTGCGTTCTTCCAATGCGCTGCCCCCTCCATCCACTTTCCTTTTCCCCTTCCTCCTTCGCCGAACCACTCGATTCGTCCTGCGGCGTTTAGCCCCGAGAACTGTTTCTCGTCGCTTGCTGCGTCGTATCGGACTCTATGGGAACGGCCGCCGCGAACTCAATAAACCGCGCGCGCGCTGCTTTCGGAGGCAACGGTCCGAAAGCTCGCGGAGGGACGGCTGGCGGCGTCCCTACGCTTTATTGTGGACATACTGTAATCGCCTCTCGTGAGTCCTTCCCCTCCGGCGCACACTCAATTTGTGCCTGAGGGATTCGTGGGCAGTGGTACGGGGGAGTGTGCGCGTCGCTTTCCCCTTTAGATGTGCCTTCGAAGTTTCCTCCGATTGTGGCGATTTAGTCGCCAGAGTGGGTGGTGACTTTTCCGTCTACCTAGCCCCAAATTGCTTGGTTTATTCCTCGGGTAGCTAGATACTGCTAGTTGTAGACGCATACGAGGGCGCTCAAGAGACGTTCTTGACGTTATTGTGTGCTTTTAAATCTCTCGTTTTCATTTTAAATCGACAGCCTTGTTAGCCTTATGCAAAAGGCAGCCAAGCCTTTCGCAGAAGGCTTGATAGCCGTCTGCGAAAATTTCCCACGTCAGCGTCCTCGGCGTGACTGCGATGGTTACAAAATCCCATTGGCTGAGGTGTCAACGCAGTTGTCCCATTGGCTGCGAACGCGGGTACGCGCCTGTCCGACTGGGTATGCGGCTACTCCCCCACGTTCCGCTTAACTTTATGCTTTGAAGTCTAACGCCTAGCGTGAGATTTAAATCTAACTCTTTGAAATCTAACCGAAGCTTGATGTACGATAGGTTTGACGTTGCTTGTCACGTCGCTGGTATGAGCGTTGAGGTTATGTTAGGGTTGAGTTTAGGCCTAACAACATGCCTTCTCAGGTGTCTTGACATATGATAGTGACAGATGTCGTCAGAAGCTAACGCGTCCGGTTCACCAATTCACATTTGTCGGCGACCTCAACATACCCGCTCTCTCGAAGGAGCACTCAGCCGCGAACTTTTGGACAGCCATGATTTCGCATTCACAACTCGTAAGAAGTGTTCAGACGTCCTCGGAGTTTTCGCGCTCCTAGTTCTGAGATGGCAGCATACCACCAATGGGTGTAGTAATTGATTGATTGATTTTAGGGTTTAACGCGCCGACGCAGCGTAGGCGATGAGGCGCGCCGTAGTGGAGGGCTCCTGATTAATTTTGACCACCTGGGCATCTTTAACGTGCGCCGAAATCTCGAACACACGGGCGTTTTTGGGGTGTAGTAATCGGTACACCTGTACACCTGCAAGGGCCTACCTCTTCCCCCCTTCTTTTCTAAGCCACCGATTTAGGTCCCACTATCATATACAACAGCTTGCCATATGATAAAGCGTTACAGGTGGGCAGACCGATAAAAACTGTACTCCCCCTCCACGGTAACCTCGGACTCCCGTTGCCTTCTAGGGAATACCTATTCTACGCAACTTCCCCGTTCACAACATCGTCATGCACCTCCTCCCTCTCCCCGTGAACGCAATTCCCGCACGTGGAACCAATTCGCGATTTCTGAAAGGGTGTGGCCAGTGGGTGTCGCTTCTTTAGGCAGCGCGTCATTGTGAAACGCATTCAGAATAAAATCCGCCGAAAACAGCAGGCCATTCGGAACGAGGATAAATAGCATAAATAACAACGCGGGTATGCAGAAGGCGTCATCTTTTCCCTACATTTTTGTTCAAGGCGGCGTTACTGCGAAGATCTCGCTACCGTTACAGCGTGACGGAGGCGGCCTCGCGTTCCCTCCACGTTGGACGCCATTGTGAGAAAAGCCGGACACACAACGCGGGAAGCGTATGATCTCGACATCTCGGCGCGCCATCGATCATGGCTCTCCGGCATTTGGCGATCGTTTTCCGTCATAAACTGCCGTCGAGAAGCGTGTTCCACTGCGTGCTGCGAGCGCGCAGAGGAGACGATATATATATCGAGGAGGAAGGAATAGAGAACGAGAGAGACAGAGAGAGAGAGAGAGACCCGGCTTCGTGTGCAAGGGACAAATGTAGCGATCTTGCGTCGATTGTCATGGCTTTGTGTGCGTGCGTGCGTATTCCATCCGATGTCGATGGCAACGTGGGTTATTTCTACTCCCTCTCAGCCTGTTTTGCTCACGCGAGCCGATTTCGTTTCTCCAGATGCAGCCCTTTGGGTTCGTTTTGGAAGGGAACGAGTTTCGCTGGTGCGCTGCCTGTTCGATTAGAAGGCGGCAAGGGAGGAACGTTGACAAATCGGGAACAACACATTGGAGGGAAGGAGCAGCCACGGAGTGAGGATGAAACAAAAAATTACACCATCTTCCCGTAGGGGAACCCTGAGTAGTATGCGAAGCAGCCATGGGGTCGACTGAAGTTCCCATTAGTTTCAGTTCGTCGTTTCCGTTGACGTTCAGCTTCGCGTGCCGTCGTTGTATCAGTAGCTTCTTGACGTAGTTTGAATGAGTGAAGGACATAAGGCGCGTTCGTAGCACATGCTCCCGTTTCGGTTTGCAGCGCAGTGGGAAGAGCGCCGCGTACCTCCCATTGCGGCCAGAGAGTCGTGAGATCGAAAACGGGCGCCACGTAACTATTTCTTTTTTATAGTGAACTGCGCTGACGTCAGCCCAAACGCTGACGGGGGCTGAAGAGACGCGCATGCGCAGTAGAGTGCGGACGGCGGACAAGGACAAAACGAGGGAGGGAGGGACACAGCCCCAAGCATGAGATGCTTCGCATCTAAAACACGAATTGGCCAGCCCTAGTCGTCTATCTGTGGGAATTGTCTAATGTGTGCCGGCATGTTGCAATTGGTGAGCGGAGTTAGTTCTTACAGCTGTTCCTATTTTCAGCTTGTCCACTCTGTCCTTTCATGCGTGCTACGATAAGGTTTCAGTGTACGGGAATGTGACTGGCAATGTTTATGATCATATCTGGTAACGGCGATCTCACAGCGAGGGAGAGAGAGAGGGGGGGGGGGGGAGATGTTGCTACTACAAAGTCTTACATGCTGTCGAACGAATGGTCACGTGGAGAAGAGCTAAGAAACGGCTTAACTCCATTTGCTGAATCCTTGCCTGCGCCTGATGATAATAATGACGCATCTGCTGTAACAATGACGGTTATTTCAAGGCAAGCATAATGCCAGCTGTGGTGTCCAATCTGTGTATGAAGATAATTACACTGTGACACGTGGGAAGTACACTGCGCGCCCAAAAGGGCTGATTACATTGCCCTTTGTGTAAAACTCAATTGCCCTTTTTAAGAAGATCATTCAACATGTTCAGCCAACGAAACATGCGAGCTACTTTAGAACACCTAGTTAAACCTTCGAAGTAAACTGCTACTCTAGAGTTGTCCTGGTTATCGGAGACGTAATCATTATTATCACTGGTGCATGTAGTGGACGCACCGTGAGCTTGAAACAGAAAAAAAATCTCCAAATCTGCTGAAGTGTTTTTCACTGAGACGTTTTCGGTTTATTTTCCTTCTCTTTTTTGTGAGAAAGAAAACAAAAACAACGAGCTTTCTACGTTAAATCATAAAACCCTGGAGAAACCAAGGTATTGGTTGCAAGCCTCTACGCAGCCGCTGATGGAAGCATTTACTTCCTTTGCTTCAACAAAAACTTGACTCGCCAGATTTTTTTTTGGCACCCGAGAAAAGCTAGCAAGAATTTCCGGCTGCTTATTTACCGAAGAAAACACCCAAGACAAATTATTTCCGAATTTAAGCGTAAGTGGAGGCAACAGAACTGAACTAGAAAAAGAATATGTACCTTAATTTATTTAGGCTCTAGAAGGGATATATGGTCAATACTCTCGCCGTATTTATAAACATACATCGCGAACAGCAACAAACACTCACAAAAAGCACAGTATTTGTATTCGTTCCTCAAATTAATGCGCAAATATTCTTTGGCGAAAACCGCACAAAAAACATTGTTTTTAGCGTGACGCGTAATGTCTGCAAAATAAATGCATAATCGGTTAAGTTAGACGATACAGCCGAACTTCGTTATAACAAAATTGTATCGGGACAGCAAATTAGTTCGTTGTATCCGATGTTCGTTGTTGCAACAGTAGAGGTGAAAATAGGCTCCAACAAATCGACCATCTGCGTCGCGCAAAAAAATACTTCCCCCAAAAATGAATTATTTAGGCTTCGAACCCACTATAAACAAGGCAACCCTTACCCTCTCCTTGTCGCATTTCAAGTTCAATGAACCGGGACGCGAGTACGTGATATTACAACAGAACAAAGTTCACTTGACAAACAGGCCTGCGTCCTTATTTATTTGATGAACGATGTGATCTTCGCCTGGTGGCTGCTCACAGCACTGAGCAGGATGGAGTTTTCCACAGTGTTCACGAACAAAAGGGCCTTCATACTTCTGCAGTTTCGGGTGCCGGACGGTTTTCCAAGTAGCTTCTCAGCCTCCTGGCCAAACATTTCTTCGTTATATCCGGAATCGCGCGCGGGTCTCACGGTTTCAGTTTCGTTATAAAAGAACAGGGTCATTGAAATAACGCGTGACCAACCAAAGTTCGTATTTAGTTCGCTATAGCCGATAATTCGCTATATCAGTGTTCTTTATAACGAGGTTCGACTGTATAACGGTTAAAAATAATGCTAATGCTGGTTATCGGTGCTTTCAGAATCAATAAGGGAAAATTGAAAGAAAAACATTAATACATGACACAAAGCACTAGCAATACTTTGATGTATTAAACAAAAGCCGACTTCAAAGGAAAACAATATGCCCTCATGCTTTGATGTCACCGCCTCCGCTGCCCCTAATAAAATGTTTCCCCACCAATTCATTAGTGTACAGCACTGCAGCCGACTTCAAAAGGACTCGCTGTATAGCAGAGCGACTGAAAAGAATGCAGGCGTTTTAGTAGGCAATGCTCCCAATGTATGTATAATTTCTTCGGTCGGAATCCTTGCGGATCAGTCCTGCTGCCGGTATGTTGCCTTTCCTTTTGTCAAATTTGTGAGTAAGCTCACACAACCGGAGTTGTGGGTAATCCAGCGGGAACCGATTCGTTTGAGCGGGTCTATTACGGTAAGCTGCAGCGGCGAGTCAAGTCTACGCCGAAACTCTCCAGCTTAAGCCTCCATTTATAATGCCTGACGTACTGACCATTAAAGGATCTCGTATTAATGAGGCGCTCTGGCAACCTACTACGTAGTACGCAGGCATACGCTATAGCGAGAGAGAGAGAGCGCGCAACGAAACTTCTCTCGCTTCGTGAGTGAAAGATTCAGAGCGAATGACGTTTTTAATTTTATCTGTAGTGCACAGCACTGCAGTTCTGTGCGTCGCGAAGTTGGAGGATCTTTCGTCCGTTTACGTCGTTCTTCTCGGTGCGTCCACGGGCGCGTGTATTTGGATTCATGGCGAGTCACACGAAGACGCCCAAATCGGTTTGTCGATTCGAAACACATTAATGTGTTAATGCTCTCCGCTCGCGGGGGCCGTGTCGGATAAGCTCTCGATCGATAGACTAAAAGAGCACGGCATTTTTACCGCCGCGACCCCCAAAAGAGAAGTAAAGAAAAAGGAAAACGCGAACAGTAATAATAACGATCAGAACGCAGATGTTTATTGCAGTTCCTCGGCTTTTTGGCTTTATCAATTGTTCTCTCCCTACCTCTATTTTTTTGTCCCTCAAACAAGACCCGCGTTCTCCCACGCTGGGCAATTTTCCCCGCATGGATGTCCTGTACTGCAGAGAAGGGCGTTGCCGGTGTAAAGTAGGCGTTAAAAAAAAGAACAGTGAGAGATAGAGCGAGAGGAGAAGGCTAAAGGAAGAAAGAGCAAGAAAGATAGGCAACGCCAAGTAAGAGGCAGCAGCCCTGACCACTCTGGAAGCAATTTGCACGTCTATGGGGGACTGACGTGGCTTTTCTTCGTAGGCTTGCTGCCCTGGGATTTGCGCTGTCGGCGCGGATCTACGAAAGAAGAGCGAAATAGGGGCGGGGGACCGAGCGAAAATATAGTGGGTCGTGAAAAAAAAAAAAAGTAGGCGAAACGGAGAACGCTTTTTCGAAGTGCGTTTTAGCACGCGAGACTAAGGGCTGCGTCTTGCGAGCTCGTGGATGCCGCCCAAGACGGCGCCAGACGAGTTTGGGGATCCAAAGCCGTCGAGATAGTACAAACTTCAAAACTGATTTTCGCCGCCATTTATACACTACGGCATGACACAACAAACTTTGTTTCAGTTCTGAATGCTGATGTTTTGCGACGTTTCTTCGTAACCTTGGTCACTTTGGTTAGTACAATCGTCCCTCAACGATGAGACGGTGCTGAGACGAATGCTCCCCTAGAAAGCGGGCCATGCTATCGACCTTCCCGAGTTAGTTATTCCAACCTTACCGTTACGAGCAAGTGGCGAACTGACTACAGAGGCTCTGAGAGACAGCTGCGTTTGTGGGCTTACAAAGGGAGCAGATGGCCTTTACAGAGCGTTGACTCGCATTTGTAGTGAGCGCCAGATTTTAATGGTTAGAATGGCGACCGTCTTGGACTCAAGCCTTCTACAAGCACCTCAGCTTCAAATTCCCAAATGTCTTGCGAAGTCCGGATCTCCGAACGGCCTTTTTGGCCAGCTTAGCCGTAGACGCGGGTTTGAGCCAAAGAGATCCACGAAACATCTTCAACACTGTGCGCGATGCCCTACGGAGGGCCGGCTGGTTTCCCTGCATGCAACTCATTCGGCCAGTCGAACCCAGTTTTAAAATGTCTTTATGGAGAGCCTAAAAAACTGCGCTTGTCCAGTTGCGTAGGAACTTCTATTATCATTGGCAAGGTGACTTCTGATATACATATATGAAAGTATCATGAGGCGAACCATAAGAGTGTACCTGATTGTTTATCAGTGTTGCCGAGATATAATCCAAATTAACTATACGGATGGAGGCTACGTCTGAGGGCCTTGGGCGAACAGAAAGAACCTCACCAAACAAACCGTGTCCTCGCGTAGGTTGCGAAGTGGTACTTAGGCGATTTCGGGGCAGACCGACAACGACATGCCGTTTCGATAGCTGTGGAGACCACATCATCGCGATCGATTTGTACTTGGTTGCGCCACAACCGTGTTTCAGCAACGTGCAGGCTCTCGCACATTTCGTTGGAGAGAGAGAGAGAGAGAGAGAGAGAGAGAGAGAGAGAGAGAGAGAGAGAGAGAGAGAGAGAGAGAGAGAGAGAGAGAGAGAGAGAGAGAGAGAGAGAGAGAGAGAGAGAGAGAGAGAGAGAGAGAGAGAGAGAGAGAGAGAGAGAGAGAGAGAGAGAATTGCATCACTGCATCGATGTACTACAACGGCCGCAAAAGTTGCGTTAGTATGTAGTGATACAAGCGCAGCTACATTCAGGTCAAGCGCGATAGAGGGTAGATGAAATGAGTACAGTACGTTCGTTTCTGTGCGGCGTGTTTCTTCACCGGCTCATTCCATTTATCTGGTGCCATGAACACTCGTCAGAAAGGTCACCGTGGCTCTAAGGGGAGGGGCCCATGTTGGGACGGTCTGTCTCAAGAAAATAGGCTTGGCGTCGGCCGAACTGCAGTCTGCCAAAGCACCCCCTCTCCCTCTCTTCCCTAAGATTCATCTTGTTCCTCCAAGACAGGAATAACGCACGAACGAGTGCCATTATCGTAAAAAAACGAAAAGAAAAGAAAAAGACGAGAAGTAGGGCCTGCTCTCCTTTGCGCACGCATTTACTCCGTCATTCCCGCACAATTTGAGCAGGCGCGCATTCGTGCCTGCGCAGTGGGATCTTTAGGATCACGGAAGGAGCGCGGCGAATCAAAGCCTTACGCCTGGCTGGCTCCCGTCGTTAAGGGCCCAAGGACCGGAAGCAGGGGAATAAATGCGAATGAGAGGGTAAAAATATCCCCAGGAGGAGAAACGAGCAAGGAACTCGATCCCGCAGAAGGGAAAAGAGCAGCAGGTCGATACGGCTCTGCTGGACAGGTGAAGAACTCTCGATACAGAGTTAAACTCTGACACGCATCCGGGTGCTTAGGAGAAGACGGCCTAACCAAGTTACGTCTTTATATAATAAGTTATGTAATATTATACGTTTTATTCAGGTTATACAACCAAGCTTGTACTAGATCGCCTGTGGTGCAAGGAGTTTAACCAGCCACGCTGCTCGTGCACAGGGGAGCGGCAGTACACAGTTCTTCACATTCGGGGTGATGGTGGGGAGGGTAGTTGTTGCCCGGTAGGAACGACTTCGGGCAGTGGCATCAGCCGCCACGGAAATGGCCGATGATTTTTTTCTTTTAACAGTGAAACTGTTTAGCAAAAATCGTAATCTTTCGTGTCCGCAGTTAAAAATACCAAAAGATTGCCTATCGCGCGTACGTGAGCGCGGGCCTCCCGGCGCCGCCCGGCAGTTAACAAAACCAAGAAAATGCCTAGCGTACGCGTGTGCTGTGCCCCGCGACGGCCGCCCAGCGTCCCCGGCGCACGTTTGTCAAGCCTAGCATACCCGCTTAGGGAGATTTTTTCGGCCAATCTCGGCCGAATCTCTTTGCGTTCGCCGTAATCGGGGCAACACTTGCTCGGAACACGAAAGACTCGTCATAGCGTACGCCCCTCCAAGGTGATGTTCAATGATTAACACTTCCAAAAAATGAAAGAAGCTCACACTCATAGCCAGAGTGATGGAGTAAAGGTCGTTGCGGCAGCAAAGAAGAAGCAAATCGGCTGCAATCATGGACTTCTTGATGGTCGTGAAGGTTGCGTCCAGCATCGCTACATTCAGTTTTACGCGTTAGTGTGAGCGTCCTTCATTTTTTTCGGTTTCTTTTCGCTAGTTTGCTGGCCGCATCAACTTTAATAAGATGAGGGCTTTCAATATATTCAATCACATTAAGAAACAGGCGATGTTATGGTGGCGCTGCCTGCTGATTTAAGAAGAGAGATAGAGAGAGACAGAGAGCGGGCGCGGGAAAACGGAGGAAAAACGGAGTAAACGAGGAGAAAAACATAAAATAAAATTAAGTAGCATCTTGCTTCCGGGATTGAGTAAAACGCAGACTGTACACGCTGAGAAAATGTGTGCCAATGTCCCCGATATAGTAACGTGACAATCACTTCTAAGGTGGGGGTGTAGAGTGCCATGGTCCAAGTATCAGGCTTAGTGTTATTGGTCCAGGGTGGAGACATCCAATCTTTTTGGATGTACAGTGTGAGAGAGAAACGTTTATTTGAGCTTTCTGAAGCGGGTGAGTCACCGTGCGTTTCCATTTCGTTATATTATTTCTAGCCCGGATAAGGCAGAATGGGGCTCAAGCAAAACCTAGACAACCACGACCGGAACCAAGATACAAAAAAAGGTCTCTTCCCTGCCATCACCAGTAATGTCATCGTTTCGTTGGGATTGGGGGAAAGTTTAAGCGGTTTAATCAAAAACCGCGGGTGAATGGAATGCTCGCTTGCGCATGGCTTGAACAAAAGCGCCTCGGTATGGTTGCTTTTATCATTATGGTGGCGACGGGTACCGCGGCCCTCCACTGAGCTCTTGTTTGTTTAAGTGCCCTCTGTGCTCTGCTTTCAAGGGTTATCACGACTTCTCAGGTCACACCGGGCGAGCAAAGCGATAAAACCTGCCCACTTTTCAATCTGCGTCACGTGATAATGTGGCTGCATGTGTCTTTAAACCTCGAATCACGTGCCATTCTATTTTGTATTCTTTCAAGGCAGTGTCTCGGCTGCCGTCCATCGGCATTCGATTTTTGAAGGCTTGGCTGGCACGGAGGCCTCAGCTGGCCATAGTCGCGTAAAGATTCAGTATTAGCTCTGTTATACGAAGTACGCCGGTTCGAATGCAGCTCTGGCCAGTTTTCTATATATTTAGTTGCAAGCATAATTTTGATGGCTTAGGTTAGTTATCGGTGTTTTGAACCATTGCTTTATACTCGTTAGGTTAGGCTAGGCTGGAATACGTTACACTAGGTAGAGAGAAGTAGCGCAATGCACCACGTTTTCTTGCCAAAGACCGCTGGACTTCCCTTTAGTCGAGAGCTTTTAGTAAAGTCGGACGGAACTCTGGACACAGCGATCCTCCAATTCACTTAAAATAAGGAATTTACGCTCCATTTTTTTTTTACATTTTACCCGCAATTTCAGGCTTTTAATATTCCCAAATAAGCAAGGGAAAGCCTTTTTGCTGATCAAGGCTTCGCGGCTACCCACATATATCAGGAGTCAGAAATATGATTCGATCTCATTTCCGTCAGGTGGTGCAATCCCCTAAACGCGCAAATATAGGGAAGAGAGAGAGAGAGAAACATCCGGGGAACCTGTCGCCGGAGATGCCTCTAATCGAAAGAAGGCCACACCAGAAGGGGGCATATCGACCCCACGACTCGCCGGGAAGCCTGGAACGCAGGGTTACGAGCCGAAAGGCAAAACGAGAGGCAGAATGATCAGAGCGAGAGAGAGAGAGCGAGAGAGTGACCAGTGCGTGTCGTCTGTCGTCCGAGAGATTTGCCATCAGGTAATGACGAGGAGACTCCAATGCCCGCCGGGAGAGACGGGAGGGATGCGGCTCGCCGTAATGAACGCCGCGGGGTCGTGTTCCGTGTTCCCATCGTTCGAGAGGGGCTGGCACACTTTCGCCTCCTCGTCTCTTTGCCGGTATCTCTCCCTTTCTCGTTCTTGGAATTTGCTCTTCTGAGACCAACACAAGGGCAACAGACCTGCCACCCATGTCATGGTTAAGGGGCACAACGATCATGGATCATCATGGGAGCGCGCTGAGACACAGAGGAGATATATATATATATATATATATAATATATATATATATATATATATATATATATATATATATATATATATATATATATATATATATATATAATATATCGGATAGAATGGGAAATGAGGGGCTCGTTGAATTAAGACAGAACTAAGGGTTGGCAATCAGGAAACCTCGGAAAGCAAAGGGAAGAATGCGGTAGGTCATAGAAACAGATGAAGAATTTTTGACAGAAAGAAAGTAATGAAAAAATGCCCGCCGGGTGGGCAATTGCTTGAATGCCAACCCTTAGTATATATATATATATATATATATATATATATATATATATATATATATATATGAAGAAAATGATTACACGTCGAAAGAGGAATGGTTTTAACGCTTCGACCGGGGACCGGCCTTCGTCAGAATACTTTCACGGTTATTCTTACGAAGGCCGGTCCCCGATCGAACTGTTAAAATCATTCCTCTTTCGACGTGTGCGTCATTTTCTGTATTATACTTGCCGGTGTCCAACAAATTGTTTCCTTCTATATATTCGTATTGTAGGCACTGATTGGCAGACATAAGCAGCCGTATGTGGACATTTTCCTTAGTGGCTATGTGACAAATGCTATGTGCAACCTACTTGCCGAAGTCCATGGTCAGTGCCACCTGCCTCGCTCGCCGCGCACATCCTCGTCCATGAAATCAAAATTTTTAAATGCAGAGTAACTCACGATGTCACCAGCGTTGACGTCCGTAGTCCGCACCGCACCCCTCCCTACTATATATAAAAAAAATACTATCCGGCGCCCAGTTTCGATCCCTCGACCCTGCGGGCGGAACGCAATGTACATGGTGCTCTACCCACTGCGCACAAGCCGACACAGAATGGGACGCTACAACGCGCCTTATATCGTTGACTCATTCAAATTACTGCTGACGAGCGCTCTCTCGTCAGCATTGCACAAGTGCAACAACAGTAACGTAACGCAAACTTCTTAACATCGTGCGCCCCCGGAAATGCTCTTCATTTGATCGTGCCCCTCGCGAGGGGGATGTTTCACTGAGACTGCTCTCGGTCGCGGGACCCGTGGCACCATCTGGCGGAGGCGCGCACAACTCGTACCACTTTCTTTGAAAAAGCGCCTCGAAAGCGCGGCAATATGAAATAGGGATGACGCGCTTTCGAGGCAATCCGCCGACGCGGCTGCTTTTTTGTGAGGGGCTGGCTGGATGAACACGGAGTACTCAAGAACGAAAAACGCCAAGGACGAGATAGGGGAAGTGGTTCATCATTTTACGGGTTGAAATATATTTTCTGATGTGTTTGAAAGAAACAAAGTCGAGAACAACATGCTCCTCGGGTGGGGCCTGAACCCACGACGTCCATACTACCGGTAATCGACTTATTTATCTCTGCTGAAGGATGAAAGCCTCTTCAATTGACATCGCACAGCTCATATCCTGCGCGGGCCGTCCCGAATCCCTTTTTCACCAAATTTCCTTATCTCATTTCTCGATCATGGTATGGTACCTTCTTATATCTTCTAGCTAGGTCTCTCGGCTGCCATCTTTCTTACCCTGTTGGCCCCCTGGTTGCCAGTGCTTTCGCATTATATGCCCAATCCAACTCCAAGTCGTTCTTGTAATTTGAGCTAGGAAGTCTTTCACTCGCGTTTGCTCCTAATCCAAGGGAGCCGTTTCCTTTCCCCAAGATTTACTCTTTTCGTTCTTCTTTCTATAACCCAAGAGACTCCAAGTTTCTGGCCCCTATGTCATTACAGGGAGTACTGGTTGGTCCTGTCCTTTTAAAGACGATAGTCTTTCTTGGGATACTTAAACCCATAAATTTTGATCTGTCTGTCTGTCTGTCTGGGACTCGATTCAGCCAGCGGACTGAAGTGAAACCAAATCTGCGCATTAGTCTTATATACTCAAGCCGAAATCTGAACGCCTAAGACCGCTGTTAATGTTCATACTTGTCAACATTGCTAACAAGAACAAGAAATCTCATAAATATAAGGCAGAAAATCAATACATGAGTGATATTTGCAGTATTCCTTTATTATAAAATTCACGTATGCTTGGTTGTTGCGATAGCAAATAAAATACTAGATCTAATTGCAGAAAACCGTCGCCTGCTGTTGCCCGCGCTACCTGGCGGAATTAAAAAATCAAACGGCAACAGCAACGAAAGGTTCCACTAGATAGGTTCTACGTTCCGCTTGGAACACTCGTGGAGTTTTATAAACGCGGTTCCATAAACGTTCCTCGATTCACGTGCGTCTCCGCCGTATGGCCGCGCTGGCATCGAGGCACCCGGCCTGGAGCAGTGGAACACGGTCAATTGAAATTGACTTGAGAAAACCTTTAGCGTGTTTACCTTAGGCGGAGCGCGACGATAGAGGAACAGCTTAAGAGGTGAGCGGGAAAGCGAAGGGAGGTATTTACGTGACAAACGTCGAAAAAAAACGATCGTCTTTTTCGACATTTGCTACGAAATGAGCAAATACGCGGCCAATTTTTTCTGTTTAGGGGACTGAGGTAGCAGGAAGCCCATTATTCCTTACGGCAGACTACTTCCCGTTGCTGCGCCTGACCTCTTTCTCGTGGTTTGGATCGGCACTCACAAGTTTCTCAGGATACGTGTATTCATCAATTTCTTCTGGATTTCAGTGCCTTGGCTAAAGGGCACTGTTCCTGCACGCGTGTTTTACATTAGTACGAACCCTACGACAATGCTTCCTGAGTACAGTTCCTGGACAATGATTGGCGGCTGTTCACCTGAATAACGGAACGAGACGATGTCATCCACAATTCTAAAGCGGTTCAAATTTTTCATTTACGTCTTCTCCCTGACCTCTCCGATACAGGCTTCCCAAGTACTCCCTCTGTTTATGCGGTAGATGGGTTGGTGAGATGAGATACATGTACTGGGCAGGGCGCCGGGAGCTGTCAATGTTTTCTGCCTTGGGTGATTTTCTTTTGCTTTGACGATGACACGAGCGGTGGCGGCGGTTTAGTGGGCC
Organism: Haemaphysalis longicornis; assembly: GCA_013339765.2. Lineage (NCBI taxonomy): Eukaryota > Metazoa > Arthropoda > Arachnida > Ixodida > Ixodidae > Haemaphysalis > Haemaphysalis longicornis. The sequence goes on along the minus strand of CM023456.1, from coordinate 37,867,513 downwards.
CCTATTCCAAATTCTTCGGCTCACTTAATACACTTGGGCAGCCAGGCGGGATTTGGCAGCGGCAAAAGAGGCTTGCCAAATTGGGTGGACTGGCAACGGAAGGTAAGCAAGGGGCTCGGGAGCTGTGACTGGAGCGTACGGAGACCGCTTTGCACGCGCCATTGGCGGCCTTCCACCAAGCCAGTCGGTTTCGAGTGGTGTCCAGACGGGGTGTGGTCGGGCCGAATATTAAAAAAAAAATTACGGGCGTAACTTGGTTTTTCGCGCGGAACATTTGACTTGGGTCACGGGTGAAATACAATTTCTTGCCCTTACGTAAGTCGTTGATTCGGACATGGGGCATTTTCTACTACAACCAAGCTCCGTTCACCGACAGGAAAATTTCCCAACTCAGAGCATTTCTTTTAAATTAGCTTTCGCCTGATCAATTAAAAACGATAAACGTCAATGCACGGGTGAGGAAACCAAAAAGACAACTTATTTACGGGGTTCGGCGCAACGTACGTCCAGTAGCGGTCGAACGTTCAAAGGCGTACAAATGTATGCGTGCTGTGCGTACTCGCGGAACGGCACGAGTGACTGGGGTCGCTGTGTGCGGTACGCTTTCTCATAACGGCTCTCTGCCTTGTGTGTGCTCTAATGGTAAATAAGCCGCAGTATACCATAATTTATCTTCCTAAGTGAAGCCGGGGAGCAACAAAGACGGGCGGCTGCGAAAAATACCCTGACCACAAGCAACACTTAGCCATTTCCTACTTTTACAGCGAAACTGCATATGGCTAACCCCCCTCCCTCTCCCTCAGTTTCTGTTTTCATTCCGGTGAAGCCGCTTTTCTCGGCACCACTTCTCCACCCCTTCACTGCCACCGCCGACCCCTCTTTCAGAAGTTTCATACCCTCTCGCCACCACCGATGCCTCTTTCAGAAATTGCGCAATCAGCTGTTAACGGCTCTAGCGCCGTTATCAGCGCTTGAATTTTTAAACTCGCTATGGGACGGACGCGCCTCGTTCGCTCGGAGGAACAAGAGCGGCAATTGAAGGAGCGTCGGCGCACACAGAAGCGCGAATGCGCGAAAACAACGGAAAGCCGTGGCCGCAGAACGTGCAGCCACAGCCGTTTCAGCCTCAAGTTCCAGCTCGTCGAGTAGCTCTGAGCCCCTCCCAAACTAACAGCAACTTCCCGTTGGAACGCCGACGTGAGCCTATATATCTTATTCAGATTTAAGGGACACTAAAGGCTGAATAAAACTTCGTCTTTCCATGAAAGACTACAGTTTCATAGCTGTCTAGGTTTTTGTTCGACGAGCAACGATCCGTTATTTACAGATAAATAAGTAAACAAAGCTGGCGTTCTCTGAACCGCACTTCCCTTTCAATTTTTCGTGACGTAGCCAAGGCGTGACAAAATAGGATCGAAGCCCCGGTGCGGTCTAAAGCGTAAACGCTGGCATCGGTAGCTTTTACGTCTCCACGGCAACGTTTCTCTGGCCGAGGAGGCTGGCTTGGACTTTTGTGATTTTTCGCCGATGGAGTGAAAACGCGTTTAGATGCTCGAGCGGCCGGTTGTTCCCGCCTACTCCAGGGCGTCCCAATGCAGCGACATTTCCGTCTAAGTCTTTCACGTCCAAGTACGTGCACATCATCAGATGCCGGTTTGGGGGGGGGGGGTGGAAGGGGGGCTTGCACGCGCAGCTAGGATTCATGCCCGCAGTCATAACTTGCCCGTTAGCCTTTTCTGAGAGATTTAAACGTGGGCATGTCACGGCCCAATTCGATATCGCTGCTGCCCACTGTAATCGAGCCGACTGAATTGGTGTGTTACAGACAGTATGATTCCAACGACACGGGCGGGAAACGGAACGGCCCATGTTTGTCCGTTCGAATAAAGGTCGAGTCCTTCCAAGTTATATTCAGCTAATTATCTGGGAAGTATGCGCAATGGCAAATCACAAACAAACGTGTTTTCGTTTCATGCACTTCTTGGACTACGCCCAGCTTCACTGGTCATCCTTCTTTGCGGAGCGGAAGGGCACTGATATTCTAGGGGCGAAGCACCTTAGGACCTCGCTTTGTCCGGGGCTTGGCGTCCGTGTACATTGTTGCGCATGCGCGAGAGCATTGGATTGGATTGGATTAAACTGAATTGCTATCGGATTGGATTGCATTTGAATTGTATATACTGTACACACGCGTTGTCACTCATTTACATGCGCGAGTGAACAATGCCACGGGTAATTTACGGTAAGAATGAGTCCCCAGTGCTTCGCCTCACTCGTCATGATTCACTTCGTGGAGATTGCGTGAATTTTCTGTTTTCTCCGAATGACTTTCTAGATTATGCAGTTACGTTTATGTCAGTCACTGCGCAGGTAATCGTTTTGAGGAGAAATCATGTGAAGAATTGTAAAGGCGGGAAAAGGACAAACGCACAGATAAGTGACAATTTACAAAAAAGATCAGATCAGATCATCAAAAAGCTTTATTGCGGCCACGGGTGTCGCCTCTTTCCGGTCGACTTCAGTGTTCTTCCAGCAGAAAAGAAGAAAAAAAAGTCAATTGGAGTCAAGATGCGTCATCACTCTTTGGCAATCAACTACCTGTGTAGTCCTACAAGCACTGCAAGATAACTGGTAAAAAAAAAAGACGTCAAAAGAAAGGGAGTTGGTGCCCGGTGGGTAAATGCTAGCTCAATGAAGTGCACGCAGCGGGCTTCTCTGCTTTTCAGGCTTCCAACGACTGGTCCGTTTTCCTCCCTTCCTTTTGATTGCCCGCATCGCCATCGCCTAGAGCAGTTTATGAGGCTTCATGCGATGGCGTCACCAATCCGAGCTCTCTTGATTGAGGGTGATGCTATCGTCGCGTGGTCAGCAATCGCACAGGCGGCCTCGTTTTCTCGCGCACCGAGAGGCTATCAGGAAGAGACGACAATAGTGGGATGATGATGGGACGTGGGCTTCTTGGATGGTCTCCGGGCCGTTAGGCGCAGCCGTAATAATATAAACGGCGAACCATGCTTGGCTGGATCTTGGTTCACTCGCGTGCCGGCTTTTGGCGGAGAGCTGTTCGAAGGGCCTGCTAAAACTACGACTTCAGCTTTCACAATTGTTTATATATCTGCGGAGGGTGGTTAACGAGGTTCCGCGAATAAAAAGACTTCGGTATAGATATAACAGGGATGATGCAAGCGTCAAGCTGCTACTGCAGCTTTTAGATCAGCAACCCAGCCAGAAATACCGCAAAATAATAGAGAATTGAATTGAATTGAATAATACACGAATTGAATTACATAATCAGAGGAGAGGTGAGGTATTAAGCTTTTTCTACTTGCAATTAATTTGTGCATTACAATGTTCTGGGTCGTTAATTGCAACACTTATTATTTACTGTCTTCTTGCAAAAGTACGAGAAGGAACAAGCTGCTCCCATCTCGCGCTACCCCCGGCGTATTTATAAAGAAAGCGTGTTTATATAGAAAGGAAAGCCTACAGAAACTCCAAGGGAGGTAGGAGAAGTTGTTTACCTTTTATCTTGGGCAAAAAATAGGAGTTTTGAAAGTGGTAGAAAAGAAAAAATAGGGAGAAAAATTGGAGGCCCTGGCGGGATCGGAACCCACAGCTTTAGAATAACGCATATGATACTCTAACAATTGAGAAACAGAGCGACGAAATTTCTGTTTATATCAAGGAGGTTAAAAAATTGCAATTTTTTTAACCTCCTTGGTTGATATCCTGGTGTGTGTGTGTGTGTGTGTGTGTGTGTGTGTGTGTGTGTGTGTGTGTGTGGTGTGGGTGTGTGTGCGTTGTGTGTGTTGGGTGTGCGTGTGAGTGTGTGTGTGCGTGCGTGTGTGTGGTGTGTGTGCATGTGTGCGTGCGTGTGTGCGCATGGGTGCGCGTGCTCTGCGGGTCTTTTATCGTAATTTGTAGTGAACGCTTTCAATCCGCATCCTTCAAGGGCACAACATTTTCTGTTTTCTTTCTTTTGTACAATTCTCGAACTTCCAATGATCACACAAAAAAAAAGAAATGAGCTACTTCCCCTGCGGCCTTCCTTGGCGTAATTCACTGTTCTCTTCCTTTACCAAGCACATGCAGACGCACGCACACTCACGTACACACGTACACACGTACACCGTAGCCTTATCAAGGTATGTACCGGTGCACGATCACAATTCTCGTGTGCTCTTCACACGTGGCTGCAGTAGGGGGTAATTCGAAAAGAATGCTTGGACTACCGCATTGGCTCTCTAGTTGAACCGATCCCGTTCGACAATAATTCTAGTGAAAAAAAAGCATAACAAAAGCAACAACGAAATAGAAACTGGCCGTCTGCAAAAAAAAAAAAAAAAAAAACTTTCTGCAGCTCGCGATCACTCACCAACCACCTTTCGGTGCAACGAGCATACGAAGGCCGCCACAAGCCGGTCGAAGCCTCTTGATGAGATGCTTGTGGAACACGATTTGGTGGAATCCTCCGGGAGGTTGAATTTACAAATAGCGGCACAAAATCAGCTTTTACTTGTGGAACCATTTTGCTATGTTTAGTGATTTCGTGCTCTTAAAGCGTGGCTCACTCACCATCAGCAGAAGGGCGCCGATATGTTTAAACTCTGCTTGAACGTCAGGCTCGCAGGAAAAGTGAAGTTCACCAAAAATTTTTACTGCGCAGCCAGCATAAGCTGAAACCAAGCGGCTTTGCGTCGATCGAAGCGGTTGCGGGGTCTGCTGAATCTTTTAGGTGTATGGGTGATCATTTCTTGCTCTTTTAAGTGCTGCTGGGCGAGCAAAGAAGCGCTCATTATATATCGGTTAGAAGTAGAAACATCCAAGTAGGTCTGCTACCACCTTGAAGCTATAGGGCGAGGGGGGGGGGGGGGGGGGGGCTTTTTTTTATAGCAAATGTGGAGAGCACGGCGGAGCCTTTCAACGCGGCCGGATAAAGTTCAGTGATAATAACTGGACTCGTATACAGTGCATGATTTGAAACCTTATTGTATATAATTATAAAAGTATTGGCGCTGTAAACAATCTAGTTGTAATACTGGCATCACCTTAAAGGTACTCCGCAACACTTCCGATGAACGCTGTCACTCTTTACTTCGCGTCTGGAAGCACTGCGAAAGCTACAGTTATCGCCAGCACGGAGAGGCACCGCGTGATTCGCTCGTAGCAACAGATACGCCTTCCGTTTCTTCTTTGCTCTTGGTGCTTTCTTTTTAAAGTGGCTATCGAATGCGTTCATTGCTGAAACTGAAGGAAAGCCGCCCAATGGCCGCTCCACCGCTGTATTGATCTAATTCCAGGAGTCGAAGGACGCCAAGACCGGGAAAGAGAGAAAAATCTTTTGAGCAAGTTTCCAAGTTACCTTATGGGCATTGGGTGTCTACGCAGGTGTAATCTTCGAGCAGTAATTTTTGGCTGAGGTATTTCGCGACCCCCGAATCTAAGTACTCAATGGGTTGGTTCACTACGTTCGAAAAGAGTTTAAGATTTAGAAAAAAGTTGAAGAAAGTGTTGTAGGGTCTCTTAGGACCAGGTGAGTGATAAAGCATTTTTACAATACAAGCGTAATCAGTGAATTCGTTTAATTAATTTTGAAGAATAATTTAAGGGGGGTATGCGTGAGTTAATTCGGTGCACTTTCACTGTTGGATGCTACGGGTTCGTTTGAACTAGAAAGGTAGTTTTTTACATGTTTACAGAATCAGCCATTGTAATCTTTAGATTCAGGCGTCAATTTCACTACCACCTGGGAAGACACCCAATTCTAGACAAGGTGACTTTTCGAGCAAGGGATCATGCTAAGACCCTTGGTGTCTTGGCACCATTAAATTACAAGCGATGCCTTACAGATTAAATTTCTAGTCAAGGACACCACAAACAACTTTTTGTGCTAGCAGTTTTGTACAGCGGTTCATTTTCTTTCGTTCAGTTGAGTGAACCGGATAATATTTTTTTTTTTCACACGCGTGGCTCCGTCGCTCGACATCCTCTTCCCTGTCGAAACATATATTCACAGGTAGTCTTAGTAATCCGTGTTGAATATTGTGATAGCAGACAAGGACAAGGGCACGAAGGGGACCAGTGGCTTAAAGTAATCCATAAAAAAGCTCACCGCACTCGCTACTTTAAGATCGTTTTAATTACAATTCACGGCATTTCCGGGCGCGGTGGTGCAATGCTCACGGCTGGTCAGGGAACGGGAAAGCAACGAGAGATGCCGCCTCACAAGAGCCGGAGTTGTGACACAGGCTCACTCCTCGTGCCCTTTGCAGTTCTTCCCTCTCTAATCTTTTATTAAAAGGAAACCACTGTAGAGGGAGATTCTGAGTAGTGAGAGCTGAGAAAAGGCTCCTCCTCCTCCTTCTCCTCCTCCTCCTCCTCCACAACTTCCACCAAATTATAAACTAAGCGTATTAGACCCAATGTGGAGAGAGCATTACGTCACACGCAACCGACAAGCTAGCTCCTACTGAGACCTTGTAACTCAATGCAAAAATTTCCCCATTTTATCCAGTACCCAGGGGGGGGGGGGGGAATAAGCTTACCGTTTATACTTTTTTAAGAGCGAAGAGAGTGACGTTGCTTTCGTTTTGTTGTTTCAAAGAAAAAAGGACACACGCATGATTTTATCCGAGAAACTTAGTTACCACAAGCTCAACTCCACTGCGTGTGGAAGGTAGTAGTTATGTGCAGAGCGGCTCGAGCTAATCAAAAAGACCCCCCCATGTCGACGCGCAAGGCTTCTGGTAAATTTGTCGAGCTTGTTTAAGTTTACTTTATGATGTACATTCTTTTTTTGTTCTCGTTCGCGCGATTAAAATGCGCCCACCCTCCGGCCACCATAAATTAGGTTTCTATTGATTTATGCCGCCGCTCCTTTAGAATAGGGGCGGCAGATGCTTCGAACGCGGTCACGTCACTCTGTTTCCTCCCAAGAAAAATTGCTTCTTTGACCTGGCCGACGCAGTGCTGGCGGCTGAAAGGGCGGAGTTATTTTTGATTCCCGTAATAAATTTCCCGCATTCGCTGCGTGGAATGCGGGGGAAGACAACCCCAAGTAGCGAGTTATATCGACATTTTATTTACGACAGGGGCCGTATAAGGATGATTGAATGAACGGGCACGAATGGACGCGGATTGAGCGTGTAAAAGTCATTCTCTCGGGAGTTTCTCGGAGTTTTCAAGCGGAAGCTCGAGCTGTTTTTGTTGTTGTTGTTTATATTAGTCGGCGGAAATTATTGCCGAAAAGTCACAGCTCACAATTTGATGATCAGGAACTCGGAGTCGCTGCTCTGGGAAGAAAGGAAGATACGCTGTAGCCGACTGTCCTGGTTCCTCGAATGCATTGTTCTTTAGTTGTGACTGATGATGATATATTGAGTTCATACCCAGTTAGGAATGTTTACTGCTTCCTGCTTGCTTCGAATAAAACGCGCCTGCTCAGAATCGGTGCAGCTTAACGCTTGGTGCGAACGCCCGGATGCCAAAAATTTGCTACCTAACTATAGGCATTTTTTAACCAGGGAAGAAGTAATGCTCTAGTTGCGCAACGTAAAAATATTGGGTACTGTAGCAGCTTTCACAACTATCTAAAAGGCTCTTTATGCGCCCATTAACGCTTTTAAGGCAAGGGCGCGCCTTATGCGTCCTGATCTGACGCCTTAAGAAACTGTTCAAAAATCATACGTGGGTAACCAGGGGATTCGTGTTGTTTAGATGTTGACACGACTATTGACAGCTGTACGCCATCCAGTGTCGAGGATCAAGTAGGAAGGCTTTCGCTGAGGGAAGCAGGCAGTGCAGAAAGGTCGCAGCCATCAAATACATGTGCGGGTGGCGCGCGGCGCGACTCAGTGGCTTACGACTGAGGACTCTGGGATGACGTTAGCAATGTAATGTTACAGACAGTGATCGTTGATTGCAACAGTCTCTGTTAGTAGTTAGTGAACCTTCTGAAAGCACCGTGCTTGTTTTTTTATTCTTAGTATACTAAGTTGTCCTTATCTTAGTAAAAAAAATCGAAGAATAACGGCGCTTTAAAAGGTTTCACGGCGAATTTGCTGAGAGATGGAGAATTTCCTGAACTCAGGGTTTGACTGATACGTCACCAGTTTCTTTCCTTTTGTATGGACGCGGGTTAGAACCCCGGCCAGCCATGACTAGGAGGTGGAAAGCGAAAAAGCCCGTGTGCTGAGATTTCGCCGCACGCTAAAGATCCCCAGCTGGACAAAATTAATCCGGAGCCTCCCACTACGGCGCGCCTCATAGCGCAGGTGTAACTTCGGCGTGTTAAACCCAGAAAATTGATTTGTTTTTTCAGTTTGCTTGCTTTTTACTATACCATTATTCTGTTTATTTTGGGGGGAAAGGGGGGGGGGGGGCGAACAAAAACTGTCCTTCACATGGATCTTGATTTTTTTCTGCCAAGAAATGAGCTATAAAATAACGAAAAGCATTAACATTTTGATAATTCGGAGTTCTTGCGAAGGTGAGAAACCTTTCTTCACGAAAGAATACTCCCCGAATATACAGCGGCTGTAAAAGTTCAAATGAAGCACAGCCTATGCGAAACGCAGGGATCAAGTGCTTATTCTCAAATAATTATCTGAAACAATACTCTTAAGCGGAGCAAAAAAAAAAGAGTGACAACGAAACTTAAACCTCAACGCAAAAGATTACCATACCTCCCACGTGGGACTTCATTAATGCGCAGTCGGAATGCTAAACATATATCGTTATAATGGAATTAGCGGAAAACGCAAACACAGCCTCCAGGTGCTGATATTAGGGTGTATGGTGTCTTTTCTATCGTGCTTTTTTTTTTCATAATAGGAAGTACCATGAAACACTTTTTAAATGTTCTATGACATGTCCTCGCATGTTTTTTTACAATAAGCACTTTACATAAGACTGGACATTGCCATTTTAACCTCCGTCGTTACTTGCCTTGTTTGAACTAATGAACAGTCAACTTGCAAAGTTCCCTGTGTGAAAAATTATCTTCATTCTTTTACCAAGAAAAAAGAAATTGTCCACTAAAAGTTTGTCCCCAACATTTTTACTCCTGGCCACAAAGTCACTGGGAAAGACGAGGGAGTCACAGCAGCAATCAATCTTCTGATGCTTCCGGAAGCCAGGGCGCGCGTTGTGCTAAAGCCTCACGATTTGTAGAAAGCCCCAATTTGCTTTGATGCAACAAACGTTAACAACAACAACAACAAAAAAAACAAGTCTCATTTCATACAACTCTCTTTCCGTCGTGAATACGGGGGCGCTGCGTGGGCATTGAGGGATAATTGTAGCAAGCGCAAGAAAAAAAGCTCAGTGTATTAATCTGCTCATGTTCAAAAAGCTTAGGAAAAAGCTCACTTGAGCCCAACCTAGTCTGCGTGCGAAGTGCTAAAAACAGCAGCATCGGAAATTAAAGGAACGTCTAGTGCAGCCCCAATCGGCCGGCCTAAATTAATCCAAAGCTTTACCGTCTGGTGTTTTCCTCTCATAGAACGGGCTGGTATCGTTAAAATTTTTAAGCCTCGCTGATCGGCCGAATATTCCCTTTTACAGCGCGAATGAAGCATTTAAATTTTTCATTCAAGAACACTTACAAAAGGATAGGAGAACTGAAGGGGGCCCTGATGCCGGGGCGGACTGGAGAAAAAAGCTAGTGCCAAAGTTACGCTGCGAAATCAAAACCGAGAAAGAAAGATAGCGAGCGATAATGAGCAGCGTCTTGGTAATAAGAAAACAAGGGACAAGAAGATTGCCAATTAGTGACTCTGTCGTACCCAGTTGAGGGAAGAGAGAACGGAAACGCTTAAAGCGTTATTTTATGTTCTTATTCAGACCTACTCATTGGAAGTTATCCTGCCTTTCTATAAAGCAGGTGCGGACGCACGTTGCCTGAAATATTGTGCTGCCTTTTACGGTTAAAAGGAAAAACACTGCCCGCCACGGCCGTGGAAATCTTTTCAACCCATATATAGCCCCGTGCCTGGGGGCATAGGGAGGCCGCAATTATTATTAGCTCGTTAAACCCCCTTCGGCTTCCTCGACCAGGGATTTTCGTGTCTTACTTTACAACTTCTAAACGGGTCTTTTTCTTCGAAGATACGGCCATAATTTGGTCGCCTTTTTTTTCTTCCCTTTTTTTTTTCGCTGTTTTTGGTTATGACGTCAAATATCCTGTCTCCGTTACACCCATATATTTCCTTGTTTGAAGCGTGCACGGTGCTCTCCTTTTTCCTTCGACGTTCTGCCACGCTCGCAGGCTGAAGCTAATAAATTCGGATTGGCGAGAGTTGGTTGGGAGTCGGTCAAGGAGGGGGAGACACTCTTTTGAGACGAGCGAGTGACGACGTCGACGACGGCCCTCGTGGGTCGTCCGCTCAACCTGACGTTCCCGTCGAAGCGAGACCGGGCATCTTCTTTTCTCCAGCTGCTCCGCGCTTCTCCGCGGGAGGAGGAGGAGGAGGAGGAGGAGGAGGAGGCGGCTCGTTTCCAGCATCTTCCTTCTCCTCCCTCCCGCTCTCCATTAAAGTTCGGAAGAGTCGAAGGAGGAGTGCCGCAACGCCGGGACTTCTCTCTCGCATGGTCGACTTACGATCCTTCCTTTCTTTTCGTTATCTTCTTTTTGATCGCATTGTGCGGGCGCCAGCCCCGCTAGTGGCGCCCCACCCCGCCCTCCTTGATGCGTCTTCTTTTCTTCTTACGGCTTCCACGCACACCGGGAGCCGCATCCTTTTCTGACGCCGGTTCCTCTCTTTTACTCGTTGCTTCTTATTTCCCCTTGCCTCCCGTGTAAGGTCGCTCTTAACGGGCTTTCTATGGGCGGGCACGGGGGAGGAAAAGGTTGCCTCATTTCCTGCGATCCCGCAGAGACTGGGACGACGCGGCGGCACAGAGTTGACTGGGGCCCGACTCCTGGCCGTAGCCGGGCTATATTTACTGCTAACAGCGTCCCGCTGAGCAAATCGTGCCTTACCGGACGGAGGAGACGACGGGGTGCCGGGAAAAAGCGCGCGCTGTCCGTTTGAGCGTCCGCGCGGCAGACAAATGAGGTGTGTACACATGGGCACAGTTTAAGTGAGTCGCAGTTGCTGGGGAACGCGGCTTGGGGACGTCAGCATCTGTGCGCATGCGCGTCTGTGTCCACGCGCGCGTGTATCTGCAGCTGTGCAGTTACGTGCTGTCCTGGGCCTGGACAATGCCATCCTGTACAATGTAGATTGTACAAGTTGCAGTTTGGTTGTCATGAATATTGGTAGTTAGAATTGAGACCTGCGGTAGGGGACGACTTTATACAGTAGATGATCAAGATCAAGAACAGCGGCTATTGTTTGGGCGGAGATGTGAGTTCGCTAGCTTTTCCCCTCATTGTCGAGGTATATCAGCACTCGTTGTGCACATTAGGCTCAAGTAAGCTTAACTGATGGCAGAGAACGACTGGAAAAGAAAAAGAAACAGAAAAAAAACCCGTTAATTTTTTAGAAATAAATCGTATTCGTGCAAGTAAGCAAGCAAACGATCCGGCTTCCTGGCATGTTGCATGCATTCACGCCAAGCACATTTCGAGTCGTATTCACCACTTCACTCAATTGCATTGTTTGTAGTGGCAATATAATCCTTATACCTAAATACGAATGCCCTATCGTATGTTTTTCAATTTACAGCCAGGATGAATTTTGCCTACATACTCCGGTGCTCAGCGAACGCGTTCGTTTTTGAAGTTGCCGTGCTGCTTGCAGCGCGTACACGATTTCGAATATTTTGTCTGCAGTTCATCAGTCCCGATTTCCGTTCCACGACGCGGTGCGGAAGATGTACTTGGCGTGTATGTATGTTCGGTCGTTAAGCGCGGCGATGTTAGTGATGTCCGCACACAAACTTTGTATTAAATCTCTCAGCACCATATATAACCACCGCGACGTTACCGTAGCTTTGTGCTGTACACCCTACCCTTGCGAAGCTGGTATTGATAACAAATGCATTTTTATTCGAACGGGGAATTGAGCGCTTTCAACGACCCTTTGAAGCGAGGACATTCCACTTAGGAAGTTGTTTCGGCAGCACTTGACCGGTGTGCTTCATTCGATCATTTTACGTTCGTTATAAGTGGGCTTTAGGGTGGCTCGACTCAACTGGAGCGAACACTTTCATTTCAACGCGATAACATTAACCCCTGTATGCTGAATCCCTCCTCCACTCGAGTCTCCAGTCGAGGAGATCCTTGAAAGCAATTTTCGCATGTAAAAGAATGGCGGTATCCTCCACTCATCCGAGTCGAGGGAACGCACGGAGTGGATGGAAGGCTCACAATTCGACCATAATGAAGTGCCCCATTCTGCGAAGAACCTGCGTTGTCGTTGCCCTGTAGGGAAAACGGTGGTAGCTGTAAAGAGTAAAAAAATGTATGCAGAATGTCGGACTTCGTGCCTAAGTGCGTATGCCGATAATTTAGATTGAGTAAATCAATTCGTTTGGAAATAAACTTGCACACATGGGAGCTCGTATGGGAATCGAAGACGGGTTTCCAGATGAAGACGCGGTGGCTCAGTGGCTAAGGCACTGCGCTGCTGAGCACGAGGTCGGCGGGTTCGATTCCCGGCCGCTGCGGCCGCTTTTCTGATGGAGGCGAAAAGCAAAACCGCCCGTGTGTACGAGATTTCGGCGCACGCTAAAGATCCCCAGGTGGTCAAAATTAATCCTGAGCCCTCCACTACGGCGCGCCTCATCGCCGGCGTTGCGTCGGCGCGTTGAACCCTACAATCAATCAATCAATTTCCAGATGAAGAGCCGAGTGTGTTATCACGACGTTAAATCAGGACGTCGTCTGCGTCGGAGAAAGACAGCATTGTGTCTGCGGCGCTGACGTCATATTTCTAGACCGGTGGGAGCGATTGGCTTGATTGATTGTAGGGTTTAACGCGAGGGAGCTGCACCTTGGCTATAAGGCGTGCCGTCGTGGAGGGCTCTTCCGGATTTATCTTGACCACATGGCGACCTTTAACGCGCGTTGAAATCTCCACACACGCGCGTAAGCGTTCTCAGTGTCTCTCTGAACTTTTTACGGCGAACTGCTTAGATGTCTCATCAATCGCGAAGAGTGAATTATATCGTCGTCGTTGTCGTCAACATGAATGGCACCGAAATGGCCCCCGCTCAAGAGAAAATGAATAAATAAAACAAACTGAGTTCTTATGGGATTTGAACCGGGAACTTCAGAGCAAAGGCCAAGTGCTTCACCACTGCGCAAACTCGACATGCCTGCCGGTGGGGAACAAGGTTTAGCTTGGTGCATGCCACGTAACAGGTGAACGTGACAGTACGGGAATAAAACATGGGCTCTGAGAAGAGAAGGTTGACTGTGGGGAAGCTGCCACGTCAAGTTCAGCCAGTGTTCCTGCGGTAGTAATTTGGCTGCATGGGACGAGGAAACGAAAGCCAACAACGAGCCGCAATCCTAATTCAGCAGTAAAGAAGACTGATTATCGCTAGGCTTTCGCCTTAAACACGCGAGAACGGAGAACGCTTAAAACGCGAGAACGCTAGAGTAATTTCGTTTGTACCCATTCGTGAACTTTTTTTAAAACGGTTTGTTTGCCTGACAAGGGACCGTTTCGCAACAACGATCGCAACAAAAATCACGACGGTCTCATCATAAACATTAAAGCACCAACAAGCGCGCCTCCGTTGTTACGGCAGCGCAATATCGGTCAGCGTTGCTGCGACCCTGCCGGGCGGCGATCTGAACGCCGCACCGCGGCCAGAGATCACCATCGGGGGCAACATTAAAAGGGCGGCATGGGAAATACACTTCCGCAGGAGAAAATTGAATCACCCCCTCGAGAGTCATAAGGAGGGCCGGCACATCTTACCCTTCCCCGTTCGCTCTCTCTCCGCCCGCTGCCCGTCGATTCTTTTTGCCGGTATCAAATTGAATTGCGCCTGCCTTTCAAAATATCTCACCAGGCGTGGGATGCGATATGGACCGGTTTATTTTATACCGGTTTCCTTGTACCAGCCTCTCGACGCTAGAGGAGGCGAGTTCTTAAGGGACCGTGGATTTTTCGGCGGAAAAAAAAAAAAAAAAAGAGTACGCTCCTGCGTTCTCTAGACGAAGAACGGGAGGAGAAGTACGAGAAGCAAACAAACAAAAATTATAAGCTTCTGCGGCCCGCGGCACCAGCCGGAGGCTGTGCGTCGCAAGAGTTGAATGGAGGCGTGCGCAAATCATTCCTGCGCGCAGCCTTTCAATCGTTGTCGATGTCGATGCCTGTCGTCAACGTCGGTAGCGATATGGAAATTGAGAGATTTAATAACTATGTTATACTAGGTGGAACACGTTAGGTGGAACACACTAGGGCAGCCGCGCGTGCAAAAAGATTCCCCGGCAACTGAAGTCCGCTTACGTGCTTTGAATGCGAAAGCCTAGCGGTGCGTATCAAAGACTTCTTTTACTTCTACGTAGCGTTTCCGCTCTTTTTTATCTTTGGTTTCTTCGTAATTTTGCGCCAGTTACTCAGACAGGCAGACTGGCCGAGCGAGTGAATGAAAACATTTTCTCCCCCACCAGCTCATCTCACATGGGCATAATCTGAGGACCCCTGTCGCGTAATCCCCTCAGTCGAGCTCTGGGAGGAGACGCTGGACAGCTTGGACTTGCAGACCCAGAAAAGTATCGCGGAATGAGCTGCCATGGTCACCGGCAGGCCCCGGCTGCCGGTCACCAAGCGCACCTAAACAGACTTTTGAAATAAAGTTTCCTACGCGGAAGCTTCCCCATAGTCAGAGATCTCCTACACGGGCGCCTGTTCTACTCACGTGTTGCCACGTGCACCTGTCACGAAGCACGCATTAGGTTAATTCTCCTTCCTACTCCGGCAGGGTGCCGAGTTGGTGCAGTTGGAACGCACTTGCCTCTGGCTCTTATGTCCCGGGTTCGAATCCCACGCAAACCCAAATATGTGCTTTATTTGGTTTAGTACGTAGCATTCTTTGCCGGGTACCCCCGCAGCCAGGACCGTGTAACGTCGTGCATTTACGCAATAATGCAAATTTCGGGGTAGTTCCACCGTTAATCGTTATAACAGCGCAACTGGAGAAAGGAAAATACAAAAATAGTAAAAATGGCGTAAATGGCGAACCGTGTAACACCGTACGTTTCCACAATAACGCAGATTTCGCGAGAGTTCCACCTTTAATCGTTATAATGAAATAAATGGAGATGATTGGTCGAACAGAATCTCGAAAATCCCCCCCCCCCCCCCAAAAAAAAAAATCGCTCTAAAGAACTCACGCTCTAGACATGCGGCATAAGAATGCTACGCATCAGTAGACAATTCTCTGAATTTCTTCAGACTTTTTTTTTCTATACAGCGGTGGCAATTTTCGTGCCATCCGTGTTAACAGACGACACCGATGGTCACGCTTCTTTTTATTACGCCATTTTGCCACAGTGTATGAAAAGCACGGAATAAAAAATTACGCCCACCTCCCCTCGCGGGAACCCTGGTGTGATGCGACGCTGAGGGTTCAAGCGCAAGCAGGAGAGGCAACCGTCGACTGAAAGGCCGCCGGAGAGCGGCACACCGGTTATATTCTAGGCACTATATATGCGCAGCGCCCCGAAGGAGAGGAAACCGCGGATGAGAGATACTCACATGCGCACACCGCCACCGCGGAGTGAGAGCGCGCTGGGCCGCACACGCTTTCACCTGGGCACGCGCCGGCGCCAGTGCGTCTGCCGCGGCTATGACGCAGCACAATCCACTTTAATCCAATCCAATCCAAGCCAAGCCAATCGAATCCAATTCAATGCCCCTCGCGAGAGAGTGTTCGCTATCGGAGAGGAGAGCGGGAGAGTGGCTTCGGACAACGGACGCACGCCGCGGACAACAAAGGACGCACGCAGGAAGGACAGGGCCGCCGACAAGAGATGCTCTGAGCGTCGCATCTAAAATGGGAAAGTGAAGTGATGGGTGGAAAGCGGCTACAGGATACTTGTAGATCACTATAGAATACTACTCCTCTTCGTGAAACATGGACTTCTACCCTGGTATTGTGAGTCCTTCCTCCACTCCAGCATCCAGTGGAGGAGGTCCTTGACATCACTTTCCCCATGCAGAAGCACTGCGGTATGCTTCCCTCAGCCGAGTGGAGGGAGCAAATGGAGTGGAGGGACTCAGAATACGGGCCCTAGCCTTGCGGTGACTTGTTCAACCCGCCCCTACTGACCTGCTTCCGTTGCGGAAACGACATTGGACCACCTTCTTGGGACATGTCCAGGACTCCCACCAACCCGAACCCGGCACATGGAGGCCTCAGCACATCGCCCAGGCCGTCCGCCCGACATTAATCGGTGGACGTATGGTCCTCTCGTTGGACTTCCTTGCTGATACTTTTTTACGTTTGATGAGGAACCCAAGACTTTCGCTTTAATAGCGAAGCGTTCTGAGGGCACCTGCACCTGAGGGTAGAAGCAAGAGGGCGTGTTCTCTGTAGTTGCGTGAGGGGGAGGCTTCATCAGCCAAGTCGGCCCCCATGATTCCACAGTGACCCGGCAGCCACTGAAACACAATGTGATGACCATTCATGACAGACTGGTGAGACTGTATTCAAATATAGACAGCAGTTGGTGGTGAGGGCCTTGGCGCACGGCTACTCGAAGGCTTTGTAGGGCACCTTTAGAATGCAAAAAGACGGACCCTGTTGGGAGAGTAGCTTGAAAGGATGCACAGAAATTCCAAGAACATTCTGCTGATGTAGAAGCCTTTCTAGACCACTTCTCTAAATATAAAGTTTTCTTTGGACAAACATTATATATTTATACTATTTTTAACGATTTTAAATTCGTTAAATCCTCAATTATCTAGTTTTTGTGCGCGAACAGGGCGTCACACGGTGGTGCTTTTTAACGTTGTTTTTTATTATTTGTGTTTCCGTTTCTCTTTCGGGGCGTTTTCATTTTTGTCGCCGTAGAGTAATCGTTAGATCATTTCTTTATATTTTTTAGTTTCTTGTTTTCTTACGTTTCTAGTTTCTCAAAATTCCCTTCGACCATAATCTCCATTTAATCTAATAACACATGAAATGTGTTAGATTCGCAAATCATGCATTTTTTTGCGCAGATGCAGGGCATTACACGGTTGGTGCAGTGTTGTACTCAGCAAAGAATGCTTACGCCGTAGACAATTCTAGAGCACCACGATTCGATAGTCGTCGAGCATGGCCAATACAGAGTGAATTGTGGTGGATTCTGCTGGTGCGACCCCCGCACCCGTCGAGCTGAATAACATTGTATACGCTGAGTATTACCGATTTGACAGCGTTTCATAACAACTTGCTCCGCATTGTGGCGATACTTCCACGGCGTTCCTGTAACACCTCGTTGCCCCTGCCTAGGCCTTAAAAAGAAAACGACAAAAGGTAGATATGCCCGGAATGGTAGATACTTCCGGCCTTGTGACCGCAAACCTCCTCCTGCCACTAGCTTCGTGGAAATGACAATACTACCGTGGTAAATAAATTATTGGTAAAACCTTTGCTTGTTTTTATGGTTAGTAAAGTTTCAACGGAATAACCGGTGTTAACTAGATTTTTTTGCTATGCACGCAAATTTCGTTAGCAGTGGCCCTAGACCACCGTGCCCTAGACTTATGTTTGCAAACACATTTCTCAACAAATGACTGTTACGGCTCGCGTTAGATTCTGAATGAACACAACGACGGAATAGATTTGAGGACACTCAGCGAAGTAACACCTCTGCTATGAAGCACATTATAATGAATTAACGCGGGATAATTTAAAACTACTGAAGCCCTTTTAACTGA
Organism: Haemaphysalis longicornis; assembly: GCA_013339765.2. Classification (NCBI taxonomy): domain Eukaryota; kingdom Metazoa; phylum Arthropoda; class Arachnida; order Ixodida; family Ixodidae; genus Haemaphysalis; species Haemaphysalis longicornis. The sequence continues at coordinate 37,849,685 of CM023456.1, read as the reverse complement.
ATTAGTAATCTCATACAGGCGCAAGCCATAACACCCAGTCATTTAACAGCTGCGCTTGGTCTGGGAAAGCACATGAAATGTAATCGATCTCTGGCTGCTTCTTTGACGTTCGTTATGTAAACTGTTATAGCGGAGAGACGGCGAAAAATAGATGGGAGGGAAACGGCCTGATTGCTGCATTTTTATTATTTACAACTTCGGTAGTAATTCAGATTTACTGCACTGCGTATAGAACAGAGCAATGAGACATGTATTACTTACAGCAAAGGTAAGAAGTCTTGAAAACTTCTTTTTTTGTGTGTAAACATTAAAACTTGATTATTAGTTTTTTAAATTCTGAGAAAACGGAATTTATAGGCCCGGCTGAAGCACTTTTCGCTGAGAAAAGAGTGTGTCCGGGTTCTTCGTTGTCCTCACAGAGACAACGGAGGAAAAGGGAAAGGGTGTTTCGTGGCGCCGTGAGCGCTTTCCTGAAAACGTATGGCAGTTGTCTTGGAATGACACGGAAAGCATCCGGCTGAGGAACTCTGAGGTATTACTCTCTTTGTTGCTTTCAAACCTACCCTGACCGCCTTCCTTCGGAGTAAAGGAATGGCCCCGGCGAAAGTGACAAATTTTGAGCCTCTTCCTTTACGCTTTGTTAGGTGGGTCATAAGTATTCTTTTTATTTGCGGCCTGCAGGGTTCCTACACATCGGTTTTAAACCAGGAAACGTATCTATACACCGACCGGTTCCTAAACGATGCAGTGCTTTGAAAGCAAGAACTCCGTCTTGTCGCGATTGCCCTGAAGGTCGTGACGATGTTAATCAAAAAATCTCCATTGAACTGCGCCTGGAACGTAGCCGAGAACTTGACTAACTAAATGCGTCTGAAGGAAATGAACGTAAAAATACTGCTTCCCACGTTAGCAATTGGTGGAGTCGTGCACTATTAGCTGTCAATATATCAGCTCTACCTGCGCTTTCAGCACACAGGCAACTATGTACCCTGACCAGGTATCGTCTGGAAAATCGGAGCTCAGTTCTGCTGTCAAGGGTTTGAACACGAATGATGATGTGCTGAAATTGTGAAATTGGGAAATTTTCAAACTCGCTCGCTGTACTCGACCTCGACCTTTTGAACACTAATGCGTAGAATTTGCCGTAAAGTGGAATATTCATTTTCTTTCGCTTACTTCTTTCTTAACCCTATTTTTGTGCCTTTTTTCATTTCCTGGCTGTGCGTGTCCTTCTGTTCTTGAAGACTGCAGTGCCCTTCTCAGCACCCAGCGCCGAGAAGGGTTTCGGGCTTCGGCATGTTAAACGCATCATTTAGAGCTAATACAGACGTTTTCAATCACATCCCCCGACCTTGCATTTAGGACGACGAGGGAACAAAACGTCCTTGTGGAGCAGTTAGCTGTGGGAAAGAGTCCTAATTCCAGTGCCCTTTCCATTGCCGAATATTCGCACTTACCTCATATTCCACGAGGAGGATATTTTGGGCAGGCCACCGCCTTTTTAAGGGTATTTTAGCTCTAGCGAGGCAAAAGTCCGGAATATCTCTCCCTATAAAACATTTAGATTCGCTAAAGCTAAAAAAAAAAAGAACATTAACTCGACTTACAAGGGTATCGGCGGGGAAAAGTTAGGGCAAGGGTTTCTGCTTTAATAATTTTGCAGAGCCGCTAGGTGAGCGAAATAAAGAAAGTGAGGGCAACAAACTCGATGGCGAAGAAGCACACAGATGGTGGTAAGTGGTGGTAAGGGATTTATTGAAATAGAAAGGGGAAAAGAAGTGGACTGGGGATATTTTGAACTCATTTGGGAGTTCACCATACAACCGCGTCCGGGGGAAGGGGGAGAGGGGAAGGAAAGGGGATAGGTGAGAACAAATGAAGAAGCACACAGACACTCGCTGAAAAGAGAGAGGAGAGAGAGAGAGAGAGAGAGAGAGAGAGAGAGAGAGAGAGAGAGAGGAGAGAGAGAGGGAGAGAGAGAGAGAGAGAGAGAGAGAGAGAGAGAGAGAGAGAGAGAGAGAGAGAGAGAGAGAGACAAGCCTGCAATTGGTTGAAATTAAACCCGACTATATTTGAGGACGCCACAAAACAAGCACTAATGTCTTTCATCGAACTTGGGAAGTCTGAATCAACCAATGTTTTATTTTCCCCCAGGAGTCCCCAAATAAAACGATGCGAAGAAACTGTTTTTTTTAAGCGGCTTTACAGTTGTTGTCGGTTCCTCCTCGGACAAGGACCGGTACATGTTTGCCCGGCGGTCTGTGTTTATCCACGCGACTCGCTCGGCAAGATTAAGTTTGTCCGTTGCGGCCGCGCTTGTTTCTTTGCCCCGCAACCTCCCTGCCCTCGCAACAAAGAGTTCTTGCTCGTTGCGCGGTGGGGGTTTGCCATCCCAGCCTCGAGCTTGTACGCTTCAAATCGGCCTTTACTTGTCTTCGTTGCTCGTCGTCTCGATATTGAGCGCGGCTTCGTCCTTTAAAAGAGGCTCGGGAATTAATTCTAGTAAAGTCTTCGGGACGCAGGTGGAATTAATTGTACAGTCACTGGTGATGCTTTGATAAGTTCTTTCCCGCGTTAGCGATATAGGAAGGGTCTAGACTCGTAGATTTTTCGTTCCGGGCGTGTGAGTGCCCAAATAATAATAGTAATAATCATCATGAAGATGCAGAACATCACATGTCCGCAGAGGCTACTGGTTAACGCTTACCGCTGTTATTTTTCGTTTTCTGCTTGCGACGCAAGTGGGCGTTAGAGTTAACGTAAAGCGTTGAGGTCTAACGGCGTTATCTGGCACCTACAGAAACGTTGGCTTAGTCTCAACGTTGGGGATAATTACCTAACGTTAGTCTCAAGAAGGTCGACAGTACGTACATGCAGAGAGTGGTACTGGCCAACGCTTACCTCCGGGTTTTCAGTTCGTGTTCCCCTCTGAACTCAGAACGTTGCAAAGATAGCACTTAGATTTGGTTCATTGTTCACACGACGTTAACGTCGATGAATCGCCTCCACAGCAACGATTAGCCTCACATTTTATTTTTGTTGTGGAGCGACATCTACAAATGATTTGGGGGTTTTAGAACTTATTGATAAGCACGATCTCTCTATGGCTCACTCACTCACTCACTCACTCACTCACTCACTCACTCACTCACTCACTCACTCACTCACTCACTCACTCACTCACTCACTCACTCACTCACTCACTCACTCACTCACTCACTCACCACTCACTCACTCAACCATCATCAATCAATCAATCAACTCAATCAATCAATCAATCAATCAATCAATCAATCAATCAATCACATCAATCAATCAATCAATCAATCAATCAATCAATTACAAAGCAGTGGTGGTTAATTTCCCTGAAAACCGCCAAGTTTAGCCAGCTTGTTAAGGCCGCGTAATTACCTCCCGCGTTTTTCAGGAAGATGGATAATAAAGGGCCTTTGAACGATGGAAAATAACCAGGCCTATTTGCAGTCGTTACTGAAGTCGAGCGTTCCTTAAATTGAGGGGCTGGGGTGCGGTGTCGAGCACTTAACGCAGCCACATGTTTGAGAGACAGGCACTTGCTTGCGCGTGTACATTTTTTCCTAAAGAGCGAGAATCCATCGGCCACGTTATCATCATCACTACCAGCCACCTTGCATAATCGAATCTTGCTCCCGTTGTGGCGGCAGGTTTTATTTTTCCCAAAAATTTAAAACATTTGTAGGGGTATAAACGTTCTCTCTTTAGCCGAAACGGGGATGTTTGAGCTGGTCACCCAGGAATGGTTGAATGTCGAAGAGAAAATAAAGGATGCTTGTCCGCACAGAACGCAACGCATTGCACATAAGTTACGAATTAAGGCTAAAATGATGGCTGTGTGTCACGATCAGAGAATCAAATGACGAAATCACTTGAAAAGATCGCTTTCGGTAGCAAAGAGAGAGAGAGAGAGAGAGAGAGAGAGAGAGAGAGAGAGAGAGAGAGATGAGAGAGAGAGAGAAGAGAGAGAGAGAGAGAGAGAGAGAGAGAGAGAGAGAGAGAGAGAGAGAGAGAGAGCACAAGAAGACATAAGCCGCAAGCCGTATGCGGACAGAATTGCTTGAATTACGTTTGTAAAGTAAAAATGAGCAGAAAAGGACTAAGTTTACTTTTAAAGGACTAAGTTAAAAGGACTAAGAGTTAATTTTTTAACATTCTTTATTTAAAAAGCTATGCACACATCGGTATTGTTTTTTCTTTGGACGTTAATCTCCGTGTGAGAGATTAGCAGTGAACGTGTGGGCGTAGCGGTCGGCAGAGTTTACGTAGCTACTCTCACATAAATAACTGGAAACAAACAAAAAAAGATGAAGGGTAAATTAACCTTGAAGGGTAAATTAATTGACGTTAGAAGAGATTTTCCCACTCCGGCGCAGACGACTGCCAACGGCTTGCGGACTACGCGACGAAAGCCTAATTTCAGCGGGTACCGGGAACTTTAAGCAAAATGAAAATGTAACACCGAGGAAAATAAACTGAAAAAAAAGCAAGAGCGTGACAGCATCGCTACCTTTAAATAAAAGAAAACACAACCATAAATATAATAAACAATCATGAGAAATCCTGACGCAGATTTGTTTTAGATGCGTAAGCACACGCTAATTGGCTCATCACTAACCGAGTCGAATTGTACGTAGCTTGTTTCTTCTCATTTGGGTACATCAGAATGTTTCATCTTGGCTTTTCTCGTAATCAGCACGGCTCCTCTTCATCCCACCACGCCGTTGCTGATCACGGAGGCCGTGCGAAAAAGATTTTTTTATGCGTAGCAGTATTTAGCTGTTCCGCTACAGGGAACGGTGGGGTCCTTTACCACCCCCCCACCACCATACCCATCATCATCATCATCATAATCATCATAATCATCATCATGATGATCATACTCCTTTGCCGTCTGCAGGGCAAAGGCCTCTTCCATAGATTTCCAATTATCCCAGTCCTGTGCTAATTGCGAAAAAATTATCACCGCAAACTTCTTGAGCTCATCTGCCCCCCTAAGTTTCTTCCGCCCCCTTCCACGCTTGCCTTCTCTAGGGATGCACTCTGTAGCCCTTAATGACCAACGGTTATCTTGCCTTCGCATTAGATACCCTGCCCACACCAATTTCTTCTTCTGAATTTCTACCAATATGTCCTTAACACGCGCTTGTTCCCTCACCCACTTCTTGTCCTTCAACGTTACACCTATCTTCTTCCGTTCCATTGCTCTCCGAGTCGTCCTCAATTTAAGCTGAACTCTTTTAGTGAGCCTCCAAGTTTCTGCCCCGTAGGTGAGTCCTTTAACTGGGCATTTAATAATGATAATGTTACGAATGTGATGCTCTGTTAGAGTTTCACAATGGGGGAGTTTTCGCGCGAGTGCCTTTTTGTCCTTCAATAGTCACATCCCATCCACCAGGGTCCACAGAAGGCGCTGGGTGGAATAGAAGGCCAAATATAATTCTTGATTACGTGCGTATTAGCCTCTCTCTAATAACACGGAAAGGCGGGCTAGTTGGTTTGACATCTTAACGGTAACTTTTGCGCACTCGATACGGGGTCACTGCGCTTGTCTTCGTGTAATCTTTTTCTGTGTCCCCGTATCGAGTGCGCAAAAGTTACCGTTAAGTAGCCTCTCTCGCCTTCAGCCGTGTGGGTCTGTTAGGCCTACAGCAAATTTCCATCCCGTTAAGAGGTTCTACTCATCCCAGTATAGTTATCCCAGTATCCAATATAGTATCCCAGATTCCCAGTATCAGAACAGTATCCCCGTATACTATCCCAGTATACTATACTACGTATGCCAGCATACAATAGTTAGCCTTAGTGCCACGAAGTATACGCGTTACAAGAAGAGAGGAAAGCAGCAGAAAAATGTGAGTTACAATATTGTCGATGTTCAAAAGCGCTGCGTGAGACGAGGGACCGATGCACAGGGAGAGACACAGTGCGCTGACGACTGTCTTCGCACTGTGTGTCTTCTTTGTGTTTCGGTCCCTGGTCTTGTGCAGCGCTCTTATACATCAGCAGTCATGCACCAACTCACCCAAAACCACTGATACGGTTAGTTGCAACTTCGTAAAGTGGACAAGCAGAAGCTGCAAGAAAAGCTAGCTAGGCAAACGCTGACAAATGGCGTCAGCTACAATCAGAAATCCGTTGTACGCATCGGCGAAAGGGAATTTATGCTCGGGGCGGTTAGCGCTGGTTGCGCGAAAGGTAGAGGTATGTCATTTTTGTTGAAATCTTCATACCGTCGACTTGCAGATGTGGGGAGAAAAAGAGGACGGAAAGAATGGAAAAGAAAGAATGATGGCAGCTCTTACGACTGCTCTTGGCACACGTGTAGCTTGAAGCCGTTTTGGCGTTACGAAGTCGTTATATGACTCATTTTTCCGACGGTATACACGGTCAAGGGGTTCAGGTAAAGAGCGAGCTAATGCTTCCGACTGAACTTAACTTGCGCGAAACGATGAGACTGTGGAAAAGAAAAATAATGTCACTATAAACTAACAGAAACCAAGAGTAAAGTTTGCGAGTCGTTACCAGGTTACCCTGCCCATATATCGTCACTAACAGCCTCACCCTGGCTATTAGTGAGGGTATATGGGCGCTGGTGTAAAGAGGGAAGAGCGGGAAGGGACAGATCGGGGAAAAAAAGGGTGGGGGTATGAAATACGTTCCAACGCTTGAGAAAAAAACGGATCAGTCTGTCCAGAACGGACACGGTGTAATGTTCGGAAGAACTGCGCAGGACTTCCGGTTAAAAGATTTTATCAGTGTTCAGTAAGCTCGTCCCCACTGCGATCACGAACTAATTAGCATCTTTGTCTCTTTTTAGATGAATTAATACAGAGCTCGACATGACAGAGATTGCCGAGCGATCTGCAGCGCCAACAATAAAGGATTACCCCCCCACCCCCAACCCCCGGTTTGTCGCTGTTTTCCCCAAAAGAACTAAAGAGTTAATTTAATTGCCATTGTATACAATTTACTTAATTTACGTGCTCGCTGAACGGTTTCGGAGATCTTATCAGTGCTGCGTAAAACTCCATCAGTGCCGCATCACGTGCTCTGTGTAGAGCCTCGTGCAAAAAATTTTTATTTTTCGTTTTAGCGCCGACATGGCCGTTCTAAATTATTCTACAGCGAGGAATGAGCCATGAAAAGGGCTAGCGAATGTAGCGATTTCTTTTCCCGATAGCAAACAGTGAAAGAGGGGGAGGGAGAGATGAAGGAAGAGAGAGAGAGAGAGATACCGAAGCGATGATTGCGTACAAGTAAACACAAACTTTTTCGAGGACGACATCGCTGCTTAGCGCCAAAGCGAATTTGAAGAGAGACACCGTGTTATATTATGCAGATTAGGGTCGCGAATAATCAGGCGCTCTAGCGGAGACGGCGTCAATATCCTCCGACGTGAGAAGAGCCCTAGGAGGACGGGGAGCGAGAGAAGAGTGCGGTTGCTGAAAGAACGCTTTGCAACCTCAAAAATCCGCCGAGAAGAGAAGATGGGGAGAAAGAGAATGAGAGAAAAAGAGAGAAGCCGCTGTGACAAAGAAAACTGCCTCTAGTCGGGGAAGGAAACGAGGGCTTTAGTGCTGCTAATCAATGCGCTAAGAGAACAAGCATGCGAAAATAACCATTAAAAAGGAGGAAATGATTGGATGCGGGAGGAGAGAGCGAGAGGTCGGCGGGCGAGACACGAGCTCAAGGAAGCGGGAGAGCAAATACGCTGGCGGAGGCGGCGGCGGCGGCCGCTTTGCATTTTCACTGGCAACGCGAGCGTAATTAGGAGGCATTAATCAGGCGACGAACACCGCACGAGCGTCGCAGCCGCTTTTGCTTTGTTTGCGAAAACTCGCAAGGGCACTCACTACTCGGCGCAGCACGTCGGCGTCCAAGGCTGCGGCGGGATTGTTTTCTGTCCTTCGTTTCGAGCTGATTTTGTCCCCGTTCATTGTGTGGGAAAGGGCGCGGCTGTCGTTTGCTTCGATTCGCGCCATGTTTTACCGTTAATTGGTTCCAAAAGAAATAAGAAGACGCCACTGGAGCAGCGAGAAATGCGAAGTATATTTGCATTATTTTGTTGTTGTCCGTCTTGTTTGTTTACACGCGGTAAATCCATATTTTGCCGCGCGGAAACGCGGTTTGTAGAAACCGGGAAGGGGATTAACGAGGCGGCGCGGAAGGGATGACGGATTGGTGACAAGTTGAGAGAAAGGTCGTGACTGAAAGTGCATCGCAGTAACGACGAAAACAGGGAAGAGAAGACGGAAAGTGCTTACGGACGGTTTTCTGTGTGTTACTTTGTTTTCAAAACGGCGGACCGCTCTAGCGCACTGTATACACACACACACACACACACACACACACAAACACACACACACACAACACACAACCACACACACACACACACACAACACACACCACACACACACACTATATCTATATATATATATATATTATATATATATATATATATATATATATATGCACTCTTCTCTCTTTCACCGTACAACACACGCACACAACGACCCACACAACACAACACACACACCACCACACACACACACACACACCCACACACACACCCACACACACACACACAAACACACCACACACCACCACACACACACACCAGAAATGCAAGTACTCTGTGGTTGCAAAAACGGGTACACGGCACGTTGAAAGGATGCGACGGCCGTTTGAACGTCGGTCGCGCAGCATCCTATGTAAATACACGGAAAGTGCGGCAGAGTTAAAAGGCAAGAAAAAAAGAAACGGGTGCAAAATTTGCAGCGTGAACAGAAACGGCAATAGAAGGTACAAAAAGAGGCTGGTCTGTAAGGGTTCTCGAAAAGTGGCGAGAAAAGTAAAGGGGAAGGGCTTGTTATCGGCACCGGCGGTCGGACGCGTCGAGCGGAACCGGAAATGAGGACTCGGAACCAGCAGCCCTTTGTTTGAACGCCGGACTGGCCCGCGCTCTTTGTTGGCTGCGCGCCCGCCCGCCCGCTGCCGCCGCCTCTTTTCCCCCCTCCGGTGTTTTTGTTTTGGACACTGACCAACGCAAGCAACGGAGAAAGCTGAGCCCGCGCGTCGCAGCGTTGGGGATGTTTTCGCCATGCATTCCTACGGGTTGACGAGAACATTAATGACGGGCGGCATACATACGCTGCCGGCATTGACCCTACCAACAAGAGAAGGGAGAGGAGATTGCTTCTCTCTTGTTCAATTTACCCTGTGATTGAGGCTGAAGGGCCAAAAGTGGTACACGATTGGATACCAGTTTGATCACTCATTCACAATCAGACGGTAAACTTAAGGCTTTGTCTCTGCCCATGCCATGCGTACTCTTCATGTTCCGAATAACGTTTTTTTTTAAATTAATCTTGTGGCTACCCCGTCCGCTGCAGTCGTGTCCAATAGTGTTCGATATTTTCCGGTATTTGCCCCCTGATTTGATTTATTTATTTATTTATTTATTTATTTATTTATTTATTTATTTATTTACTTTTACTTATTTATTTATTTATTTATTTATTTATTTATTTATTTATTTATTTATTTATTTATTTATTTATTTATTTATTGCAGGGTTTAACACGCCGATGCAACGCAGGCGATGAGGCGCGCTGTAGTGGAGGTCTCCGGATTAATTTTGACCACCTGGTGATCAATAACGTGCGCCGAAATCTCGTACACACGGGCGTTTTTGCTTTTCGCCTTTGTCAGAAAAGCGGCTGTGTTCAAACGTAGGAAAGGATCTCACGGACGTCCAATGGGCCGGTTGCTTTGGGTGTCATGAATACGTACAAGAGCATGGTAGTTTTAACAACAGAGCTGTTTAAGCTTTTAGTTCCGTCGTATAGCGTTACCAAAAAAAAAAACACCAAGAAAAAACATCGAGCGCACGTGAGGATGCGCCTTCTGAGGAGTGCCCGGCGTCGGCCAGCTCGTCCTTCGAGAACACTCTGCCCGGCGTGCGTGGCGTGATCTCTCGCGTACTCTTCTCCCCAGTTGCCGTGCACTCGCGCCTCAAGTGGGGAGCGCAGACGCCGAGTTCGCGAAGCTGATCGCCGCGTGTTCAAGCGCGTGCTAACGCAGTCCACTTTGGGAGAGATGTGAAAGGCTGCGTACAAAACGATCCGGTCCTGCCAGTGATGGAGAAGTTTCTTCAGCAAGTTCGGAAATCCATGTTAGGTGCAACATCCGGTTCTCCGACGAAGGGAGAGGGGCCGCCAGCTCTGCTGTTTCTCCAGCCTTGCACCACTGGTGCAAGGTGCACCCATATTTTTATGTAACAAATTCCTTTAGTAGAACTCTTTTGGACATGTTAAAGTGAATTCAAGAGGTAATGAGGCTTCGACCATAGACTTTAATTCTTTCTCGCTAATCTTTGTCTCATTACCTCTTTTTAAAATACACTCCGAATTCTTCTATCGGTCATGAACGTGGATTAAACGTATTTTTTGCCTATAACAAACATTCTGCAGTTCAGTGTACAGCGCATTAATATCGTGCAGCTATATATACATGCAACCTATATACTATACATGATCATCACACGAGTGACGTGGAAAGTAGAAAAGTAAAAGTAATGATAAAAAAATGAGGTAATGATAACGAATTCGTTTTCGAAAGAATTGGTGAGTACAATGAATGCGGTGACAGACAAGTAATGTATTCAATAAACAAAAGAACATATACACACACACACGTAGCTCCACACAAATCATTCGCCTCGATAGAGAAGTAAGTGGCTTAATACCACCAAAGGTGGCATTCACGTCTTTTTCCCATTCCCCGAAACGCGCTTGTCGCTGTAGAATCATCATCGAGTCAAAATATACACGCGGCGAAATGGGGGTATTTTTATGTGTGAATGTTTGTGCAACCAGTGAGTTTTTGCCTCTTAGACAGACAGGAGAATCACAATATGCCCATTGTCGCGGCACTAAGTCATGCTTTTCTTTCTACACAATTTGTCTTTAGGTTGTTCTAGTTCTACCTACTCAAAAACTTTTTTCTACCTCCGACGATTCTCCCAGGCAAGTTGTCATCAAGTAGAGCGCTGTTTATGTTTGCGCTCATCCATTCGCGGAAAACGCAGGCCCCTTCGGACACGTTCCCCACGCATCCTCCGAGGAGCGCTTGTCGTCGACAAGGAGGAGGAAGAGGTACGGCAGCGCGTGTTTGCCCAGCGGGGGGTCGCTCTCATTAGAGTGCCGTCACCATTGTGTCGTTCGGCACGGTTCGCGTTCGGCCGTGCTTAAGCTCGCGCACGCTCGCTTCGGAGTGTTGATGCAGTGGCCCGACAACATCATTTCCATGCTCCGAGGACCGTGTTCGTTTGCGCTCCACTTCTCGAGCGAGATTAGGAGCAGCGGCGCGGCTGATTGAGCTATGGGTCGCCTTCGTACAAGCGCGAAGCCAAGCCGAGACTAGTCAAGCCAAGGACGCTGGCTGCCCTAAGTCGGCGTGCATACAAACGCTGGCGCGCTCATCTCCTGTGCCCCGCTTTTTATTTCAAGACAATTCATGCAGATGCCTTCTGAGATTATTGGAGTTTCTTCAGTACTTCGCAGATGAATGCTCGAAATGGGGGCTAAGGCGGCCCGTCGAGTGGCTGCTAAGTGCTGGCCGTACTGGCCTTTGCAACCTGCGGACATGCATGTCTAACTACAAGTCTCATTTAGCGCAGTAGTTACATCAGTTCTTCGTCCACAACTGTATCCTGGCTTGAACCAATGGAATTAACGTTGGGTGGCATTATTATTAAGCCTCACGGCAGGAGTCACATCACGCCGGTAATAAAGTCTGGGCGAGTTAGTCTCAGTAAGTTTAAGCCCATTCCACCCGAAAAATCTGCGCTGCCTCCTTGTTCGTGTTCACTAAAATTGGTACAGACAGGTCTGAGGAGATTTCGTTGCTCGGGTGGCGCCTATTGTAATTGATGCAAGGGGCGCTTGGCCCTCTTGGCGCGCCACTTTGAGGCGTCCTGCCGGTTATGCGATTCATAATCCAATCGCTCTCTTCTCACACACGGCAAGTGCGCGTATACGGTTCCTCGTGCTCGCTTAAGGCGGGCGGGGAAAGCTGTGTGGAAGAGGATATGTATACTTACGCGCCCACCCTGTCCTTTAACGCAATACGTTTTATATGGAGGCTTCCAGAAGAAATTGACATACCAGATCGTCACGTTCGAGCGGCACGTCGTTACCGTACCATTGCAAAAACACTGCGTCCGTGCAACCCTTACGAAGACGAGGTAAGTATAGGCAAACAGTTTTCTCAACTACGGGTGCTGATGGCAGAGTTCGAACACGTAAACATTTAACGGATAGGAAGCCTCGTGCGCATTTGGGATAAAACCTATGTGCATGAGAAACTGTAGCAGTGTTCTTGCTATTAAAAATATAGATTAGAATACCTGTCACAAAAACAACGACAAAAACAACCTCCCCATCTCGGTTTGAAAAAAACTACGTCGAAAACACGAGCTATCTGCAAAAGAACGAAGCGAACAAAACTAAAAGATTAGTGCGCTAGCTGGAGAAGCGCCGTGACGAGCGAACGTGCCACCCTCCCTCCCCCCCCCCCCCCCCCCCCCCCCAAAAGAGAAGGCTGTGTCTGGAGTGCCGTCTGACGATACTATAAACACTCCACTACATCGACGGCCACCGGGAGTTTTGTAAAAAAAAAAAAAAAAAAAATGCCGCGTTTGGCACTACATCGCTCTACATAACGTAAAGTAAGGTAACTCAACCTTAACCTGAGGCCGGTTTCAGACTGTTGCCGCAACTGTTGTAGTAACTTTAACGAATGACGTCATTTCACGCCTTAGGCAACGGAACTGCGTGAAACGCCGTTTTGTTACGCCCATACATCACGATATGGCTTTTGCGTTGGTAGTCTGATCCGAACCTAACCTAACCTAACATAACATGACCTAACAAACCCAAAACACAAAACAAAACAAAACAAAACAACACAAAACTAACCATCACCACAAAATTTCTCATCCAAATTAAATGTAAAAAAAAAAAAAACAGAACCGGTATTGATGCCGGTTTCGAACCACCACCCTTGCCATCAAGAGGCTTTGGGCGAACCCCTAGACAAGAACGACAGACGCTTCAGACGGTACTAGTCTAGTCCTAAATATGCAAATGTCGTGAGACGGCACACTAGCCATGCCTGCAGCGCTGATCTAGAGCGCCGTCGGACTACTCTCTAGAAACTGCGAAAGAAAGAAAAAAAAGGGAAAGATTTTCTCGCTGTTCCCGCGTCGCCAGAAGGAACCACTCATTTGGGCGTCCCGTGGGTGGGGCCTACGGTGTAACCCTAGGCCAAAATTGGGCATTACCCCTTTGGGTTTACTTTGATGAACTAATTTTATGCCTCTCCGTCGTGTTTAGCAAAGTCCAGTTAACCTAATTGTTTCTTTTATCTTTCGACTTATCGTTACACTGTTCATTTCACCAGCTTTGACCGCCCTATTCTCCAGGGTGTGTGTGTGTGTCACTTTGTGGCATTTACCTTAAACTTGAGTGATCACAGGCTGACTGACACAGCGCTGGAGGTAGAAGCAAAATAATAGTGGCTGGTGCAGTCATTGTACTCGGCCGTTTCGTTGTAAAGTGTTAATTCTTCTCCGTCGTTTAAATTAAAACACAAATGAGCACAATGCAGAGATCTCGCTCCCCAATTGTTCCTGACGGGATGAGATTCAGTGCATTTCCTGAAATCCAGAAGGATGCTATTACCATATCACTTTATGATCGGTGGAAGTGATTTCGCTTGATATATGCGCCTTGTGCGAAGCAGCAACTGAACTTAATTTTTTGTACACTGGCAAGAGAGTTACGACTTCAATTTTGCTAAAAGAAAGTTTCGTTTTTTGGTACTAAAACAGCGTGAGGTCTGAAAACTAGCGTAAAACTTGGACCACTAATGATGTTTAATAAAAAGTTTGTTAACACTCTTCTCAGCTGTAAAATGCGTGATGAAGGCATTAATTCTAACCCCTTGGACACGTTTACACCGTTCACCACCTTTCTAAATTTCTAGCCTTATCCCTACCAGTTCACCAGAATCACTAGACGAACTTCATGCTTTGTACAGTCACTGGAAATTCTTGGTTTCCAGGTTTCTTTTTTTGTTAGTTAACGTGAACCCGGCGCATCCATCAGCGTCGAAGAGGTTGAACCAAACTTACCTGGAGGCGCGTCGTGGTCGGTGTCCGATTGTGGAGAACTGGGAACGTACGCCAACGCCGGAAGCGCTGAAAAATAGAGCACACGGCGGTCATTATACGCTCTGGCTACCACCATACGGGCTCTGTCTTTTGTTCTGTACTCGTCAAAGGTTAGCGCAATCAGGACCTCACATCGAATAGCGTATATGTACGGCGAACAAGGACGATTGGCCATGCCTGTCATTAATTTACCAGAGGAAAGAAGAGCATGATTGGAAGGGAAAATATGAGGATGATTTTAATAAGAAAACACGATAATTTCATTGCTGCTGTGTTCACTGCAACGTACTCTCGACGCCACGTCACGATTCTGTAAAGCGACAATGTTTTCGTCCTTGCATTGCCTAAAATAAAATGTAATACTTTAGCGTTGCAACACAAAAACATTCTGTGTCTCTCCGAATTTTTCATTTATTTAGATGACGGCGCGCGATTTTAAATTACCCAAACAGGAAACGATAGATATTTCCATATTTTTCGACTCAGGGGGCACCTAAGTCTCTTGGTCCCAGAGGAAGTGCGCGGGGTAGGACACACAAAATTCTACTAGAATTATGGCAGCCTGCCAGTCGTTTAGGCATTGTATGCACGGAAAGAACAAGTGCCACTTGAGAAACGTTTGAGCCAACTTTCTCTGACGATGGTGCAGGTTGCTTGCGTGCTTGCGAACTAAGAGCTTTGTGGGGAAGTATTCACAAAATGATGAGGTGTGCGTGGTCTGCGGAAAAGAAACAGAAACTATGCGGCACATGGTGTTATAATGCGATGGTATCCATTCAAATCTACACGAGGGAAATATTCGGCTTCCAGAAGCCCTAGGATTTAAGGGTAGCGCAGAGGGAGTTAACTTCAAGGCTGTCGGGGCGACGAAAAGAAGATTATTAGAATGCTGGTGGACGAAAAGCAGAGAGGGGAATATTGGCTAGGACAGTTACTACCTCTAAGAGGGAAAAAATATTTTGTGATTAATAAGCTTTGTGTGCCTGCCCTAAGCAGCGTTAGAATTAAACCAAGAGTATAAAACATAGGTATATCAGTTCTTTTTGGTAAGATGACACGTCATCACCACGCTACAAAAAGGAAACCAATAGCAATCATCAGTTATGAATGATCGTGGGTGAATTGAAAGAAAAAAACGCTTTCCGTGGCGGGAATCGAACCTGGGCACCTCACGATATGAACCCGGTGTCTATCTGATTGCTCCATTTCGACACGGTCGAAGCGAACGCCAAGCGGCAGGCACCAATTCGCGCCGTACACCCCAAACCCAAACGTTGGGCCAACGGAGTGCACACCTGAGAGTTACTGTGGGTATTCTAGAAACTTGGTGCACCTCCAGTGTAGCACATACTCGCAGTATGGTAGTGACCAACCAAAGAATCCATCACGAGAAAGCTTAGCGTTCAACCATCGTCGTCGTTAGACGGAGGAGTGCTTGATTTTGAAACAAGTTTCAGCTCGTCCAACTTATTTACAAAACACACGAACACGCCCGTACTTAGTAATCGTGGGTCATTGTACCTCGCGCCCTAATGCGAGAAGAATGGCCTGGCAAGACGACCTGCTCTGATGGCTCGACATAACGATTATCTCGGACTAAGATGCATCCGGCCAGCAATTTCCCATTTCCAATTAATTTTCCTACGTACTTGTTTATTCGCCGATGCCAATCTCTTAGGCTCGCCATTAACGGAAGAGCTGACCGGCCTAGTTTCCGCACCGTTGGGAGTCGTAATTAGTTTCGGAGAGTCTTCGGGTAATCGCTCTAACGCGCTGCCCTGAGCATCGTTAGAGCGATGTTGTTCACGGCCAGGCTGATGCCCAGGACACGCGCCTTCGGCAGATGCCGTACGTGATTTCGCCGTTAGCGACGGCACACCAGAGTTCTGGTACATCACAGTTCTCACCGTTGGGGAGACGTGTCAGACCAGAAGTTCAGAGGAGAGCTCGAGCCATCGTTGCCACCGTCATCTAGCACTTAGAGTTGAGGTTGGATAAATTCGTCAGGTGAATACCTGTGTGAAACTTCGCTTCTATACTCGAGTGCAAATTAAGAACGGCGATAGCTCATGCAGCGTATCACTTCCGCTAATGCGACGGACTCATGACCTAAACGCGCGCGCGCGGTTTGGAAGGAGATTGCGCTTAAGGCATGACATCGTCTGCTTCTTCTCACCTAGTTTGTTTTTCGTCCCTGCAGCAGTTTATAAGCAGGTTAAGTGGCAAAAATTACGAAAACGATTCGTGGCATGTTTGAAGTACTCGTAGTGCCGCGCTCTTTGCGCCATGCGGAGGGACAGCCGGCTGCGGTGATGAGGCGCAGGGACAAGTCTGGTTGTCGTTCTCAAGTCGTACACGAGTATAGTCTGCCTTTGACATCTGAAGGGAACTGACGGGGCGATACCCTATTAATTATGCTGTTATGTGATTACTTTTCAAACCAAGGTAGCCGGCGTTATCAAAGTGCGTATTTCCATTGTCTTGTTCTCACCTATGAGGCATCAAACTATACTCCACTACAAACTAATGAATTTGTCTATATCTGAAATATATATTGGCATCCCTAAGAAGTATTGGTGCCACATTTAAGTTTTGAGGCTTCTCACGCCGAAGCTGCAGCTGGGCTGGGAATCTGGACGCAGTGGAGGGCTACGAGTTATGTTATGCGGATTTGGGAGGGAAGAAATTTGTAGTTATCTTTCCACACAATGTTGAGCATACCTTTGGAACTCTGGAAAGTTTTTGTGCCAATTTAACTCCAGATGAGGGTTTCCTCTCCAAAGATGCAACTGGGATATGGGGCGTCCTGCAGTGTTGGCCTACGAGTTAATTTCTAGGCGTATCTGGCGGGTGAAGTCGCCTACCACTATCTTTCCACTCTGGGCGAGTGTATGAGGCGTTGCCGCCGCGTCCTCTTAAAATATTCCCGATAAGGACGCGGGGCGTCCGTACATCTTGAGCTCACTTTTCCCGAGAAATATATAGGGGAACAATTTTTCGCAGAAGCTTCGGTGACCTTAATGCTATCGCCAGTTGCTGTGGCAACGCAGCTTTTGTCTATGAATGAGGACTCGGTCAAGAGAGGTTGACAAACCACCAGCGTGTTTCACTCATAGTCTCTCCACACAAAAGCTCTCTCCACACAATTTCCCCTTGAAGCTCCAGAAACTCGGCGTGGTGAATGCACTGAACAACTGCTTCGTCGCGCTTTCCCAGGCCACACGGCATTACCAGCCACTACTTGCACAAGACGCGCCGAGTTGCCTCCCCTCACTGTCACGTATGCAGTGTTCTCGAGGACATAGAACCTGTACTGTGTGTGTGTCCCCGTTATGACACCCCGCGGCTAACCTTGAAAGGAACTTTGGGACTGCGTGCTGATGCACCACTGAAGCTTTGCCACGCCATTGGTCCATGGCACTCAACTGCAGCGGCAACACGGAGTACACGGGCCTTGGTGTCATTTCTCCGGGACTCCGGCCTGAATGAAACCCTGTGAACGTTTGCTTAACTTTACTTCTGTTTGCGTGCTGTGTGCGTGATCCCGCGCCTGTCCGTCTGTGTGCTTATTTGCGTTTGTAGAGTCTGAGTTTTTGTGTGTTCGCTTCCTTTCACTTTCGCACATCTCATGTTCACGTGGAGTAGCAAGCCAAGCTCGCTGCTAGGCTGACTTCTCTTCATCATTAAAGGCATTCCTCCTCCTCCCTCCTCGGTGTGGTGTACCGTATTGTACCGCACGAGTATTTGTCGTACCTCCGCGCACCCTTCGAGGAGAAGTTTCACAGCAAGAATGTCTCTCCACTCTGCCTTTAGAAGACGCGAATTTTGGTATTAGAAGCGAAAGACAGCAAGGCGTCAATTCTACGCTGTCACCCCGTTTATGGCAAAAGTTGACCCCACCCCCTACTTCATAGCAGGTGATTCAACATGGCTGCATTTACTCGAGTGACAATCTGACGCTTGTGTGACAGGGTACGTAACACACTAAGCACCGAGGTGTTTTAGCCTCGCTTTGTCACGTTACTTTCTTTTAACAGATGAGCTGTTGTAGCTGGCCGTAATGTGTGGCGCGTAAAAGTGTTAGAAACTCCAAGAAAATGCCGAGCACTCGTAAGCGCGTGCCTGGTGGCAACTGCAGAGCGTCCCCAGATCGCGCAATGGCTTTAGCAAAAAAAAAAAAAAAAAAAAATAGACAGGCGCAAATCTTGCGCAGCGCCTCGCGTTGCCTAGCAACCAGCAACGCCACAGCTGGCGCAAAAGCTGATCCACGGAACCTAGATGCGACTCCAGTAACGCGCGGCGCACGCGTCGTGCACGTACGAACCACCGCTGCGCCCCGGCTGTCCTCAAGCGCTACCGCAAATGTAATGCTTGGTATGAGGAGCACGACGATATGAATGCATATGACGATGGCTACTACTAGCACAGTGCAAAGCGACGAAGGAACATGTAATGAAACAATTTCAAACTTGTACAAATCGGAATTGGATGAATCCGGAATCATTCCACATTTTCGCGACCCCGGAATGGAATGGGAATGGAATGGCTGAAATACTTGAAGGAATGGAATGGGAATGGAATTAAGCTCCTTTTGCCGGAATGGAATGGGAATGGAATTACATGTATTTTTCCCAAAATCAAGCTCACTTTGCCTTCCACGCTCTGTTTTTTGTCAAAATATGCAAAAATCCGCAAAAGATCCCACCAGCCCAAGTTCAAACATTAGTAAGCCGGAGCCTTGAATTTAACAATAACTCAGTACTGTTAAAATCGATTGGCTTTACAAGCACGGTATATTTATAAGCAGCGATTCTACTACAATTATATCCCTAAATACAGAGCTGCTACGAAGTTCGTCGCAATTCTCCGCCTAATAAACGCGGCTCCAAGCCGTTGGTATCCGTCGTGGGAACTACCGCGGTGGCATCTCCCCTATCTTTCCCAACAACAATTTTTTACCTTGGCAGCGCCTTCGCCCCGGCTGCGAGCTATCTCCCCGCGCTTCACTTTTGTTTTTTGCGTCCGGAACATTCGGTGATCGCATCCCACCTCGCCGTCATCGGGACGCTGGCGCGGTGCTTGTGTTCACTGCTAAATTCCGCATATCAGCTTACGCCCCATCTCCCTTGCTCTCCCCCTCCTCCCCAGAAAGTTTTGCAATACTGGCCCTCCTGTCTAGACACTCGGACGCCTTTGCCCGAAGCAGCGTCTACGAAGGCCTAAAATATTGGTTCGAGAATCCACCGAAACAGGAGAGCCCATGTGATAGGAACTGCGGTCACGCCTGCGCCTGCAAGCTGCAAGCTATGTTCCTAAACGGTTCCGACCTAACGGAAAGCGAACGCTAGCCACTTTCCCTTGCTTTCCCGACTCGCAAGGGCAGTTTCCGTTGTAAATGTGACGTCAGCTGACGTGGAACGCGCGTTTTCCACGGCATCTCTTTTAAAGTGACAGACAGCGAAGCGAAACCGGCTCTCAAACACCTCTTTTAAGCAGCTCGTTGTCAAGCGCAACATACAGGCAGAAGGCAACCTGTATTAGTTTACTTTTTTTTGTTTTCGAACTGACGGCGAAGCGCCCATTTGGCTCACACCATTTGTTACTAATTTTGATGAATGAAATCAAATAAACTTTTTGGTAACTTCAGACCTTTATTGCAGCACGCAGCTTGAGACCTTTATTGCAGCATATAAAATCACGAGGAGACCTAATTGCGCCGCTCAGCACAAGGTTGCGGTTCGATTACCGGCCGTGGCGGCCGCTTTTCCTATGGAGGCGAGAAGCAAAAAAACGCCCGTGTGTACGAGATTTCGTGCCTAAGGTGGTCAAAAATTAATTCGGAGCCCTCCACTGACGGCGCGCCTCATTGCCTGCGTTGCGTTGGGCCGCGTTAAACCCTACAATATATCAACGAGGGACACCTACGCAACTTTTTTCTGGCGTAGGGATTTCCACAACACTAGACTGACCGGCTGCCGAACGTGTCCTTCTATTATTATCGTTATCATTTTTCTTTACATCTTCTCTTCGTTTGATCGCCAAAGGTTGCGTCGTGCTAAAGTGTGAACAATCTCCCAAATTTGTAAAGAGACATAACAACACGATTAGTTACGAACCAAGCACATATCTCAGTATACACTAACGAGAGAAAACAGAATTCTCCCTGCTCATGCTTCTCATCGAGACACCATCCTCGTTAACAAAATAATAGTTCTAACCATGCTTAAAACGACCACTCCATACGCGTGTAACTGCTTAGGAATTATATGTCTTCTTCAACACATACCTTCGTCAGCACAAAAATAGACATGTTCGCACGTTAGCATTACACTTCACACTTAACAATATTAAAGCATCACAACTCGCTAAACGTCTGAACCAGAAAATGCACATTAACGTGCCTGTGAGAACTGCAACGTGGGAATGAGTAGGGTGATTGCACTGAACGAGATAACCAAAAGCCAAATCCCTCGACCTTGGTTACGTGTTTACGTATTTTAGCAGTTCTAAGCGTGAATAACATCGCTTAATGGTGGGATCATTGGTAACTTGATGCACCCATAAACGCTGGGATTAGAGAATGGAATTGAACTGCCCGGCTGCATTCCCGGTGTGGAATGGGCATTATCTTGGCATTCCGAGGAATTGAAACGAATGGATTAGGCAACTGTAATTCCTGGAATGGAATTGAATGAAAGCAATTCCGTACAACACTGCGTGGTGATGTATCTTTCAGTGCTCACGTAGAAAGAAACCCTGCAGCTTCGCTATGGTTCAGCTTTGCGTGACTTAGTGCAAGCTTCGCCATTTTTTCTAGGTGATTTTTTATGAACTTCAGCAAATTGGCTTGATGTTAGGCCTCAAGTTGGGCTGCCTCTGTCATTTTTAATGCGGAAGCATTGTGGGCCCAATGAGGCGAGAAACGCGGCGTTGTGAGCAGCGGATGCTCACCGTTGCACGTTCCTTCAATTACAAAAGTAAAAACCGCGGAAAGAGTGGGGTTTGAACCCAGGGACGAGAGGTGACGGGAAAGGGAGTTAACCGCTACTCTCCTTATCTTCTGCACCACACCAAAGGTGGGTTACATATGGTAGCGGGTAATCGAGAAAATTTTGCCATTCCTTCCTAAAGAAAGATTAGAGAAGCGCGAAAGCTTTCCAAATCGCAAGCGAAGAACGAACCCATGAGACGATTTTTCGCGCATGAAATAAACGCATCTACGAATTATGTAAATGTATACCGATACGTGGTTTATGAGATAAAGGTATACTATTGCACTTCTTCTTCATGATCAATTGGTGTATTGTCTTATGTAGAACCTATTCCTTGTTTAGCGATTTTCAAGTAACTGTTTTGACACAATGAAATCCTCCGTTTCATGCCACATTGCCTTGTTGTCCATGAGATCTTATCAGAGCGTTTGGGTCGACAAACCGGTTTATGGGGAAATGCTTAGTTTTGTGACAGGACGCCATCGGCCCCCCTACGAACAAAGCTTTCGCTTTAAAAAGTTCGGCTACGATCGAGTTCCGTACCCACTCGGAGGTCTTATCAGGAGCCGACATCTTTTCCCAGCCTTCAAAACAACTCTTCAATCTTGTCGCATACCAATTTGTGGTCGTAGCGTCTTTGTGTTTACTCTGTTGGAACATTTCCCTTCGCTCTCTGCTGTGAAATGAAAACATTAGACCAGAGTCAATTTTATCTTTTCGTAGTTAACTGAGTGGTATAGAGACAACCTCCCAGCACCTTTTAGGCTTCTTCTGTTAGTCGTAAACTATGGTCTGGGTCCCATTTGTGTCTTGGTCACGCTGTATTATTCAAAACTCTCCAACTAAACAACCTAATCTCCTCGAGCTTCATTGAACACCGGAGTGAAGTTATAATGAGTTATGACAGCGAGAGTAGGGCCTCCTGCAGACGCCGCGTCAGCAGCAGCTGCCCCAAAGTCTTGGCTCTCTCAAAACTTTGCCAATCAAAGCCATGATTGCAAGTTCCTCTCTTCTAACTCCAATCGCATTCAGCTAGCTTCTCGCTCAGCAGCCTTTTCATCTAGTGCCTTCGGGAGTACGTCCCCAACCCATTCTCGGAACTACGTATCGCGTAACCCATGGCGCTCCTCAGCGGAGATTAATTCCTGTGCGCTCGTCTCCCAACCGCATCTAAGACAAAAAGTACAGCCATAAACCTTCAGAAGTTCAATCGCCGGGTCCTGTCGCGGACGCCAATTTTGTCAAAGAAGGTTGGTTTGAGGCTACCGGTGGAGTCTGAGGCACGCCACAGGGCCAATAACGAGACGAGAGCGTGTGTACTTCCCTGAAGAAGCGTATCTTAAGATCCAAACAACTATACAAACGACAAACAGAAAAAAACTGCAAACTGGTCTCTGATGAAAATCGAAAATCACAACCAACGTACATGAAAAAAGAAAGCATACTAGGTAAAAAAGTGTAGAGCTCTTCCACTACTGTGAAGATGGGAGACCAGCGAAGCTGTATCGAGTTAGGCATGGTGATTTGTCAGTGGCTAAGGTGTTGTGCTGCTGAGCACGAGGACGCGGGTTCGATTCCCGGCCGC
This sequence comes from Haemaphysalis longicornis, assembly GCA_013339765.2. Lineage (NCBI taxonomy): Eukaryota > Metazoa > Arthropoda > Arachnida > Ixodida > Ixodidae > Haemaphysalis > Haemaphysalis longicornis. The sequence goes on along the minus strand of CM023456.1, from coordinate 37,826,836 downwards.
GGCGGCCGCTTCTCTGATAGAGGTGAAAGGCAAAAACGCCCGTGTGTACGAGATTTCGGCGCACGTTAAAGGTCCCCAGGTGGTCAGAATTAATCCGGAGCCATCCACTACGGCGCGCCTCATCGCCTTCGTTGCGTCGGCGCGTTAAACCCTACAATCAGTCAATTAATCAAGGTATGGTGATTTGCTATATTTATGGAATAAACACACCTATGCCTTCGTTATTATTAATTCTAAGATATTTCTCATATAATTTTTTTTTTGTAGTTTTGATAAAACAAGAGTTAAACCCGCCTTATGGAGCTATACTCCCTCCGTAAACGGCCATGCATTCACAGGAGGCAAGAATTATGTAAAGTTTAGAATTTCCCTGTAAAATATTTTGGACAAGTAAATGAACTCGGCGAAACGATTGAGTTGTCTTAGCGGACAATATAAGTATAACTTTTTTTGCGAGATGCCTACATTAGTATGATAGCGAAAGAGCGTTTACACTAGTTATGCAGCGAGCACGTGTGATTTTTCGTCGACTCGATAGACGCAGGAAGCTTTGGTCAAAATCTAGTGCAAGACAGCTTTGCCTGTAAAAAAACACAAATAGAAAAGTTCACACAAAAGGTTCACCAAATGTGGCGTAGGTGATGTGGCGCGTGTGATGTCGCGAGCAGATGCGTGGCGGTGCGGGGCAGTGATGGCAGCGTTTCGCGTTCCTGAACCTCAGCAGAGGGGACGACACTGTGTCTGGCAGAAAACAGCCGGCCGAACCAGCAGGTCACGTACGGGCGTCAGGACGCAACAGGCAGCGGGAACCGGGCGGCAAGTTTCGTTCGTCAGGGTACCCCACGGACACGCAATTACGGGCTCGGAGGATGCCTAGGCGCCAGTCGGAGCACCTCTATGGTCCGGCTCCGAAAGACCGACGAGGTTCGAGTCTACCGCCTGTACGCGACACTTCTTAATCAAACTCCGTCATCAGCTCGGATTGTTGCCTCCTCTCCAACCGTACGTCCCCACTCTTCTCCGTCCAACCCCTGTGGCGGCTCCCATAGGCTTGATGTCGCGAAGGGCATCGTCCCGCAAAAGCGCGTTGCTGCGTTCGCATTTCTGCCGGGGCTTGCAATCAGGTTGGCACGTGTCCGCTTAACTTGAGACCAGCGCGTTGCCTCAGCTCAAACTCGTTTATGTAGAGTTTCCTTGACCCCTTCTTGCTGTGGTGTCCCCTGCCTTAATCAACATCTACATCGTCCTGTTCTGACGACCTCTCCCTTCTACCACTTATGTTAACAAGTTGAACTCCGTGAGCACTTCTATATTTTAGGCCGCTGGGTCTCTAATCTAGGAAAGAGCCGGCCTCAGACCCTTGAACGACGCTTAAAAGCGTACCATTGACTCTTGCTGCGCTTTATCTTTCGGATGCACAGAGCTGCGCCACTGCTACGAGGATGCGTGCCACGCCATATCCTCCGTTTTTGTTGAGATGGATCGTGTGCCATGCCAATCATATTCTTGTCAAATCTCTTTTTCTCTAGATTTAGGCGCAGGTTAAAGATCCCCAGGTGGTCAAAATTATTCCGGAGCCCTCCCTACAGCACGCCTCACCGCCTGTGTAGCGACGGCGCATTAAACCCTACGACCAACTCAATCAATCTTTCCCTCTATTCCCCTCTTTTTTTTTACGTTTCAGCCTAAATATTTTCTTGCGTTTTCTGGGCGTATTTTAATTAAATTCATTAATTGAGTAAACTCTTAGTGGGTATGCACAATTTTGTGTGGGTCAGCATCACCTTCAGTAAGCTCACTTTTTGGCGTCGTCGACTGAGCCGGAACGAGCGTACAAATTATTAACAGCGAACCTGTCGAGCAAATCGTTTATGTATGGGGCTCGCAATTAAAAATACCAAGAAAATGCCGTGCGCTTGTGCACGCGTGCCTCAAGAGCACGTTGACGGGGTGACGGCAGGCCTGATAACGTTGTATGGATTGTATTTCGTTTATGAAAAGTGATCACCACGTCATAGCTAGCTTCAATCAAGTATTTGGAAATTCAGTAACCGATTCATCTCCGGACGCCTATTCCACCTTACTAATTGTTCGAATAGTTTTCATGCAGACAGCCTGCCGAAACTACCAGATTGGCCGAATTTCTTCATCAGGCCCTCACATCCTCAAAAAAAGCTCAACGACTTCTGACATCCGCATCGTCTGGGCTCCTGGACACGATGCCATTTCCGGCAATGAAGCGGCTCACGCTGGCGATCTGATACACCGAGCCATTGCCAACGGTGGCCAATGTTTACCCCCTCAAGATCGACCCCACCCATTGAGTGGCTACACGGACATTCCCGCTCATTAGAGGCAAACTCGCCATCGCCTCCCACCACCACACTGGCGCCTCTCCAGAGAGGAAGCTACAACTTGGCGGCGGCTCCAGACGAATACCTACCCACATCCCACCCGCCTCCACCTCATCTTCCCCACCCAATACCCTTCCCTCTGTGCTCACTGTCCCCAGCCTGGCACCCTCTAGCACATCATATGGGAGTGCCAACGAACTCCGGACTTGTCCGCAATTCCCAACCCCACCAACGAGCAGTGGAGGGCTTCCCTGGCCAGCCCAGACCCGGATCCTGCTGACCCGAGCAAGGACAGGGAGCCCAAGTCAAGGCATCCCGGACTAGGGATGCCTTCCACGGGGCGAGGCCCATTCATCAGCCTCTGCTCGGCAAATAAAATATTTATGCTCTCTCTCTCTCTCTCTCTCTCTCTCTCTCTCTCTCTCTCTCTCTCTCTCTCTCTCTCCTCCTCATCTCCTTCCTCTCTCTCCTCAGGTCTCTCTCTCTCTCTCATAAACTATGAAAGAACATAGCCACGAGTCTTCATACGCTACTTTTTGAATGGTCGGATTAGTCATACTGTTTTCAAACAAACAAACAAAAAAAAAAGGTCGCCACCCCGCCCTGCGAGAGTGGATGTCCTGTAAAGCTGTTGTTAACCACTACAAATGCTGATGCGGGATGGTATGCCATGTTTCTCGTAGTCTTGGAGAGCGTGTCGCTTGCGCTCGGCTTATATGGTGGTAAATGCTGGGTCCTGCCTAACCTGACGCATGCGCTCGGTGTCGGGAAAGAACGGCTCTGTTTAGTGACTCTAGTCTTACCTAGCCTTCAAGCATAATCTACAAACAATCTTTACCAGGATCACATGGGGAGAGGGGGGTTTCATTGTTCACCCTATCGTCCTTATTGTCCATAAGGCACTTTCGATGCTTGTTTTGTGAATTTTTTAAATGAATATTGAGCTTTATGTTGTATGCCCGATTATCCTGACGCAAGCCGCTCGGCGTCTTAGGCGAGAATTTCTGGGTCCTGCGTGGGTTTTTTGTTTACGACACAAATTTTCGACCAACTAGAGGCTAACAGCTTCGCTGTAAAACTGGAAATAGAATGCACCTAATTCCTTCGCTGTAATAATTTTTTTTTTCTCGTACGGCGTTCGTGACATTTTTTTTTTTTTTTTTGTAGTTATGCTTCTCTGTCGATCGGCTTCCTCTGCAGTAGGTGTGTGTTGCAGGCAAAACACGCTTTCCAGGGTCCACGAAACCTTTGAACGCTTTACTAGTTTTACAGCAGTGTGTAAGGCTCGCTCTTCGGATGATTGTTCCGAAGCACAATGCGCTTTGCGGCAAAGGCAACTTTCCCGAAAATGTCATATATCTTCCAAGCTCTGAAGCAACGTAGGCGCTTTGGTAAAAAAAAGCCAGGTATAATTGGCCACGAACGAAGTCTCTGTCACAACGCCGAGTTTGATTTACTCGTTATAGTTACTTCCCTTAGATTTAAAAAAAATCTGAATTCCTGTCTGCTGTCAATACATGGTCTTTTACAGAATGAGCGTGGTTAGAGAGAATTGGCTGTAACTTGTGTTTTACTGGAACAATTCCTAAACAAATTATAGAAATTTGGACTGCTCAAACGATTATGTAACCGCGAAGAGTTTTTGTTTTATCTAAGCAGGTATCATGAATATTTATCACTCGCCTGTTTCAAACAAAAAAACTAAACCGTCGCTTTTTGGAAATTTCACCCGCATCAGTGATCCGCAGTGTAACGGAAAGCCCCGTGTTTGTCGGCTAGGATAAAACGGTAATCTTTCCAAGATTCCCTAGCATAATTAATACAGACGAATGCTAATTCGCAAGGAGTAAGCATACATATTTTAATGAGCCCAGAAATAAACTCCGAAAAGTGCCAGAAACCAAGTAAAAATAAGGACCGAAATAAAGGCAGCATCATATTTTCAGCCGTTTCCCAAGATAAAACATATTTGGTGTGAATAAAAGCGCTTCGCTCAACGGTAAGCGAAGTCGGTCACTGTATTAAAGAAAAAAAGACTGTTGCAGGAATACTTGATGCTTTTGTGGAATAACAAACCCACAAAAAAAAACAATAAAAATACGCAAGCAACAAAAGTAAGGAGTGATACAGCTAAGAAAAACGCCAAATGTAAATATCAGAGCCCAAATGGCCATCACGCGCACAGGCGTGGCAACTCTTACGCGACAATAAAGTCTGGCTGGAACGTCGCACGTTACACGCATAGCGCCAGTACCATCGTGCCGCGCCCGGATGACCGGCCACCCGTTGCATCGCGCACGTAAACAAAGCACTTTGTTCAGGGACACCGCCCCACGATGATCGAAACGAAGTGCGGCGTCACCGCACAATAGAACCGCCCCGCGGAAGCTGCCGGCACCCAACAATGACCTGTGACAGTCCCCACACTGTCTCTATCCACAGCCTTGCGTGCCTGCGATGCCATGTAAAAAAAAACCCACTTCTGATTAACTTTTACTTGCCGTCTTCCCTTTTTAAGTTTGTTCGCCAAAACAGCAACTTTTAGTTTGCTTTGTGGAAGGTTTTAGCCGTTATCGAAACGCTGCGCCTTGGTGAAGCGTGTGTCACGGTTAAAGGGTAGGCAGAAAAGAAGACGGCTGAATTTAGGGCACGCGTAGAAGGAGAGAGTATGGGTGCAAAAGGTGAACAGGAGCTCCGCGTAATCGCGGAGCCCTAGATTAGCCCTCGCGGTGGTGCAAGGCCGATCACGCTACGCCGCCTTGCACGCCACGCACGTCCGCTTGTCTGCGTCGCTGGCCGATCGGTCTGGCCCGCTGCCTAGCTCGGGGCACGTTAAAAGGGATGAAATATTAAGAGAGACATGGTGAGAGATATACGTAGCGATAGAGAGGCACGGGGAGAGAGGATAAACGAACGAAGGGAAGGGGGACTGGAGCACGGCCGAGCATGAGGATGCTGAGAATGCCAGCGGAAGCGTTACTGGGGAAAATATTTCTTTGAATAAACGTAATCAGTTGATTTAGGGTTTAATGAAATGTTAATTTTTCGTAATTGATTTTGTGCAATTAGTCGCTTTAGTTCGCCTGTAAAATTACGGTCTGCGGGAATGTTCTTCTCTGTTGGGTTGATTTGAGGAACAACCGTACAGGGGCGCTACAATTTCATTGCAAAGTGTGGTTATTTGATATGAGGTTGATTGGAACTTTAAAGACGATACTCTTTCTTGGTCTACTTAAACGCAGAAATGTTGGCCTTTTTGTCTGTCTGCGACTGGATTAAGCCAGCCGGCCAAAGTGAAACAAAAGCTGCACAATTGTCTTATATACCTCAAGTTGGGCTAGTTGGTGCATGATTTATAGGACGTCAAAGCGCACAAAAAACAGGGTTGGAGAGGACCGACACACGCAAGCCCTTGTGTGTGTCGCTCCTCTCTGACCCTGTTTTTTGTGCACTTTGAGATCTTATATACCCACAGCCAAATCTAAACGTCCAAGTCCGGTGTCAATGTTCATACTTGTCAACATTGTTGAACAAGAACAAGACATTACGCAAATATAAGGCAGGAAATCAATACATAAGTGATATTTGCAGTGTTCCTTTATTAAAAAAAATTATGGATGCTTGTTTTCTGCGATAGCAAATGAAGTACTACATCAACTGCAGGAAACCGTCGCCTGCTGTTGCTCGCACTATCTGGCAGCATTAAGAAATGAAACGCCAACAGTAACGAAAGGTTCCACTAGATAGGTTCCACGTTCTGCTTGGAACGCTCGTGGGGTAGGGCAACGTGGTTCTGTAAACGTTGCAGTAGGGTGCCTCGATTCACGCACGTCTCTGCCGTACAGCAGGACTGGCAGCATCGGGGCACCCGACTTGGAGTAGTGGAACGCGGCAACTTTAAATTGACTTGAGCAAAACTCTAGCGTGTTATCTTGGGAGGAACGAGACGGGAGAGGAACAGCATGAGAGGTGAGCAGGAAAGGGAAGGGAGGCATTTACTTGGCAGGGGAGCCAGTTGATATCATCTTTCGTCGACATTTGCAACGGAAGGGGGCAGATACGAGACCATTTCTTGGATGGGTGATGTTTATCGGATTTTGATTGATTGATTGATTGATTGATTGATTGATTGATTGATTGATTGATTGATGATTGATTGATTGATTGACTGCTTGATTGATTGATTGATTGATTGATTTTGGGGTTCTGCGCGCCGAACCTTCACTTGGGGTGTGAGGCGCACCGTAGTGGAGGGCTCCTGATCAATTGAACCACCTCGGGATGTTTGACGTGCGCCGAAATCTCGGCACACGGACGTTTTGTAGTTGGAGCTATACTGACCGAGGTTAAGCAGTTTCGCGTGGTTCCTTGAGAGCCGTGCTGCGCATGCGCGAGGAGCAGTGACGTCACATTGCGCACAGAACGCTGCTCGCTGCCCGGCGTCTCTCATGCACCTTACGCGCCCAGCGTCTTTGCCGACCTCCGTTCCGCACGTGGCGGCCCGGTCCACTTGATGATCATGTGAGGGGTGGCCGGGTGTGGAACTGATGGCTCGTGCGTCGCAGCAACACTGGCGTGCGCCTGTGGAACCAACTTAGCTCTGGGGCGATTGGTGGCGCTGCGCCGGAGCCGCTTGATAAATATATATGTGTCACATAAAGCGTATACGTGTGTGTGTGTCATTGAAGCAGCACTAAGCATGATAATCAAGCTAATCTTAGACAACCAGGAAAGCTAAGAATAACCAGCTAAACCTTAGCTCACGCTACGTATATCCTGGCATAGCCGAGCTAAGCCACTGCTAATTTTTGCTTTTCGCCTCTATCTGAAAAGCGGCCGCCGCTGTCGGGAATCGAACCGCAACCTTGGGTTCAGCAGCACAGTGCCTCAGCCCCTGAGTCACCGCGCCGGGTCAATGATTGATTGATTGATGATTGATTGATTGATTGATTGATTGATATTGAACAAGTAATTTCAATTTTTTGCTTTTAGTGCATATGTGTATAGAAATGTTTTATTTTTTTTAACATAGCAGTCAAGCAAAGAGGGAAAGGGTGGGTTGTTTCAGCTGGGGAAGTGGGGGGTGGGGGGGATAGGTGAGACAGAGAGAGGGAGAGAGTAAAGACAAAGGGAGGTACAGAGTGGGGCTGTTTTGGTTGTCCAAGAGTGTACACGATAGTATTTTTTTGCAAACCGAGTGCGACATTTTAATGTTTACGGCTAATAAAGCCGCCTCGTTAGTAAGTATGGTTTGGATGCATAACTCTAAGAATTGTTCGCCAGGCTACTCCTCTTTTGTCGCGCTCATCACGCTTCATTGTGATCTTGAATATTTCGCCAGAAAAAGCAGCGGAATTGCAGAAAAATATTCTCCGTGACCCTCCGTACTTCCGCGTTTAGGGGACGTTCGGGTCAACGTTACTAGAATAAACTCGCGACCTTATCCGCCTTGAAACAGCAGGGCGCCAGCAAATTAAATTTTAAGAAAGAAAGAAATCGTGCGATGTTCCAACCTGCAGCGACGCCCATATCTTTCCTTCTATCTTCAAAATTGTCTCCACTCCACTTGCCTGTCTCTTTCTGGCTCGACCTCCTGCCTGCCGCACGATTTTACGCTCATGGGTGTTATTTTTACATCCCCTTTTCTTCCTAAGCGGGCAGTAAATGGGCCGTTCTACTAGCCGGTCGAGGTCCCCAAAGAAGCCCCTGATCAGTGGCTTCTCTGCTCCCTTAACGCGGTAACCCTTTCTCGTTCTCTTTTGCCTCCACATTTTGGGGCTGGAAGAATGCGTGCAAGCGGACAGATAACCTTCGGCGTGTCCCCCGGGGGCACCGTTTTCCCGCTTCGAACCGGCCGGGGCTACATAGTTTTCTGCGCAGTGCAAGCTAGCAAACTTTGGGAGATCTCACGCTGGGGCTCCAGCTGCAGGCGGGAGGGTGGTGAAATCGAAAGCAAAGAACGTTTACAGACTTTCTCTTTAATGTTCCGAAGCGAGAGTACTTTAAAGCGGATGCGTCAATTTTGTAGGACAGAAAGCAGGCACCCGTTGCACTTCCGGGTGGGAGTAATCTAATTCGGCGCTTTCAGAGTTGTTTGCTTTTAGCCGCGGGTTCTTTTTGTCTGTAGTTGCTCACAGGCGGCGTTGCAGCATAGATTTTGTTGGAAGTTTGTTAGAGAGACGTGTACGCAACTGTCGGGGTTGGTTACCTTGTCCTCCCGCAATCCCACAGTTTATAAGCGCAAGTGCTCTGAAACTAGCAAGACTATTTGGAAAATTTCCTGGCACTCAACGGCTTGTCAAAACAGATTTCGGGCTACCAACAGTATATTGCTATCATCGAAACGACGCTCTTTTTTTCATTTGTAAGTACTTTAATATAAAAGCCCCTTTCATCTAACCAGAAAGATTGTTGAAACACGAAGCTTTGTGTTGTCTAAATTAAGTAAGTGGCCGTTTGCGATCCATTTGTTTGAATTCGATTTATTTAGAAGTCCAGTAACTTAGAGAATGAGTAGATGCTAACACTTTACACCAAATTCGAAACTGCTTCCGCCACGTCAGAATGGCGCATTCGGATAGACGTAGGCATTAAAGCGTGAAGGACCTAGGTTCTATTCCGACCGCGGGAAGTGTTTTTTCTTGTTTAATAATGATAATCATCATCATGGTCATAATGTTTCATTCCATTTTGTTAAGTTGGCTTTCATGCATAGCGTTTTCGCTCGACATCGCACTTCATGAGTTAGACATAAAAAGGTTCGCTTTAAAAACATCTATTACTGATCATTTAGTGCACCTAAATGATCAGTAATAGAGTGCGTACTGTCGGCCCATGACGAGACCCAGATTATAATCGAGGGTGGAGGGGAAGCCATGTACGCTGCTATATTACACAGTGTGAGTTTTGAGCGATGTTTCAACGCCGATTAATTTTTTTGAGTTACATCATAGTTCGGGCCTCATTTTTAGAGAGCAGTCGTAAGTGATACATTAGGTTATATCACGTCGGCCGACCGCTCCGCCCTATTACGCACCACGACAGCGCACGATGACACGTACTCATTGAGGGTCATTGTCGGAGGAAGATGAGCTGTAATCGACAAAGAAAATAGATAGAGTAAGCTAGAACGGGTCCTACGTTTTTTTTTTCTGGAGCTATCATAAAAGCTAGTTTATGCCTTTTGCTAGAGAACTATATCCAATGCGACTGCGCAGGAAGGTGGCCAGGCATTTGTAATAATTAGTTGCAGTGGCTTTTTGCAAGCAGTTTACGGCCGAGGATTTTGGGCGCTAAGTAAGGAACCACCTTCAATCGCAATATATCATCGCATCACAACTGCATCACTGTCGCAATACCCTAATACTTTCGGGTTATAATGGCAATATTACCGTAATGTAGTACTATCATCATGATATCGTCATGTCTGAATGTTGTAGCAGCTGTATTACTGCTCCCCGGTTCTTTATCTGTTCGAATAATTGTGCGGTAAATTTTGTCAGCGTTTCACAGAACGATTGGTCAATATTGTGTATTCTGGCCTAGTAGATATACGGAAATGTTTTACAGGGTAGTCAGTTTATTATGTAGCCTCGCTCAAACGAATCGGGACTACGTAGCGTTTTAAGGCTGGTTTTATGGTGTTTTACGGAGTGCCATAGTGTCACGAAATATGCACTCGAAGGGCATAAGACAAGCACGCGGTAGGATGTAGAGTGAGCTGCAACATTCGGATTGAAAAGGCGACAGATTAGACTTTGCTGGAGTAAAGTCATCCGAGCATTTCTAATCATAATGCGTAACAAAATCACGAAAACACATTGCGGCGGTTTGTACGTAGACGCATCTAGATGAAACGAATTCCAAGATCAGGGAACATGTGCGGTAGCATTTTTAGAAAAAGAAAAAAAAAGACAACGGCCAGTAGGGCAATGAAGTCGGAGGTGGATTGGCTGCGCAGGTTCACCGGAGTGCAGCCAACCTTTCACAAGCGGGCTAGAAGCACGCGACTTTCTAGTGGCCGGTAGAAGCAGTTTGTACATACACGCGAGACACGCCAGGAAACGGCAATAGCTTTGTCGGGCTTCAGTGAATCGTGTCCAATATTGTTGTCAGCCGGCATCCTTCACAATATCCGAAAAAGGGTTATCGGTGCGGTATTGCCGTAGAGCAGCACCGAACATATTGACTGCTTCCAGGAACAGGAAACACTACTGGATCGCCTTTCGAGAATTTCGGCCTTCACGCCGCTGTTTCCGTATTTATCTGCATAATTCTTATGTAACTTTTAAGAGAGTAGAGATTGAAATTTGGTGCAGTTTCCCCGTCCGATCTTTCCGCCCATTTCTTCACTGGCTTATGCTGGCGATCCGCCAGGTACAGCGTGAATGGAGAGTACGGCTCAGTGGCTAAGGCGTCGTGCTGCGGAGTCCAAGGACGCGGGTTTGGTTTCCGGCCATGGCGGCCGCTTTTCAAATGGAGGCGAAAAGCAACAACGCTCGTGTGTTCGAGATTTCGGAGCACGTTAAAGATCCCAAGGTGGTCAAAATGAATGTAAAAGCTTTCACTACGGCGTACCCCATTGCCTATGTGTGAATTCGGCGCGATAAACATTATAATATGAATCCATTGACCTGTTTTCGACAATGGCGTTCATATACATGGGCAGTTGGTCCGCAACCCCACCCATTCTATCTTTTATACCTGGAAATCGTTCTGCCAACCGAAGATTGCGAGTTTGGACACCCCCAAATGCTCCCATGCATGTTGAGCGGAATGATCGATGACTGTCAGCTTTTCTTATCCTTGTTATGGCGTGAACATAACTCGTGCAATATATAACAATCCAATTCACGAAAAATGGCGGTGTAACCAAATCCCCGTGGCCAGACCCTGTTTAAAAATTCTCATTGGCTGCCTGTAGCCAGAAAACTCTTATGAAAAGTTCCTTTGGGCGTGAACACCCGTATGCACCTGCCTAACGCTCCCATTGACTGCGACGCCTCATGGGGCTGTGAACGGGGGTATGTGGCGGCCTGACGTCTCTTGCGGGTAGGTCATGGTCTCAAGGTCTAACACCTTGAGGTATAACACCCGCCACGGTGGCTCAGTTGCTATGGCGTTGTGCTGATGATCCCAGGGTCGCGGGTTCGATTACCGGCCGTGGCGGCCGCTTCTCTGATGGAGGCGAAAGGCAAAAACACCTGTGTGTTCGAGATTTGGCGCACATTAAAGATCCCCAGGTGTCCAAAATTAATGCGGAGCCCTCCACTACGGCGCGCCTCATCACCTGTGTAGCATCGGTGCGTTAAACCCCCCCGCAATCAATCAATCAATCAATCAATCAATCAATCAATCAATCAATCAATCAATCATCAATCAATCAATCATCAATCATCAATCAATATCAATCAATCAATCAATCAATCAATCAATCAATCAATCAATCAATCAATCAATCAATCGCTTCGAGGTCTAACGTCATCAATCATTGCCTGCAGCTTGACGAACAATGTGGTAGGCGTTGCTCCAAGGAAAAACGTGCATGGAGATAAGGTGATTTTGATGGGCTTTTAATTCATTACAATCAAAACAGTTCGCTTTGCATGTTATCCAAGTACAAGTAAACTTGTAAAGTGATAAACGAACTTTGCTGGCTGTTACTTTATAAAGGAATTCGGCTAGTTAATATGACAGATCGATGTCGCAATACAGGCTGCAGTGGTCTGGAAGAGTATTTCCTTTTATAGGGAAACCTTCAGCCTCTCACTGTTGTCGTCTGTAGTCCACCAAAAACTCACTGCAGGAAATCCGACATCCTGTGGCGATGGTGATGATCGTGGGGGAAGTGAGGAAAAATTAAAATGTTTCCGTGATCGGAATCTAACCAGCGTCCCTCGCGTAATTAAGCCGACGTCTGTACGATTGCGCCATTCTGGCACGGTCGAAGCAGTTTGAATTTGGAGAGGGGTGCATGGACGTGCAAAATTCAGCAGAAAATGCACCGCTCTGTCTGACGATGACGCTGGTTGAACGCTAGGGGAAGCCACCCATGGAGCGCCCGTATGAGAAAGCACTAGAGAGCACAATCGCAGGGCAGTTGTAGCGGCGGCAAGCCACAGTGCCAGCGGCAGCAGCGTGACGTAGGACAACTAGCACGCGTGCCCCTGGCATCAGGAGATAGAGACCCCAAGGCGTTCTGAATAAACTGGCCTTGTTACGTGGTCTGGTCGTCTCTCTTTCAACGCCTCCGTGGCATGCGCTCTACAGTTGGTGACCCGGACGTGATCTCCCTCCCAGCGTGTGGGCCTGTCCCGACGACCCCCTACCCCCAATCACCAGCCCGGAGCTATGGGAGGCGGCGCTGGGCTGCTCTGACCTGACGACGCAACAAGCCCTGACGGACAGAGCAGCCAAGGTCGCTGAGCAGCTGCGGCTGCTAGCCACGCGCCCCGCCTAACAGGGCCCGATTTTAATAAAGTGTTTCTCTCTCTCTGTATCCCTCCCAGCGAAGTTGTAGAGCCATGTCCAGCAACGACCCGGAACAGCGAGCACTGCAAGCAGCCGGCAACGAGATCGCCGCCCTGGCTATCCACTTGCCGCCGTATTGGAAACAACCCGGCTATCTGGTTCCTTCAGACCGAGTCACAGTTCGCGTTGTCTGGCATCACCTCCCAAGAACGCAAGTTTCACTGCGTCGTGAGAGCTCTACCCGCGGCTGCTGCGGAAGAAATTGCGGACATTTTTGCCTCCTTCATACGCAACCCACCTGCAACGGCCCACGACCAGCTCAAAGCCGCACTCCTCGAACGTACAGCAGCATCTGAGCGCACGTGCCTACAGCAGCTACTTTTTACCGAAGAGCTTGGCGACCGCAGACCGAGCCAACTCCTGCGGCGCATGACCCAACTCCTCCACAACCCTCCTTTCAGTTCAAGGCGACGTACCGACAGCAGCTGCTGACGTAGCGCCTTCCGGCGCTACAGTTGCTGAAGAACCGTTTGCCTCCCTGCTAAGGGAGTTCCCCACCGCACGTCACACCCGACTGGACTCAGCCCGTGACTCATGACGTCCGTCATTATATCACAACTACCGGACCACCCGTTTTCTTTCGTAAGCGGGTCTCGCTCCCGACAGACTCAAGATCGCCCGTGCAAAGTTCGAGCACATGCTGGAACTTGGCATCACCTGACCTTCGGCTGGCGCCTCGTAGGCGTTGTGAAATCTCCCTCCCCCCTACTCGAGTCTTAATTCCGTGCAATGCGCTTAGAGCGGCTGCTGCCGTCGCGACCGTCCGCCTCGCGGTCTTCGGGCCGCGATATGCGTCGGTTTCTGCGTGCCGTACTCGTGAACCTCGGCAACAACGTCAGGCGTCGTGAAATTGCCGTACTCGCTCACCAACGCGACCCGACAGCGTACGCGTCGACCGGGTGCTGGCGGAGTTCTGCTGGAATAAAACTAGGCAAGAGATGAGGACGCAGGAGGTGTAGTTAAACAGATGAGAATTTACAAAGTGAAACGGGGGGGGGGGAGAAAATAGTATGCAAGGGCAGGAAACGGTGAGAGAGTTCGGGCCGTGCACCAGCGAGCGAGTACGGCAATTTAACGACGCTGACGTTGTTGCCGAGCTTCACGACTACGGCACGCATATGACGACGCCCGTCGTAGAGTTGACGTAGAATTCATAGAGGCATAGAATTCACATACGTGGAAATTGAAGGTGAAATGTGCGCGTGTGTCCTCGCAAGGAATTGACATAGTCGCGGGAAGGGGGGGGCGATTTCACAACGCCTACGAGGCGCCTGCCCGACCTTCTTCCTGCCGCTACGCATCACCCTTGCACATGGTACCCAAGAAGAACGGTGACTGGCTACCTTGTGGCGACTACCGGTTCTTGAACCTCTCCACCATTCCGGATCGGTACCCCCTTCCCAACATACAAGATTTCACCGCCAGTCTGCACGGTGCCACCATATTTTCAGAAATTGACCTTGTCCGGGCGTACGACCAGATCCCCGTCACTGAGGTGGACATATACAAGACGGCCATCACAACACCTTTCGGCCTTTTTGAGTTCCTCCAAATGCCGCTCGGCCTCAGGAACACTGCCCAAACGTTTCAGCGTTTCATCGATACAGTGACTCGTGGACTGCCCTTCGTCTATGCTTACGTGGACGATCTGCTGGTAGCAAGTACGTCCCTAGAGGAGCATCTTCACCATCTCCGCATTCTCCTAGAACGCTTAGCTGCCAACGGCGTTAGCATCAGTGCAACGAAGAGCGAGTTCGGTGTTCCCGCCCTCGACTTTCTGGGACACGGCTGGGTGCGACAGGCATTCGGGCCCTCTCCAACAAGGTCCAGGTCATTCTTGACTTCCCAACACCGACGTCGGTCACCAAGCTTCGCCAGTTCCTGGGTCTTGTAAACTTCTACCGTCGTTTTATCAGAAAGTGCGCCACACTGCTTGAGTGTATCGACTGCCTGCTTTCCGGGAAGCGCTCTACCACCGAATTGGACTGGAACGCAAGTGCTGAGGCAGCGTTTCACGCCATCAAACGTGCGCTGGCAAACGCCGCTCTCATCGCTCACCCAAATCGAGGACATCCTCTCGCACTGATGATCGAAGCCTCGAGTTCTGCTGTGGGAGCTGTCCTCCAACATCACGCAAACGGCGCGTGGCAGCCCTTGGCCTTCGCAAAACGTGTAACCCCACCGCAAACCCGGTATAGTGTCTTCAGGCTTGAACTTTTGGCAATGTACCTGGCTGTGCGTCATTTCCAACATCTTCTAGAGGGTCCTCAGTTCACCATCTTCACTGACCACAAACCCTTGACGTACGGCATCAGCCGACCCGACACCCATTACATGCCACGATAAGTGCGGCAGCTTGCCTACCTGTCCGAGTACACGACGGATTTCAAGCATGTCAGTGGCGTTGACAACACATGTTCTAAGTCACCTGGACGCTATTGCCTCCACTTCGCCGCTTTTAATTGCACCCGAACTCCGACGGCTGGCTGCTGACCAAAGCAGACGATATTGAGCTGCTGCGTCTTCGCACATCCCCAGCTGCGCTCCAGCTCGAAGACGTGACACTCGACGTACAGCAGATCGTTTGCGACTTGTCGACCTGAAAGCCACGACCGTTCGTACCCGAAACCTGCCGTCGCGAGCTCTTCGATGCCCTGCAAAACATGGCCCATCCTGGGATTCGTGCCACGCAGAAACTCATCGCGGCTCGTTTTGTCTGGCTTCGCATGAACGCTGATGTTCGCGACTGGGTCCGTGCCTGTGCACCATGCCAATGCGCAAAGGTTCACCGGTACCCAGTACCGCCGGCAGAGACGTTCCTGCAACCTGATGAGCGCTTCACCGTCGTGCACATCGACCTCGTCGGTCCCTTGCCCCCATGCCAAGGCTACCGCTACCTACTGACTTGTGTGGACCGATTCACACGCTGGCCTGAAGCCACACCACTACACGACATCTCCGCGCCCACGGTAGCGTCAGCATTCGCGTCGACGTGGGTAACGCGCTTCGGATGCCCTTCATCCATCGTCACCAACCGAGGACGGCAGTTAGAGTCTACTTTGTTCTCCGAGCTCCTTCACCTCCTCGGCGCGACTCGTTTGCGTACGGCAGCGTACCGGCCACAAACAAATGGACTCGTCGAGCGCTTTCACCGCCAACTTAAGGCCGCGCTCACAGTACACGACTGCCCAACACAATGGGTCCAAGCGCTTGCCCCTCACACTTCTGGGCATACGCACCGCCTTCAAAACTGACCTGACGTGTTGTTCGGCTGAACTCGTTTACGGAACCCAGCTTTGACTACCAGCCGACCTATTCGCGGTACCGTCTCAAGCACCTTCCGCCGCGGACTACGTGAAATCTCTGCGATCGATCCTCGCTGACCTTCGGCAGCAGCCTACACGTGAACGAAAACCCAGAGGACCTTATGTGCTTCCGTACCTTGAACAGGCAACACGTGTGTTTGTGCGGTATGGACCCGTGCACCGCCCTTTGCAACCACACTACGTTGGCCCTTTCCCTGTGGTAGAACGACACTTGTCGACGTACATCATCGATATCAATGGCTCTCACAACACATTGGCCCTAGAGAGCCTGAAGCCGGCATACGTCACCGACGCTGACATCAACCCTACGAGTCTTCCCACTGTGGCTGCAGACCACCGTTCCATCATGTACGCTGGGTTCATCACAGCGTCGCACCAGCTCCTCTCTTGGGGGGAGCCCTGTATCGGCAAGCCACAGTGCCAGCGGCAGCAACGTGACGTAGGACAACGAGCGCGCTCACCCGCCGGAGGGCTCGCGCGCCCCTGGCGTCAGTAGAATAGAGACCCCATGGCGTTCCGAATAAACCGGCCTTGTTACGTGGTCTGGTCGTCTCTCTTTCAACGCCTCCGTGGCATGCCCTCTACACAGTAAACCGTCCCGATAAGAAACAGGTATTAGAATAAAAAGCGCAGTCTTACGTCGTACTCTCGACCAATAGGTTCTGGTTTGGCTTGTTTGGTGTTGGACTTGATTTTGGAAAGCTTCGTGTTAAGCCATCGATGTCGTTTCTACAGAGGGGTTGTTAATTTACCTTTCCTACGTTCTTAAAACATAAAAAATGCCGGCGTCTTGTTACTCCGACAACTTACTGTACAAGGTTTGCGCACAAGACTTATCGCTCAGCGCTCTAGCCGTAGTGAATCCTTGGTGCAGCGAATGGGAACTACAATTTCAATCTGCTCTACATTTTGGTTCGGCCGATCGGCAGAACAAATGTGGCCGGTCCAAACGTGTTCACAGAGTTAGGATGTGTTGCAAGGCACACGAAAACCTAATAAAAATCACAAAAGAAAAAGTAGTGCGCCCCAAGTACTGGCGGCTTCTGTTCTCTTCGAAGCAACACACACTGCGCCCTTCACGTGACTGCATTTATACATACTTATTAGATGCAAAGCATCTCTTGCTCGGGGCTATGTCCGGCGTCCGTCGGTTGTCCGCACCTCTCCCCCTACACTATAAAAAAAAAGTAATGGTTAGCGGCGCCTGGCTTCAATCCCACGACTCTCTGGCCGCAACGGGAGGTACGCGGTGCTCTTCCCACTACGCTACAAAACCGGGTCAGGAGCAAGTGCTACGAACGCGCCTTATGTCCTTGACTCATTCAAACTACGTCAAGAAGATACTGATACAACGAAGGCACGCTAAGCTGAACGTCAACGGAAACGACGAACTGAAAACTTTAGAGGAGGATGTTGAATTTCGCGTGGGAAAGCTGTGGCGGGAAGAGCCACGCGCCTTGCAGCTCAACCAGCCCCGTCCGCAGCGCCTCTGATGCTGATTATGGCAGGATGCCCCTAGGGATTGGCCAACCAAAGAATCCATCACAAGATAGCTTCGCGTTCAACCACCGTCGTCATCTTCCCGTAAGGGAACCGCCGTAGAAGAAGAAGGAGAAGACAAAGCTGCGAAGAGGAGGGCGTGTACACCGCCTGCGCCGGTTCTGCTCCGGTGTGGAACCTACATGGAACCCCCATTCTTTGCATCACCACATAGTTTCCTTCGGGGAGGTGGTGTAATTTTTTTTAAATAATGTCACATGGCCTTCCGCAATCATAACTAAGCTGGCCGGTCGCTTAAACAGTCCGAATATTGCTTTGCTGGGAGAGTCAGCGGTTTTTGTTCTTTTTTCTATCGGGGATTTCCTGTTTAGCTAACACTCCTCCTCCTCCTCCTCCTCCTCCTCCTCCTCCTCCTACCTCCTCCTCCTCCTCCTCCTCCTCCTCTCTCTCTCTCTCTCTCTCTCTCTCTCTCTCTCACACACACACACACACACGCACAGATAAACTGTTCTTAGTTACTTTTTTTCGGGTTTTTTCCCTTCATTTTTAGCGTAGCTTAGTGCGCTTTACAATACTGCTTGCTACTAGCATCCACCGGACACAACTAGATCGCAAGGATGTCACAGGGAACGCAAATGTGCTTTCCTAATCGGAACTGTCTGCGCAGGGGGCTCTTCTGTGTCTTTCCCGTCCGATGTTGTGTGTTCGTTTTCGCCACCAGTGGGCGTCCGAGGCTCTGCGTTATATCAGCGGTCGCGGCTGACGGGACAGTTGTTTGTTCAACCCTCGAAATTGCGGCCGTGCCAAGGGAAGCAAAAATGTCGCAGAATTACTTTTCCCGCGTCGTCG